>JASPKZ010001217.1:600000-1050899 GCA_030220185.1 Diploptera punctata | reverse complement strand
GCGTGCGTGCGTGCTTGCCGTGCGTGCGTGGTGCGTGCGTGCGTGCGTGCGTGCGTGCGTGCGTGGCGTGCCCGTGGCGGGCGTGCGTGCGTGCGTGCGGGCGTGCGTTGCGTGGCGTGTGTGGTGCGCGTGCGCGTGCGCGTGCGTGCGTGCGTGCGTGCGTGCGTGCGTGCGTGCGTGCGTGCGTGTGTGTTGTGTGGTTTGCTTTTGTCTGAAGAAAGAACGGAAGTACTGGAAATTGAATGCAAAGGTGAAATATAAATAATCTAAAAAATACACAATATTAACAATACATAATTTTGGAAAATAGCTATTAATTATGAGTACAATAAAATAATTAGTAATTATGAAGAAATGTTGTATGAACATGTCTGAAGAAGGTACAAAGTACCAAAATAGCTGTAACTAATATATATTTTAATAACTATGAAAATCACATAATTAAGTTTTATTTTTATTTAATTAAATAATTTAATAATCTTTATATTTGAAGAGAAAAAATTTGCTCAGACTGGAGTTTGAATCCAGGACCTTCGGCTTTATATGCCAATGCTCTATCAACTGAGCTATCCTAAGCACTCTAATCTAAATGCAAATTTTTCTCTTATACATTATTACTTTTGTCATTTGCATGATCGAGCAATGGTTCGTAGCATATGGCAATGTGGTGGGATTTGCATTTATTGCAGGAATCTGGTGCACAATCTAGTGATTAAAAATTGTACACCACTACCCCTCCTGGACTCGAAATTGAAAATTTTAGAATTTAATTTATTTATTCAACAATTAAAATTCTCAACCCCACTGTGTATCAAATCTGGGTCTGCTAATCAGGAAGCAAGCTTGCTACCACTTGTGCCAGCATGGGGGTTTTCTATATTCATTAACTGTCTTATTTATACATTCTTAATTTTTTCCTTTCCACGATTTTCCTAGTTCATCTTCTAAAGAAATCCAATTCAATAGCTCTCAATTTTCTTCCTGTAGTCTGTTTATTGTCCAAGTCTCCACCCCATACTTCTCACTATTGTTTTATAAATTATTTTCTTTGTTTTACCCAAAATATTACTACTTTCCATCCATCCATAGTAATTCTGCTCGAAGACAGGTCCTTCACTGCAATCATAGCATTTTCATGCTATGCTTGCAGCTTTACTATGGAATTGTAGGTGTGGTGGTAGCTTCTCATTGTTTTCCACACTGGTGAAGGATGATGATGATGATGGCCATATGATTTCAGGGACCGTTTGGGCTTTAAAGTTTTCCTGACATTTGTCTTACAGGTGAGGAAAAACCCCAATAAAAACCTCACCCAGAAAAACTGCCCCGACTGGGGATCAAACTCGGGCCCGCTGCGTGACAAGGCAGCACACTACCTCGACACCACAGCGGTGGACATTACTACTTTAAAGTATTGAATTTAGCATTCCAATAGATTGTCTTCCTTGGCATATCCATCTCTTTCTAATTTTCATGATTCACCTTGTAATATTGAGCCCAAATACTTGGAATTTTCAACTTTCTTAATTTGGTGTCCTCCTTAAACTTAGCCTTTAAATTATTCACTCGTCTTTAGATGTATCCAGCCATAGCTGATAACACAATCCATTGCATAGTTATAATTCTTGAAGAGCTGATTGGTTCGCTTGAGAAGACTTTTTTTTTATTTATATACAGATTTTCAATGTTTACACATCTTTCTATGCCTAAAGTTTTATTTTCCTTCTCCACTCGTCCCTATCCATTCACTCCATCTTGTTCTCATTCCATTTCTTATTTCTTGTATCCATGAGTTTCAAAGTCTTCCATTGTTTATTTCTTCTTCCAGGTGGACACGTAATATTTTTACAGGTAGATGCATACTTTGTTACAGATTCAATGCTCACAGATTTAAAGACAAGTGGTCCTGATATTTCTTCAAGAGCTTTACAGAAAAATGATGTTAAGCTTGATAATGAAGAAAAGATTATTAAAGAAGATGGACTTAAGATTAAAACAAATAAAACAATAATTAACAAACAAACTTCTGAATATGACCCAAGATATAGTAAAACTACATCAGCTGGTATGTTTATTATAAAAGTGATAGGATTACTTTGGGATTCTAGTGCAAATAATCTATGGCAATCAAAGAAAAATATAAAAATGCAAAAATTAATCTAATGGTATGTGAAAAACGACCTGGAGAATATATGTATGTGTGTGTGTACCTTTTTGTCCAAAGAAAGTATGGGAAATACCTGAAAACTGAATGAGAAGTTGAGATAGAAATAATCCAAAAATGCTATATTAAAAATACTTAATGAAAAGTAGCTATTAATAATGGGTACGATAAATATCCAGCTTATGAGAATATGCTAAAAACTAAAAGAATAACCTACATAATCAGTCTTAAACTTGAAAAGCTAACCAACATGACTCTCACTAACCTTACATTTGTCCATAACCATTAAGTATTATTCTTGGGGAGGGGGAACTTGAAATACTGTAAGTATATGGCAGAAATGTGAACAAACATGTTGACCAACACATCAGTGGCAAATTAACAGAGAAGTATCAATATAGTTATATAGTTAGTAACTTTTTTCCATTCCAAAACTGCCATTTTTGCCAGAACTACCCTTTTTTTTCCCCTGAAGGAATAAATAAAAATCATGATGTAGATACAAGTTTCATGAGAAGTTATACTAGCTGGAAATTTAACAGTGCCTAAAAACGCCTATTGTTTTTAAAAGACTTGACCCTGGACCTCTCTTTCTCCGTATGAGGATTCTCATTCAAGCTATGATACAAATGATAACATTTCTTTCCACATATACAATTCTCAAATCGTCTGAAGGCAAATAGACGGCTCTACCAACGACTGGCTTCTATTAAATAAGTATTTTTAATGAGAATTTTACACGACCTTTTCAAGCAGTAAAGCTTAATATTTTGATGTAATTGAGCTTAACTGCTTAACAAGGTAGTGTAAAATTCTCATTAAAAAAATATTTCTTTAATAGAAGCCAGTCGTTGGCTGTTGGTAGGGCTATCTATCTGCCTTCGGAGAATTTGAGAATTGTATATGTGGAAAGAAATGTTAAGGTAGCTTGAATGGTGTAACAGACAGCACACTCATATGGAGAACGAGAGATCCAGGGTTCAACTCCCGGTTCAGGCATTAATTTTTCTTTTCAAAATTTACATGATTTGTCACTGTTTAGCATTGCTGGGGTTTCAAAAAATTCACAAGAATTTTTAACTTTCCTGAAAAATACAAAAATTAAATTGTAATATACAAATTAAAAATCAATACCTGGCATATTGTATATTTAACGTAATTTCTCACTTAAATAATTTATTTCTACATTAAACCATATACCGGTATTTAGTTTTATTGATATTCACTTGCAGTTTGTTTCTTAGTGTTATTTCACAGAATGTCTGAATTGGTTATCGATATTTACTCATTATCGCCTAATAATACTTCATCGGCATATATCAACAGCTGATTAATTCCAATGAGTTATATATCATATTTATCATGCAGGAGGCCCGGGTTCGATCCCCAGTCAGGACAGTTTTTCTGGGTGAGGTTTTTATTGGGGTTTTTCCTCACCTGTAAGACAAATGCCAGGAAAACTTTAATGCCCAAATGGTCCCCGAAATCATATGGCCATCGCAATCATCATTCATATTCATCTTAGATTAAGCTTAGGATTAGTGGCTCTCCTGGCGCACCATTATCATCATCACCCATCATATCATCGGGGCAATGTAACCCCGCCTTCCAGGCGCCCCAACCTCAGAAGTGGGTTACAATTATGCCATTGCTAGGAGAGAACACCAGAAATGTCTAAAAGGACAAACTGGGGGCATTAAAAAAAATCTTATTTATCCTCTAAAGATTTTATTGTTTGTTCTAGTCCAAAATTGGAATTAGAACTATAATATTTTCTTATTTTTATAATAGTATGAAACAAACTAAATATTTGGGAATAATTATGGATAACATTGAAGGTATAGGCAAAGAGAACATAAAACATAGAATTGAATTGAGTAGCAAAATAATATCATCATTAAATTCCATATGGTGGGATAAGCATATTTGCAAAGACACAAAAAAATATTTAACTTTCACAGGGAAAGAACACTATGAGGTTTAATTTAATAATTAAATTAATGTTTTTATTACCTCACCTCATATCCTTTTTCTTCTATACTGCAGTTTCGGAGCTTATCTCCATCGTCAGTAGCCTCTGGCCGACCAGTGTTATGTCGTTTCTTGGCAGTTTCCTTCTTACTTCTATCGGTGGACCAATGAACCTCTGGATCAGGTCAAAATTTGCGGGAGTTTCAAAATTCATGAGTTTGTCTTTTTTGTTTTTTTGGATATGGATTTTTTCCCAGACTGTGAGTTCCTTTAGTTTATCTGTTTGTTTGATTAGGCTAGCTTCTGTATCAATTAAATGTTTTTCAGACCAAGCATGGGCTGCTACTGCTGACTTGTCCACTTCACCCTTTTTTACATTTCTAAGGTGTTCCTTCAATCTAGTTTTTAAATTTCTTTTTGTTTTTCCTATATAGATTTTGTCGCAATCTTGACATTTGATCTGATATATTCCTGATTTATATTCTTCTCCAATTTTTTCATTTTTGTTGGTTTTAATTATCTTGTTTAGGCTGTATTCATTCTTTGGGGCCAATCGAATGTTAAACTTATTGAAAATTTTCTGGAACTTGTGGTGTTTTACAGGATGGTAAGTGAATTTTTTGAATCTTATGTTCTCTTCTGTTTGTTTTTTAAGTGTGCTTTCATTAATTAGTTTTTGCGTTTTATACTTATTTATTTTCTTGTGTACCATGTTCTCTTCATAACCATTTTCTATTGCTACTTTAATTATGTATTCTTTTTCTTTTTCATAATTAAAGTAGCAATAGAAAATGGTTATGAAGAGAACATGGTACACAAGAAAATAAATAAGTTTAAAAGGCAAAAACTAATTAATGAAAGCTGTGGCAAGAAGTAATAGACTCGTGAGTATTAAAACGTACCATTAATAGTAATAACTGGAAGGCGCACAAAACGTGCACACGAGTCTATTACCAACATAGAAACCTAAACGAATGGTACCTACCCTTCTAAGCTATAATGAATAACATATACACTCGGAGAGGGGTTGGCAACTTATGGGAGGAGTCATCGCCCTTATAAGGCGAGGACACGTGTGAAAACACTCTCACTCTCACGCTCCTACGTTCTGCAATAGTTAACTTCTTCAGTGACCGTTCGCAAAAGTGATATTAAAACACGTGGGCGGAAGTAATTCATCAACTCCACTCCGAGTTATTAAAATATATACAATTGTACATATAAATGTATCCAATAAAATAAAATAATAAGTGTATAATTTAAAACATCCCTGAGTGATCATATTCTACCCTGAGCGAACCGGCACAAAGCACACTTAAAAAACAAACAGAAGAGAACATAAGATTCAAAAAATTCACTTACCATCCTGTAAAACACCACAAGTTCCAGAAAATTTTCAATAAGTTTAACATTCGATTGGCCCCAAAGAATTAATACAGCCTAAACAAGATAATTAAAACCAACAAAAATGAAAAAATTGAAGAAGAATATAAATCAGGAATATATCAGATCAAATGTCAAGATTGCGACAAAATCTATATAGGAAAAACAAAAAGAAATTTAAAAACTAGATTGAAGGAACACCTTAGAAATGTAAAAAAGGGTGAAGTGGACAAGTCAGCAGTAGCAGCCCATGCTTGGTCTGAAAAACATTTAATTGATACAGAAGCTAGCCTAATCAAACAAACAGATAAACTAAAGGAACTCACAGTCTGGGAAAAAATCCATATCCAAAAAAACAAAAAAGACAAACTCATGAATTTTGAAACTCCCGCAAATTTTGACCTGATCCAGAGGTTCATTGGTCCACCGATAGAAGTAAGACGGAAACCGCCAAGAAACGACATAACACCGGTCGACCAGAGGCTACTGACGATGGAGATAAGCTCCGAAACTGCAGTATAGAAGAAAAAGGATATGAGGTGAGGTAATAAAAACATTAATTTAATTACAAAAAAATATATTGGTAAAACATTGGTGGAATCTGTTGCAATGTACAGAAGTGAGGTATGGACAATCAATAAGTACTACAAGAATAGACTAATAGCTCTAGAAATGGATTATTTACGAAGAAGTGCCAGAAAGTCTAAATTAGAACATGTCACAAATAAGGAAATTAGAAACATAATGGAAGCAGAAGAAAGCATAATTGAAAGAATTGAGGAGAAGGAATTAAAGTGGTTAGGATATGTTTTAAGAATGGAAGATGAGCGAGCTGGGGGACTCAACATGCTAACCACATGTCACCCCTACACTGGCTGTTGATCATCTACCTCTGTGATTGACACATGTGGATGTGAAGGGCCAGCAGCCGGCTGGTAAAAGGGCAACCGCTGAAAAGTGGAAAGACCCTCAATCGGAATCGGAGATGAGCAAGGCCGAAGCAACTATATGAATGGCATCTGACCAGAAAGAAGAAAAGAGGAAGACCAAGGTTAACATGGAAGGAAAACATGAAGACAGTAATGCAAGCTAGAGGGCTAAGCAACGAAGATGCCCAAGACCGTAGGCTTTGGAGGTTTGGCACGGGAAGATGGCAGCAGCTGTAAAAACCCGAAGATAGATAGATATAGAGAGAGATATAATTTTCATATTTGCATCTCCTTAGTCATGTTTCATATTCTTTTTTTACTAAAAATGCACAACATTGGTTAAAAGCTGTGCAATGTAATTATTGCTTTTAAACTAAGTAGGAAGTAACATTCATCATCCTCATATTGTGTCCTCCTTTTGGAAGGTCGATTCAGGAACTATGAGGTTTTAATATTTAATTATTATTGATTATCTAAATATTGCTATCTTTCTCTCTTTATCTAATTATTTATAATTGTGATGTTTAAATGTTAAAATAATAATCCATTTATATTTAAATGTGCAGAAGCTTTCATGGCATATATGGAGAAAGATGCACAGAAAAGAGCTGCTGATAAACAAGAGAGAAAAGCTATTGCTGACGACTTTAAAAAGAAAGGAAATTATGCATTTGGAGTTGAAGATTATGAGAATGCATATAATTATTATAGTAAGGTACACCTTTAAATAATTTATTTGAATATGCACAAATTTAGAATTTTCATTTTTACCACTAGAGAGCATTTTTCAATCAATGCGCCACAGCACATTGGTGTGCCATGAATGAGTTGCTGCTGTACAGCAAAAAAATTAAAACTAATTCACTGGCACTATCAACCCATAAATTCATGGCTGTATAGACATAAGCCCTCTATACTTTCCTATCCTCAGCTAATGTTTTCCATTCATCCCCTGTATAATCAACTTCCTCAAATCATGGTTAATGTTATTCTCCCACCTCATTCTTGGTCTACTAAACTGGTCATTTTTCCTCGGATCTTCCTACAAGAAGCTTCCATGTCCTCTTTTCATTCTCCATTCCCCACATTGCCCATTGCAGTTTATGAGACTTAATTGTTCTTATTATATCTGGTTTCCTATAAAGTTCATGTAGCTCACTGTTAAGTACTCTTCTCCATTCCCCTGTTCGTTCATCTCTCTTGGTCCAAAAAGAAGAAAAATAAAACACAATTGAGGGGTCTCGTGAGAGAGGTAGCTATACCACTTTCAGAAGAAATAAAAATAATCAGTGCTATTTATATTAAAATTTATATTTTTCCTTTTGCATAGTTTACATAACAGTAAGTCTTCTTCTTCTTCATCCAACCAAGTCTTAGTCCTATAGGCCTGTTACGATCTCACTGAATTTTGTATCCAGCGTTTCCTTGGACGGCCCAGAGATCTCTTCCCTGTTGGACAATAATGAAGCGTGGCCTTGGGAACTCTTATCTGAACTCATTCGTCACAAATGATTCATCCAGTTGTTCTGGTATCTATGCATGTACTCAATGACCGGTTCTAAACGTAGTTCCTTCAAAATATTGTCATTGTTAAGAAGAAATAGTTACCCCTTTATTGTACAAATAATATTGTAAATATAATGCTTTATAAAATACAATTTATTTCCATTTTTTTCTCAAAGTGGCATAGCTACCTCTCTCTGTAGACCCCTCATTGTTAATTCTGAATTAACTATGAAAGAAAAGTTAATTAATAGTTATAGGCCCTTATTATTTATACCTAACGATAAGGCTAATAATCTATCTTAGGAAAAACTGCATTACTTTCAGGGTAGAGATGGGTAAAATTTCTATTTTATACATTTTTTGAGCTAGAGACTTGATTTTTTGTACACTGCATGATACATAATGATGTGTTTAAGTTTCATTCTTGTGAGATGTTTATTTTATGAGTTATTAAATATTATATTTTTTAAAATTTGCATATATTATAATTAAATGGGTTCCACAATTTTTTAGTAAAATGTCTGATCTTTTACAAGACCCCTTAAATATTTAGAAAAACATAATGCATTAGAATTCTTATAATGTTAATACAAAGGGAGAAAAAAATGTACCTCATGCGTGGAATTACAAAAAAAAATTAATAATTGCATACATTTTATTTTTTATTTCTTAAAATACTACTTCAATCATGAAACCCAAGCACTACTTTGTTACCCATTGTTTTTAGGACATGCCGTAAAAATGTGAACCTTCTAGGACAAAATTTCTGAATTCCATTCAATTTTGAATGGACAAAAATGCAGTGGAAATAAAAGTGTGGAAAAGCAAGTTTAAAGATTTGCATGCAGGTAGTATTTAACTGGCGCAGCCTTTTAACTCTGACATAATTTAGGGCACTTAGAAGCGCCATAGGCCTCTGAAACTTTGCCAACATATACATTAAAGTACAGGCTATTTTTTAGTAACAAAAAAGAAAAAATGCCAATTTTGATCTCAAATAGTCAATTTTTCACCTGTCACCCCCCTTAAATAATCTCAAATAGTCAATTTTTCACCTGTCACCCCCCTTAAAGTATGAAGTGAAGTGTAAATAATAAACTCAATTTCTTTGATAGATTTTATTTTAAAATGGCACCAGAAAAAATTATAAAAATACACTTTTGACTTCTCTACACACTCTTTCAACATGTCTTTCTTTTGCAATTATTGTCTTTTATATTTCAGGCTATTGAAAAGATTAAAGACAGCTGCCTTCTCTACACTAACCGAGCCCTGACATGTCTTCGTCTGGGTCTGTACAGCCGAGCAATTTCTGACTGTGAATGGGCACACAAACTGAATGAGAAAAATTTAAAAGCTTGGCTGTATAAAGCTAAAGCTTATCATAAACTTGGGGAAAGTGATAAAGCAGAAGAATGTATCATGGCAGCAAAAACACATCATCCAAACCATAAATTACATATACAAGGTTAGTAACAATCTGAAATACTCAAATATGTACACATTTAAGCAAATTTCAAAGGAATGAAGCTACTTAGGTTGTTTTCATTAAAATATTTTTTTTAATTTTTATAAATCTTCATTAACCTTATCTAGTAAACATCAAAATGACTATTATATATATGTTATAATTAAATTTTTGACATTGAGCAATGCAAGCTTTATATGACATGATAAGAAAAATTAGTGCCTGGATGGGATTTGAACCTGGACCTCTCGATTTGTACACGAGTATGTTATCCATTACCATACTCACTACATCTTGTAATAATGGAGAATATATATATCCATCCGTAGTAATTCTGCCCAAATGCAGGTCCTTCACTGCAATCATAGCATTTTCATGCTATGCTTGCAGCTTTACTAGGGAATTGTAGGTGTGGTAGCTTCCCGTTGCTTTCCACACCGGTGAAGGATGATGATGATGATAATGATAAGGATAATAATGTTGATGATGCCATATGATTTCGGGGACCGTTTGGGCCTTAAAGTTTTCCTGACATTTGTCTTACAGGTGAGGAAAAACCCGATAAAAACCTCACCCAGAAAAACTGCCCTGACCAGGGGTCGAACCCGGGCCCGCTGCGTGACAAGGCAGCACGCTACCTCGAGACCACAGCGGTGGACAATATATATATATATATATAAGAAAAATAAGTGTTTGTATTGGATTTGCCTGGTGGTGTAATGGACAGCATCGAGTACAAATCGAGAGGTCTGGGTTCAAATCCTGTCCAGGCACTTATTTTTCTTATCATGTCATATATATATGAATAAGAAAGTTTTCTTGGGCTTGCCACATCTTGGATTCAAGTTTGGCCTCTGGCCACTGATTTCGATGTTTCGGTATGATCCCACATGCCATTATCAAGGAATGATAAGTTTGAGTCACAGGTTTAGGTCTTATATAATTAAACATATAGAGTTTTCGTTGTGGTCCGTTTCCGAACTAAACCTTGGTGTACGTCTTCGAAAATGGACCACAGCAAAAACTCTATATGTTTAATTATATAAGACCTAAACCTGTGACTCAAACTTATCACTCCTTGATAATGACATGTGGGATCATGCCAAAACGTCGGAATCAGTGACCAGAGGCCAAACTTGAATCCAAGACACGGAAAACCCAAGAAAACTTTCTTATTCATACTTATATCCGCGAAAATCTGCAATATAACATATATATATATATATACACATAATTATTACTGGATGAAATGGAAGAAGAATAAGAAGCTGCTAGGAAATACAAACAATGGAGGTTCTCAACTCCAAGCACACAGGATTATATAAGTAATATATCTATCTATCTATCCATAATGGCATAGCCCATTGTTGAGCCACAGCCTCTCCTTTGTAAGGAGTTACTAGACCAAGTTAATTTTTAGTTACATTATTTGCTTGTATATGTCATGGATGGCATTCAGTCAACACACCAACCCAATGAGACATCTAACATGTAATTAAGATATTACTAGGATGTTGATGTCATTAATTTTGCTTAGAGGCATCTATATTCAGGCTTAAGGATCTTTCACAAGCCTGAAAATCTTCAGACTCAGGACCCACGGCTTAAAGTCCTTTCCGGAGGACTTGCTCCTTGGATTTTTCTTAACCGAAAATGCAAATACATTATTTTATGAATTTTGAAATTCCCAGGAAAGGGAAAAAAATTTGATTTGGAAGTTCATCGGTCAGCCAACAGAGGGAGTAGAAATCAATCTACAAAATGACAACTGCAAACACAGCAGTAAGAATGCATCGACAATGTCGCATAGATGCGACGAAACTATAGTCTGCAGAATATAATAAATAATAATTTTAAAAAAACTAAAACAATATGCTTTATTAGAAAACTGAACTAAAAAATTAAAAATAATTTTAATTTCCAACACACTTGGGATAAAATTAAAGTGGTCAACAAAAAAATCATCTCCAACACATCTAGAATAAAACTAGAGTTATCTACAAAAAAATAATTTTATCATCAAAAGCGTGGGATGCTCTATATCAATTACTATATTTGATAATAAACAGATATTGGTAAAAGTTCTCTAAAAAGAAAACGTAAAAACCATAAAAAGCGCACCACGCTTTTGATGGTAAAATTATTTTTTTTTAGATAACTCTAGTTTTATTCTAGATGTGTTAGAGATGATTTTTTTGTTGACCACTTTAATTTTATCCCAAGCATGTTGGAAATTAAAATTATTTTTCATATTTTTAGTTCGGTTTCCTAATAAAGTATGTTGTTTTAGTTTTTTAAAACTTTTTTATTTTTTAGTTTGGTTTTCTAATAAAGTGCATTGTTTTAGTTTTTTAAACTATTATTTATTTTTTTAATTTTTAGTTTGTCATAAACCGGAATCCCATGAAAATTTAATTGCTTAATAATCTTCTAAAAAAAAATTATCCAGGCCGGATTTGAACCAGCGACCTATGGATTACTGAAATTATATACCACTACAGTCCACCGCTCTACCAACTGAGCTCTTACAACAATTGACTAAAAGGTTGATAAGTCCGCAACCTATTATACCGGTTTTTATATTTTTTATTTTCTGATGATTCTGGCCAGAATTTTAGAAAAAAATATGAAATTATTGTATTGTCATTGGTCCTTTACAAGTATACAAAGTTTAAAGTCGATCCCATGTTTTTAAGTGGGTGAAAATCGTGTTTAAAGATTCCGCTACATAGATACAGGTCAAGCTAATATAAAGTGTGTAAAAAGAATATGAGGTGAGTCAAAATAACTAATTCATAATAATCATCTTCATTTCAAGATCTAGGCAATTTGCCTGTTCTGAATTCACAATGATTCCTCATAATAATGAGGTGATATTTTATCAATATTTAATTAATAATACCTCATTATGTTACTTCCTACAAGGTTTGGTCATTTTCAGTGTTCACTAAGTACGATGGATGAAGATTTTTAAAACTTTTTTTTTAAATCTTTTCATGACAACAATATCTATGCCTACATTTCTTCAGAATTCACTAAAATGATAGGGAAAAAACATACAAGATGAAGTGATACATAACAACTGTTGTACAGGAAAAAGGCTGAGGTATTGGACAGAGAACAATGTAGAAGGTTTTGTACTAAAGTAATCGATAGCAATGAAAACTTGGGCTAAACTTTATAACCTGTGATGCGATTTTTTTAATTCCTTCATAAACTGCTGTCAAATTGTATTCTTAGGGTTTCATTTTTCAAATTATTTCCCACCATTTACAATGATTTTTATATTTTTCTAATAATGATTATTTCAATATATTTTTCTATAATATTTAACTACAAATGTAGCATGAAGATGTGGCAGCCATATTGATTTTAACAAATATTCTATACAATAACAAAGACGTGTTCCAGTGCAGCCAACATAGAGTATGTACTAATTAACTGTACACATATACTTCAGAATTTCAGAACTTACTATTTATTTTTGGGCATTGCATTATTTTACAGGTTAAGGGTGCTTAAATTGCATTATTAGCTTTTAGGTTGGTCTTTCACAGGTTAGAGTACTTAAGTTATGTTAGGTTAGCTTTTAGATTAATTAAATATCATGTTTAAGTTGGCTGCTTCCTGTGATCCCATCATGTAAACAGCTTTGTGTTTGTTGATGCATGCATATGGTGTATGATTGGAATGTAAAAAAATTTTGCATCACATGATGTAAAGTATTTCCAAAACTTGTATTGATAATGATAAATCTAGCATTCATCATTCTTTGTTTTCAATTGCAGAATATGTCAGTCTCTGGGATGATGATGAAGAAGAGAAGATTTAATCAGCATTCACTTTAATAAATAAATTCTCTCATAAAATATAACATTTTTTTACAAAATCAACTCGTATCATGTGTTCTTAACAAAGAAAATAATTTATCAACATTATTTAGATTATAATTTATCTTTCCAATACAAAAGGATATCTAGAAAATCAATAAACATTCTAAAACAATAATTTAACAAAATTCATGGGAAGTGATCCTATGAGGTGAATATCAGTAGAATACAAAAATGAATTTGAAATTATTTTAAAATATAATAGGAAGTAACATTAAGAGCTTTTTTTTTAACTTTTACAGGAATTAATCACTGTGAGGTTTAATTTATGGTAAAATCAAATGTTTCCTACCTCTCCTCATATGAATCTTCTAAGTAGATCGCGATTTCGTGGCCATAACGGTCTCATCTTCAGTACTATCTTGGCGACTGATGTTATGTCAATTGGAAGAAACTCTTGTACTGAAGATGAGACCGTTATGGTCTCAAAATCGCAATCTACTTAGAAGATTTATATGAGGAGAGGTAGGAAACATTTGATTTTACCATTAAGAGCTTTGTTTTGGTTGTTTTTGTCGAACATTTGTTTCAAGTTAATAAATGAGTTGGGGAAAATGTTTTAACATCTCACCTCACAAAGTTGCATGTTTTCATGATACTGGTTTCAAAAGTATAGTATTACTTCCATCTTCAGTCAAATTCCAACTCATTTATTAATATAAATACCTCATATTGTTTCCTCCCATTGTAATTTTAATTAAATATGTTTCAAGGCTGCTGAGCCCCATCGTCAGCGATTACAGATGGAGCTCAGAACCCTTAAAACATATGTTCGACAAAAACAACCATAAGAGGTAAGAATGTACAGACAAAATGTCTTAATTATGAATTTGGAACTTTAAATCTCACCTTATAAAATATGATTTCAAGAACGTTACAAATGGGAAAAGGCAAAATGATTCATCGAAATAGAAATCCTTCCTTATTGTTTCACTAACCAAAACTAATTATTCAGGAAAGCATCTAATGAAGTACATATGCTATTTTTTTATTATTAATTTAACACTTCTCACTGAAGGATAAATTATATTTGAAGAGAAAAATCCTCGCCTAGTAGTTTAATTCAAGAGTGTAAATAAACAATAAAAACTTTATAAAAATACAATAGGAAGTAACATTATGAGGTTCTACTTAATAAATAAGTTGAGCCTCATATTGGTTGTTTCTTGTAGAACGTGTTTCAGAGCATTTTCCCTCTATCTTCAGCTTGTATACACTTACAAACTGGGTATCAAACCTAGGCCTGCTAGTTTGACTATCAAATTAGAGACTATCAAATTAGTACCTTGGTCGAAAGAGTGACGATCTTTCACCGTAAAAATACAACCGTCAAGAAATGCGGACATGGGTTCTGGAAATGCATGCTATTATGCATTGCAGAGACTTTTGATGTCCCAACTCCTTTCAAAAAACGTTAAGCTGAAAATATATAAAACTATTATTCTACCAGTTATATTATATGGGTGCGAAACATGGACTCTTACTTTAAGGGAGGAAAGGAGATTACGAGTATTTGAGAATAAAGTTCTTAGGAAATTTTTTGGACCAAAGAGAGATGAACAGACAGGTGAATGGAGAAGACTACATAACAATGAACTACATGGACTTTATAGGAAGCCAGATATAATAAGAACAGTTAAGTCCCGTAGACTGCGATGGGCAGGACATGTTGCGCGTATGGGGAATGAAAGACGTGCATGGAAACTTCTTGTAGGAAAGCCAGAAGGAAAACGCCCAGTTGGTAGACCAAGAATGAGGTGGGAGAACAACATTAACTATGATTTGAGGGAAGTAGATTATACAGGGAATGATTGGAAAGCATTAGCTCAGGATAGGGATGTATGGAGAGCTTATGTCCGTGCGGCCATGAACCTACGGGTTCGATAGTGCCAGTGAGTAAGAGTAAGTAATATACTAAGCTCTTTCTTTTAAGCTACTTAAATTAATACAATAATATAATTACATTTACAATAAATCATATAACAAAAACAAGAAAAACGTTTTTAAATTATTATATTGTCACCATTGATTTATTTTCCCTAAGAATATTAAACCGGTCATCTTTTCCCTGGCCTCCCAATATCTGTCCACAAAATTGCTGGTTGATAGGGATGTGCAAGTTCAGATGTGAACAGCGTACATATCTTCCATAGTGTTGCAGAGGATACACTGTTGAGTTGGTAGAAGTCCGAGGTAATAAAGGTGTTTACCTAGGCAGTCGTGTCCTGCTGCAATATGGAATAATGCAACGACTACTCTTCTAGGCAAATCTGGGAGGGTAGTTTGAATGGATACTTTCCAAAGTTTATGTTATATTTGAAGCTATAGGATGGTTCTGAAGGCTTCTCTCACTCTGAATGTTACGAGTGAAGAACACCTAATTGCTTTGTACTTTAATATTATTACTGAAACTCAGCCTCTGTGTTGTTACCGTCTCTATTGTTAGTATTATACAACAGCAAAACGTTTACCTCCAGCCATAACAGTACTGTTGCTGTGTCACACTGACGTAGATACTAACCATGTATAGTTAGGGGAACAAATAGCAAATCAAGCACTTACCCAGCTTACTTACGATTTTTGAAGTAGTTTGATACAACATTAAAATTCATCGGAGAACATTTTGTTTAAACAACTCACCTCATGGGATTCATGCTTCCATGATACTGCGGTTTCAAACACAGTCGTGTTCATCTTCAGCCATAACTGTTGGTCAGTCGGAGTTATGGCTGAAGATGAACACGACTCTGTTTGAAACCACGGTATCATGGAAGCATGAATCCCATGAGGTGAGTTGTTTAAACAAAATGTTCTCCGATGAATTTTAATGATTATACCTCATAATGTTTACTTCCCAACATTAATTTAATATTGATACAACATGCACTCTTTCAACCATTGCAGAATGAACAATTTTTAATTGTTGATGTTTTTATTATTCATTTCATACATCTCAATGCTATAACACGAGACACAACACCCAAAAGCATCAAAATTATCGAATGTCACAAAATGATAAAACAGTTATCCCATCTACATAAAAAAGTTGTACTTCGATGGATTCCGGCTCATTGTGGACTGACAGGCAATGAAATAGCCAATTTTCTGGCCAAGAAGGGTAGCAAAATTGTTTCAAACCCAACTTCTACTCCAGTTTCCTTTCACTCTATCAAAAGAATTATCTCAAATAAATATATCAATAAACTTAGAGAAGAATACACCACCAAAACATCTGGAAAGGAATGGGAAAATCTACAAGCTTATGACATTACTACATTACAAAGAAAATCTGCAGTAGCAATATTCAGACTGCTAATGGGACACGACTGCCTGAATAAACACCTACACAGACTTGGCATAACAGATTCACCTAAATGCCCTTTTGCAATTTAAATGAAGATATGGAAAGAAACCATCTCCTCCGTTGTCCAGCTTTTGTAGAAGAGACCAGCCTTTCTGCTAAATATTGGAGTGCAAGAGAGCGAATGATTTCATTATCAAGTTCTCGACATTAGATACCAACCAACCAACCATGATGGATAAATTATATTTGAAGAGAAAAATTATATGCTCAGACTGGGGTTTGAACCCAGGACCTTTGGCTTTCTATACAATGCTCTTCTCCTGAGTTATCTGAGCACTCCAATCTAAACACAAATTTTTCTCTTAAATACACTGTTAATTCCCGAGCGCCAAATGCTATGAAACCATTGCTTCAATCTTGCAAATGGTGGTTTCTTTATTAAGAAGACCTTTTATTGGGAATTTTACATTACATTATAAAGCCAGTAGTCTCTTTCGATGTTTTTATTATCCATTTCATACATCTCAATGATGGATAAATTATATTTGAACAGAAAATTATACATTCAGACTGGGGTTTGAACCCAGAACCTTTGACTTTCTAGGCCAATGCTCTTCCCCTGCACTACCTGTGCACTCCAATCTAAATGCAAATTTTTCTCTTATATACACTGTTAACAGGAAGAGCATTGGCCTAGAAAGCCAAAGGTCCTGGGTTCAAACCCCGATCTGAGCGTATAATTTTTCTCTTCAAATATAACTTTTAATCATATGTGGCAGTATCTGTCATGTATTAAATCAGTATAGTTTGTGTACAGTCTAACCTAGTAACTTTATTTGCCTGAGACATCTGCTGGTCTTTGATGCTGAGCATTAGCAACCAAACAACCAACAAAAAGGAAATATTGAAAAATCGGCAGCAGTAGCTCAATGAAACAGATCACAAAATTTTGTCTGAAAGTGGTGGAAATATCTCCTGAATCATGTCTAGGCGAGAAAACAAAATATGAGGTGAGATGTAAATTGTAAATTCAATCTCTTGATAAATTACCTCATCTTTTACTTCCTATCAATTTTGAAACAAAAATTACTTATTTCAACTTCCCAGATAACAACATTTAGGCAACAAAATTAAATTACAAAATAAATACTTACATGAATACACTGTAAAAAAAAAGTAAGTTTATATTGTCTAAATATAACCAAATATCAAAATAATCCTTAAAAATGGATTATCATTGTCAACTCTTTGCACTTTGTGACAAAGTTGAATTGCATGGTGAAACTAAGACTTTGGCATCTCGTTCCTTTCCTTCAGTCAGAGCTCGAGATTCATGAATAAATACAGCAAACTCCACACCCTGAAAACAAAAATTTAAATTAAAATGTTTGCAATCAATTTTGCAATTAAATTGATATAAAAAGTTAAAATAATAAAACAAGGACCTGAGATCTCAGTACTAATACCTATTCAGCTGCAGATGACAAACATATTCCGTTTTAAGGAATTTTACTTTGTTGAGGATGACTAAGATCCCAGGTACATGTCTCCATCTCTTTATCTTTTTCCTGTGGTTGATTAACAAAACCTTGATAAGGGCTCTCTTTTCCTCCATTCTATTCACAAGTCCTATCCATGGTAAAATCAAATGTTTCCTACCTCTCCACATACAAATCATGATTTGTATGAGGAGAGATAGGAAACATTTGATTTTACTACAAATTAAACCTCATAGTGATTAATTCCTGTAAAAGTTAAAAAAAAAGTCCTATCCACTTTAGTTTCATAATTTTTATAAATGAGACTATATCCAGACCCATACATTGTCTGTCTAACGGATCTGTGCACCCCTAAGATATGTGAACTAAAGCCTACTTCATTTTCTGCCTCGGTAAATCATTTCCCTCCCTGCATTCCTATCTCTCTGTCTTTTCTATCTCTCTTTCTCCCCTCCCAATACTCACAATTTTGAGCCTTCTTGCGGGACATTATTTGCACTTACTCTCCAGTGTTGTCAACTCAACTCCAATCTTGCATTATTCAATATTCAAAAGCCATGACACCTGTGGGAAGTTTGGCAACATTCCTACTCGACAAGTTACCATGGCTGCTGTTTGACGTAGTGGGAGGGGAGTGCGGTAAAATGATGTGAGTATAGACGTGTACTTTTCTAAGAATGAGTTGGTCAGAGCTACAGGGGCACAGATCCATTGGTCAGAGTATACATTGTTAGACTTATTCTCCACTTATTATTAACTCTGACTGGTGCCAGTATCTTTCTCAGAATTTTCCGTTAAAAAAAGGCTAGTCAGCTACTAACATCTACATATAGGGTACATGTTTCTGCTCCTTAGGTTACTATCAATCTTATGACAGATTTATATATTCTTAATTTAATATTCCTATGCTCCATCTGACTCCTCATTAAGGGTAGGAGGGAAAAATATGCTCTATTTGCTGCACCAAATCTAGTTTCTACTTCAGCATAAATTTCATCATTACTTATTAAATTAATATTAAGAAGTTAAAGCTATTACTGTGATTGAAATATATAAATTATTACACACAACTAAATTACTGTAATCAATGATAAAGCGAAAAATGGCTGGATGGGAAGGAAGCCTAATGGCTCAGTTGTCTGGTCATCAGCACATAAAGCTTAAGGTTTGGTTATATTATTTTTGGTCTGGACATCTTACCTCAATATTAATGTTGATTTGTTCTTGGACATGTTTCAAAACAATTCTGTTTTATCGTCAGCTTTCCCAGAGGTTTGGGTTTCGATTTTCAGTAACTCACTGCCTCTATCGAACCCATAGATATATAGACATGCAGACATAAACTCTCCATACATCCCCATCCTAAAATAATGTTTTCCAATCATCCCCTGTATAATCTACTTCCTTCAAATCATGGATAATGTTATTCTCCCACCCCATTCTTGGTCTTTTTTATCCTTATTTTCAAAACTATATTTATCTCTTTTCATTATCTTATTTTGAATGTGGAAATTCTTTGACATAACCATATATTTAGTAATTATAAATTACTTACAATTTTATTACCTATTACTGAAGATTCAAATACAGTTTTTCTACTCTCTCTCTCTACCTAAATTTAACGTCTTCCTATCATAGGCACTCTATGCCACCTGAGCATTACAGGGACATGTCTTGTCAGGACAGGAGGGATCAGCTAAATGCCAGGGCCATCTCCGAGACAACACAAATATTTAAGGCAAAGACACAGCAATATATATAATAACTTAAATGTATGATTTTGGCAGATGTTATTGTTAACATAATAACCTGATTTCTTGCAGCTCGAACAAATCCCTCATTTGCAGTAACAGTTACAGCTCTCATTGCATCGCCTGTACTAAACACAATCATGGATCTCTGCTTAATCTTGCCACCCAATCTCAGTTTTCGTTGAGCACGTTCAGAAATCATATTGGGTACAACAGTGATACAAGAAATTAGTTCATTTGCTCTCCTTACTTCATCAGGACCTCCAAGTGTTGATACTATCGATTTAAAATCCTTCATCGCTGACTCGCAGCAAACCAAACATTTTCCTATTCAAACCCAAAAATTGCAATAAGTAATTAACCATCATTCTCTAAACAATATTTTTCTTCATCTAATGTCACGTCCCCACTCGAGCAGTTAAGTTTCTACGAACAATACTTAATTAAATAAAAGGTTAAAATTATAATATTATTTTTAGTCTAATCATCTTACTTCAATATTAACACTGATTTGTTCTTGGACATGTTTCAAAACAATTCTGTTTTATCGTCAGGTTGCCCAGATGATAAAACAGAATTGTTTTGAAACATGTCCAAGAACAAATCAACATTAATATTGAGGTAAGATGATCAGACTAAAAATAATATAATTAAAATAACCTCAAAATATCACTTCCTAAAATTAAATATTATAAAATTGTATCTGAGAACTCAGTCCTCAACTATGTAAGTCTTCAGTTAAAAACTTTGTTGTTGGCTTTTCAGGACATGTCCCATTTTCATCTGTTAATAAGGTACTATTTATTTTTAAAATACAATACGAAGTAACATTAAGAGGTTTATTTAATAATTAAGATATTTTGTCTGTATATTCTTACCTCTTATGGTTGTTTTTGTTGAATATATGTTTCAGTTTGTACAGACTGATTTTTCTCAAGTTGTTGGCCCTGATTATTGACTCCTGCTCCCTCTGCCTGTGGTCCAATGAACTTACTAATGAGGTTCCTTTCTCTGGGAATTTCAAAATTCATCATTTTTTCCTTGTTCTTCTGTATGTAGATTTTTCCCATATGGTGAGTTCATTTTTGTTTTCAAACTGTTTTAATAATTTTGAAAACAAATATCAACTCACCATATGGGGAAAAAATCTACATACAGAAGAACAAGGAAAGAATTATGAATTTTGAAATTCCCAGAGAAAGGAACCTCATTAGCAAGTTCATTGGACCACAGGCAGAGGGAGCAGGAGTCAAGAATCAGGGCCGACAACTTGATAGGATCAGTCTGTGATCGCTGAGGATAGGGCTCACAAGCCTTGAAACACATGTTCAAGAAAAACAACCACAATAGGTAAGAATATACAGACCAAATATCTTAAAGTACTATTTACTTTTGGTTATTTTTCTATGCAGAGGGTTAAGTCAAAGGATAAATTCTCATTCAGTATGTTTTCATTCTTGGTTTTTTTATTTTTATTTCTTTCAGGATGTTTATTCTATAGTTGTTATACCTATCTTAGGAGGGCATGCCATAGAATAGCTAGGTAAGCAAATATGATACAAGCCCCAAGATTGTGGGTCAAGTCCCAAAGGGATCAGTATTTTTAAACTGGCCTAAGCCACCTGCAGATAACATGGCCTAGGGCCTATTCAAACAGCACTGGTCAGCTTAACCAAGACTGATTTATTCATTCATAGTTAAATATAGAAGGATAACAGAGAGCTTTACAGTGGTATGGACATGTACAACGGATGTCGGAAGACTAGTGGCCTAAACTGGTGTTAGATTGCATGGTACCAGGCAGAAGGAAGAGGGGGAGATGTAGAAAAACATGGTATGAGGGAATATATGATGCCATGATGAAGAGGAGTATGAAAGAGAAACAATGGGAAGATAGGAAATATGGAAAGCAGGAATCAAGGGCAAACTGCTGTAAAGTGGAAAGCCTGTATTAGGAATTAGGTAGATAGTGCTTCTTCTTCCTTCCTTCCTTCCAAGTATTAGGCCAAGGCCTGTACGATCCTATAGAAAATTTTCCCTCCAGCATTTCATAGGACGGCCCAGTGATCTTCATCCTCTTGGTATATAATTATAAACAGCTTTGGGGATCCGATTTGAACTCATTCTTTCTAGATGGTGTTTCCAATTTAGTTGGTACTGTTTAATATATTCCAAAACTGGCATAGTCTTCAATTCTTTTAAGATATCGGTGTTCCTTTTCCAATCCCATCTGGTGTAACCCGCTGTTCTGCGCATGAATCTCATTTCACAAGCCGTTATTCTGCTTTCATGTTGTCTTTTTAGTGTCCATGCTTCACTACCATAGGTCAACACTGGTCTAGCCAAAGTGTTATACAAACGTAATCTGGTGTTTTTTGTACAAGGGATGGTTTCATAACTTGATTAATAATTCCCAAACTTTTATTATAACTAGTAATTTTTTCAGGGATATCCTTTTCATCCCAGATAGAGAGATAATATCCAAGATATTTAAATTGATTAGATCTCTCTAAAATTTTATTCTGGAGACAGATTTTACTTTGTATGGGGTCCTTCCCATGAAATGCCATAATTTTAGTTTTGTTAATTGAAGGTAGATAGTTAAATATGGGAAATAACATTAAGAGTTCTTAATTAAATGAATCAATGAGTCATTTCTTATCTTACCTTATATTTTATGTTTTCTTAAACATGGGAACTGCAGTTTTCAAGAGGAACATCCCTCCCATTTCCAACCAATAGTCAGTTGAGGATGTTCCTCTTGAAAACTGCAGTTCCCGTGTTTAAGAAAACATAAACTATGAGGTAAGATAAGAAATGACTCATTCGTTCACTGATTTATTTATTTATTTTCAGAATTAGCCTCCCTTTCCTATTTATCCTCTATTGGAAAGCTCTTAGTTTTTTTTTTTTTCAATTCCGATGATTTAAGCATTTGAGGCCTAGGAGATCTTTTCTTACTTTCACTCCTCTGTATCTGTTGGTGGGATGAGAGGGCTTAACTTATTACTGGTATTTTAAGCAAACAAGGAAATTAAGAAGGGGCACACATAAGCTGCATTTACATCAATATAGCCTCATTCCAATTTGTATAATTATGGAATCTTAACTCGAGTCAAATCTTGAGGAATTATAGCTATGCAATGGACTCGTGCATTCAACTACATAATGAAGAATGAGGACCCATAGAACGACAAGATGTAGGATGGTCAAAACAATGGAGTGACCAGTTATAGATTTCAGTTTTAACTGACATTTTCATTATTAATTTAACACTTCTCACTGAAGGATAAATTATATTTGAAGGGAAAAATGTTCGCCCACACTGAGACTCGAACCCGGGACCCTTGGCTTTCCGGGCCAAGTGCTCTACAAACAAAAACGTCAACAGAAGCCCTACTGGCTTTATAAAGTAGTATTAATTTCCCAATAAATGTCTTCTTAATTAAGAAGCCGCCATTTGCAATGATAGAAGCAAAGGTTTCAAGCATTTGGCACGAGGGAATATCAACGTATATAAGAGAAAAATTTGCATCTAGATTGCAACTCGCCTCGGTAGCTCAGTTGGTAGAGCACTTGGCCTGGAAAGCCAAGGGTCCCGGGTTCGAGTCTCGGCCTAGGCAAAAATTTGTCTCTTCAAATATAATTCAGTTTTAACTGTTTTTAATAATATTAATAAAATTCCATTGAGGTGAATAGTCATACAGTAAAGTATTAAAATAAATAAATACCTTGCAAGATGCCATTGTCCTCAACTATGTTATTTTTTTAAAACTTCCTGAACCAACTTCCATCATCAGCAGAAGCATGTGCACTACTGATTCATACATCCTTCTGCTGAATGTGGAAGCTGTTTCCTGAAAAGGCTACAGTTTTTATTTAACATTGTTGAGGACAATGGCACCTGCTAAGATATTTATTTATTTTAACATTTTACTTTATTGGTATTAAGCCAGATGTCAACCTGTAATGTTTATGACAAAGATATGTTATATCTTACCTTTAAACAATTTATCTAATGTTGGTTTTACAGGTCTTGCCCTTTCCCATTCAGCCTGTTGAGTTAAAATTGGTTCTTTAAATTCAAAATAATTTCCACCATTTGTTAAATTTGATACGTAAGCTAACATAGCTGTTACATCAAGATTCAATTTGTGTTCGCTTCCACCCAAATCTTCAAACTGTGAATTTGTTGTCATGCTGGTATATGAATCTTCATCATCAGATTCACCTTGTGGTTCTGGAGACAAAGATTCTATGATGTCTAGTCTGTCTCCACACACAGTTATGCCTAATGTTTCTAGACGATCAGCTAACAACTTTTCAATACCACATGCAAACTCAAATACAACCTAAAAACAACACACAAGAAAAGTTATTTTAAATAACAAAAATTGATCAATGAAAGTACTCTTAAGACCAAAAAAGAAATTGATAAGAAATACAAAAATTTACATACCATCCGTGGTCATACAATGAATTTCGAAAAAGTTTCAACAAATTCAATATCAAGTAGGCACCAAAAAATTATTATAGCCTAAATAGACTAAACAAAACTAACAAGAATGAAAAGATTGGCAAAGACAAAAAAATCAGAAATTTACCAGACAAAATGTGCTGATTGTGAAAATATATACACAGGAATTTGAACATTAGAATGAAAGAACACCTTAGAAACGTGAAAAATGGAGAAGTAGATAAATCTGCAGTAGCTGCTCATGCTTTGTCGGAAAACCTAGAATCGAAGTGAATGCAAAATTATTAAAACAGTTAGAAAAATTCAAATATCTGATAGTTTGGGGAAAAAAAAATTTTATATTCAAAGAAAAAGTCATGAATTTTGAAATTCCCATGGAAAAGGATTTGATTTGGAAGCTCATAGGTCTACCCAAAGAGGGAAGAGCAAGCAATATCCAGAATCGCAAACCGACAACTAAACAATCAGAAAGAGCTGATGAGAGTATACAGGCATACTGAAATTTGTTCTCAAGAATTCTACCAAATATGAGGCAAAATGTTACTGGCTCAATCAAATTTATTAAAATGATTTTGAACTTATATAGGAATACAGGAATAATTAAACAAACAGAAAAACTAAAGAAACTAACGGTTTGGGAAAAAATCCACATTAAAAAAAAAAAACAAGAAAGAAAAACTTATGAACTTCAAAATTCCTGCGGATCAGGAGGTTTATCACAGGGAAGAAGAAGTAGTTCTTCTGATCAACATAACATCAGTCGACAAGAAAGTACTGAAGATGAAGCCGCTAAGGCAATGTACTTAGAAGACTGGATATGAGGAGAGGTATGAAGCACGTTTTTAAGAAAATGGTTAAATTCATAAAAATTAAAGGCAGAAATCATTGAAGCATATTTACGACTAACCAAAATTTGTATCGATAACAACTTTTTCAAATTTAATGGAAAATTTTATAAACAAATTTCTGGATTGGCAATGAGAAATCCACTTTCTCCATTTTTAGCTAATTTATTTATGGGGTATCTTGAATCACATATCACCAATGCTTATCCTTTGATTTTCAAGTGTTGGTTAGATATATAGATGATATTATCGCTGTAATTGATAAAAAATACATTCAAGGTGCATTGAAATTGCTTAATCTTCAGGATGAGTCAGTAAAATTCACTACTGAAATGGAACAAGATCCCATTTTTAGACTTATACTTAATAAGAAATGAACAACAGCAAAGAATTGAGTTTAACATTTACAGAAAAGTCACACATACTGACAACTACATAAAATCTTCAGGTTTTAATCATGTGTCGCATAAACATGCAATTTTCAATAGTCTATTACACAGATTGATAAATACTTCACTTAATGAAGAAGATTTTGATAATGAATATAATCATATTGTACATGTTGCTAATAAATGGTTTTGATGAACACATTATAAAGAATAAATTAAAGAAATTTAAACAACAAAAAAGGTTACAGGAATACACCACCCTACAACATGATTCCAAGAAAGATGTAAAATTCAAGAAATTTACTTACCATCCTGAAGTTCATAATAAGTTTCAAAAAATTTTCAGAAAATTTAATATAACATTGGCTCCAATTAACAAATTCAGCCTGGGTAATCTTCTGTTAACTAATAATAAAGTTAACACCCCAGACAACAAAAAATCTGGAATTTATCAAATTGATTGCAAAGATTGCAACAGGATATATATAGGAAAAACAAAAAGGAACTTGGAAACTCGTAAAAAAGAACACTTCAGAAACATAAAGAATGGAGAAATTGAAAAATCAGCTATAGCAGCACATAGTTTATTAGAGCATCATAGAATTGAAAAAGAAGCAAAACTTTTGAAACATCTATCCAAACCTTTGGATTTAACAGTTTGGGAAAAAATATATATTCAAAAAAAACCATACTAGAACCATGAACTTCGAGATTCCAGACGAACCGAGCTTGATTACAAAGTTCTTCAAAAATACAACAGATGGCAGTTTAGAAAATGATTCATTCAAAAGAACACCAGATGGCAGTTTAGAAAATAATTCCTTCAAAAGAACACCAGATGGCAGTTTGGATAATTACCGGCAAAAGAAAAAATTGACAGTCGTGAAAACAGCTGAGGATGGTGACGATGGTCGCTGATACTGCAGTGCTGTGTTTAAAAAAACATAGAAGTATGAGGTAAGAAGAAATCACTATTCATTTAATTCTTATGAAGCATTTAATTTATTAAAATGAACCTCATAATATTACTATTGATATATTAATTACAATTTTATAAGTTATGTAGATAGGAAATAACACTATGAGGTTCTTTAATATTGTTTATTTTTTATCATTTCACTCACCTCATACTTCATAATTTATAGCAGACCCAGGGTTTCTTCACGTAATTCGTGACATTGTCAATGCTGCGTCATGTTCACAACTGACGTCCAACGGCCTTCTATCCTGCAGACTGACCTCCGCGCCATCTGGTGGCCGACCGAAGAATTTCCAAATCAGGCCTCTTTCTTTATAACCGGGTATTTCAAAATTCATAGTTGTATTTTCATTCTTGCATATGTAAATTTTTTCCCAAATTGTGAGTTCCTTCGGTTTTTCCAATTGTTAAGTAATTTTGTTTTGGTTTCTATTCTATGTTTTTCTGACCAGGCATGTGCAGCTATTGCAGATTTTTCGGTTTCTCCATTTTTAACATTTCTGAGGTGTTCTTTTAATCTTGTATTTAGATTCCTTTTTGTTTTTCCTATGTATATCTTTTCACAATCTTTACAATTAATTTGATAAATTCCCGATTTTTTGCAGTCTTCAATTTTTTCATTTTTGTTGGTTTTTATTAAATTACCTAAGCTGTAATCATTTTTCGGTGCTAATTTAATGTTGAATTTGTTCATTTCATTTTTCACACAAACAGGCAGTATTTAATAGTTTAACACACAGACTTGTGAATGTCCCCATGAGCAAAGAAAATTACAATAAAGAGAAAGAACACATCATACAAATTGCTAAGGATAATGGTTTTCACAAGAAAATGATACACAAGAAAATAAATAAATTCAAAGAACAAAAAGTCATCAATGAAAGTACTCTTCAGACAGATAAAAATATAGGCAAAAAATTCAAGAAGTTCACATACCATCCTTTCGTATTTGACAAGTTTCAAAAAATTTTCAAC
This sequence comes from Diploptera punctata, assembly GCA_030220185.1. Taxonomy (NCBI): domain Eukaryota; kingdom Metazoa; phylum Arthropoda; class Insecta; order Blattodea; family Blaberidae; genus Diploptera; species Diploptera punctata. Next base: position 1,023,369 of record JASPKZ010001217.1, on the reverse strand, counting down.
AAATTCAACATTAAATTAGCACCGAAAAATGATTACAGCTTAGGTAATTTAATAAAAACCAACAAAAATGAAAAAATTGAAGACTGCAAAAAATCGGGAATTTATCAAATTAATTGTAAAGATTGTGAAAAGATATACATAGGAAAAACAAAAAGGAATCTAAATACAAGATTAAAAGAACACCTCAGAAATGTTAAAAATGGAGAAACCGAAAAATCTGCAATAGCTGCACATGCCTGGTCAGAAAAACATAGAATAGAAACCAAAACAAAATTACTTAAACAATTGGAAAAACCGAAGGAACTCACAATTTGGGAAAAAATTTACATATGCAAGAATGAAAATACAACTATGAATTTTGAAATACCCGGTTATAAAGAAAGAGGCCTGATTTGGAAATTCTTCGGTCGGCCACCAGATGGCGCGGAGGTCAGTCTGCAGGATAGAAGGCCGTTGGACGTCAGTTGTGAACATGACGCAGCATTGACAATGTCACGAATTACGTGAAGAAACCCTGGGTCTGCTATAAATTATGAAGTATGAGGTGAGTGAAATGATAAAAAATAAACAACAATTTTATAATTTTAACTTTTCATTTAAAACTGCTAATATCAAGTAACTAACTCACTCCCCTATCATTGCAGCATGGACACAAGCTCTCCATATACCCTTATCCTGAGTTAACGTTTTCCAATCAATCACTGTATAATCTACATCCTTCAAATCATGGTTAATATTATTCTCCCACCTCGTTCTTGGTCTACCAACTGGGCGTTTTCCCTCCGGTTTTCCTACAAGAAGCTTCTATGCACCTCTTTCATTCCCCATTCATGCCACATCGTAGTCTATGAGACTTAACTGTTATTATATCTGGCTTACTATAAAGATCATATAGCTCACTGTTATGTAATTTTCTCCATTCACCTGTCTGTTCAACTATTTTGGGTCCAAACATTTTCCTAAGAACTTTATTCTTAAATACTCGTAATCTTCTTTCCTCCCTTAAAGTAAGAGAGTTCATATTTAATTTTAGGAAGTTATATTTTGAGGTTATTTTAATTATATTATTTTTGGTCTGGACATCTTACCTCAATATTAATGTTGATTTGTTCTTGGACATGTTTCAAAACAATTCTGTTTTATCGTCAGCTTTCCCAGACTGGTTTTATTTATGTTGCATTATGTTGCACCACCTGGATGTCGATGTCAGCTCCATCCTGTGGTTGGCCAAAGAACCTCCAAACAAGGTCACCCTCCATCGGAATATCAAAATTCATAACTCTGTTTCTGTTCTTCTGAATATAAATTTTTTCCCAAATAGTCAGCTCTTTTGTATTTTCTAACTGTTTTAATAATTTAGTGTCTGAATTTATATTATGTTTTTCAGACCAAACATGAGCAGCAACTGCAGATTTTTCAATTTCTCCATTTTTAATATTTCTTATGTGTTCTTTGGTTCTAATTTTTAGGTTTCTTTTTGTTTGTTCTAATTTTTAGGTTTCTTTCTGTTTTCCCTATATATATATTGTGAAAAGATATATATAGGTAAAACAAAAAGAAACCTAAAAATTAGAACCAAAGAACACATACGAAATATTAAAAATGGAGAAATTGAAAAATCTGCAGTTGCTGCTCATGTTTGGTCTGAAAAACTTAATATAAATTCAGACACTAAATTATTAAAACAGTTAGAAAATACAAAAGAGCTGACTATTTGGGAAAAAATTTATATTCAGAAGAACAGAAACAGAGTTATGAATTTTGATATTCCGATGGAGGGTGACCTTGTTTGGAGGTTCTTTGGCCAACCACAGGATGGAGCTGACATCGACATCCAGGTGGTGCAACATAATGCAACATAAATAAAACCAGTCTGGGAAAGCTGACGATAAAACAGAATTGTTTTGAAACATGTCCAAGAACAAATCAACATTAATATTGAGGTAAGATGTCCAGACCAAAAATAATATAAGAGAGTTCATGTTTCGCATCCTTATAACTTGGAGAGAATAACAGTTTTATATATTTTCAGTTTAATGTTTTTTTGAAAGGAGTTGGGACAACAAGATGCAAAACAGAATGCATAATAGAATGCATTTCTAGAATTTAGCCTAATATAAACTAAAAAAGAATAATTTCTGTGGGAACTGAGATTTGAACCTAAATCTCTAGCTTCATGCACTGCTGCATAACCACTTGTACTATTTAGGCAATTCAGAAGCACACACAATTTTTCTTTATTGGAAATTCAATGTACCCATAGTAGTGAAATGCTATTCATATTACAACAGGCTTGTTTCTGCTAAGAAGACTTTTTGATAGGACTTATTCTGTTTCATATCAGAAAATAACAACCGTAATATTGAAATAAATGTACTCAGGCAAGCTGCATGAAAAAATTAATACAACTGAAAAGCAAAATTTTAATGTAAAAGACTCTCATACTAAAATAATTTGTCAGCCATTTCATGTCTGTATTTAATTTGAAGAGAAAAATATACGCTCAGACTGGGGTTTGAACCCAGGATTTTTTTGCTTTCTACTCGAATGCTCTGCTGACACAGAGTGTTGTTAAATTAATATTCATTAATTTCAGTTATTAAAACTGAAGTATCTCCTACCTTAGGTTTTCTAAAATGATGTGGATGTTGACATGCACACTCCAAATATTCCCGGGCATGGTCTAGTATACTCCTTTGGCCAAATTCGCCTTCACCTAAAACAGTATATACATACATACATAGTAATTCTGCTCAAGGGCAGGTCTTTACTGCAATCATAGCATTTTCATGCTATGCTTTGCAATTTTACTAGGGAATTATAGGTGTGGTAGTTTTCCGGAGAAGAATGATGATGAAAATGATAAGGATGATGGCCAGATGATTTTCGGGGACCGTTGGGCCCTAAGCTTCCTGACATTTGTCTTACAGGTGAGGAAAAACCCTGAAAAAAATCTCACCCAGGAGCCTGTCCTGACCAGAAATCGAACCCGGACCCGCTGCATGACAAGGCAGCACGCTACCTCGAGACCATAACATGGGACAACAGTATATAGTTAATGAATTACAATAGGAAGTGACATTATGAAGTTCTTAATAATTATGGTGAGTCTGTTTCATTTTACCTCATAAAACATCATGTTCTTTTGGAAACATTTTTTCAGTATGCTTGCATATCATCAGCTTGTCCAGACTGTTGAATTTTATGTTACTGACCCTGGAGTCGATTTCTGCTCCATCTTTTAGTTGACCGAAGAACTTGCAAATCAGATATTTTCCCCAGGAATTTCAAAATTCATGATCCTTTCATGCTGGTTGCTTAGTATGATTTGGGAAAAAGAAGCTCTTCCAGATGAATGGAAGGAATCAATTACCTTACCAATTTATAAGAAAGGAGATAAAACTGATTGCAACAACTACAGGGGCATCTCATTACTTTCAACTTCGTACAAAATTCTAACAAATATATTAGTAAGCAGACTTACTCCCTATATTGATGACATTCTAGGAGATCATCAATGTGCATTTAGAAGAAACAGGTCTACAACAGATCAGATTTTTAGTATAAAACAGATTTTAGAAAAGAAATGGGAATATAATGGTACTGTACATCAACTGTATGTAGACTTCAAAAAAGCATATGATTCAATTAAGAGGGAAAAGTTGTATAGTGTCCTGCTGGAGTTCGGAATTCCTAAAAAGTTAGTTAGACTTATACGAATGTGTCTAAATGGCCCAAAGAGTAAGGTGCGTGTAGGCAAACAGTTTTCTGATATTTTCGAAATCCAGAATGGAATTGAAGCAAGGAGATGCACTATCTCCTCTACTATTTAATTTTGTACTAGAACATGCCATTGAATCTTTAGAGAATGAGGAAGGCTTACTAACTCGATGGTTAGTAATAAGCTGTTAGTATTTGCTGATGATGTAGTATTGTTGGCCGATAGCGATGAGATACTAAAGGACAACACGCACACACAACTTTGTAACACTGAGAAATTAGGACTGGAAGTAAATATCAATAAAACTAAATATATGGTTCCAAACACGTATAAATTCATTCAATACTGGAAATGGACAGCATAATGACAAATGAGGGAACATTTTTAGGAGGTGGCTGAATTCCAATACCGAGGAACCAATCATCACAAAGGAAAGAAATGAGATGCACAAAGAGAAAATTAACATAGGCTTCATTCTGGAAATGCATTGCTATTATGCATTGCCAGAGACTTTATAAATGTCCCAACGCCTTATAAACAAACGTTAAACTGAAATTATATAAACTATTATTCTAAATCTTCTACCAGTTATATTATATGGGTGCGAAAACTGGACTCTTACTTTAAGAGAGGAAAGGAGATTACAAGTATTTGAGAATAAAGTACTTAGGAAAATTTTTGGACCAAAGAGAGATGAACAGACAGGTGAATGGAGAAGACTTCATAACAATGAACTACATGGTCTTTATAGGAAGCCAGATATAATAAGAACAGTTAAGTCTCGTAGACTGCGATGGGCAGGACATGTTGCACGTATGGGGAATGGGAGACTTGCATGGAAGCTTCTTGTAGGAAGGCCAGAGGAAAGACGCCCAATTGGTAGACCAAGAATGAGGTGTGAGAATAACATTAACTATGATTTGAGGGAAGAAGATTATACAGGGAATGATTGGAAAGCATTAGCTCAGGATAGGAATGTATGGAGAGCTTATGTCCGTGCGGCCATGAACCTACGGGTTCGATAGTGCCAGTGAGTAAGTAAGTAAGTAAGTATGATCCTTTCACTATTCTTCTGGAGGTAGATCTTCTCTCAAATAGTGTTTTTTTTAAGTGATAAATGAAAATACTCTTCAGACAATAAACAAATTGTAAAAAGAATTCAGAAAATTTACATACCATCCTTTAGCATTTAAAAAATTTTCAGCAAATTGAACATTAAATTAGCATTTAATTTTAGGAAGTTATATTTTGAGGTTATTTTAATTATATTATTTTTGGTCTGGACATCTTACCTCAATATTAATGTTGATTTGTTCTTGGACATGTTTCAAAACAATTCTCTGTTTTATCTTCAGCTTTCCCAGACTGGGAAAGCTGAAGATAAAACAGAGAATTGTTTTGAAACATGTCCAAGAACAAATCAACATTAATATTGAGGTAAGATGTCCAGACCAAAAATAATATAATTAAATTAGCACCGAAAAATGATTACAGCCTGAATATCAAATTTTATAAGATTCATGATGTGTTCTGTTGAGGTATTATTAAAAATTGAAATATAAAATTATTATATGATGTGTTCCGTTGAGGTATTATTCAAAATTAAAATATAAAATTATTATATTTTAATTTTGAATAATACCTCAACAGAACACATCATGAATCATGAATCTTATAAAAGTTGATTATGCAGCCAGTCAGGCTAAAATTAAACACAAATATTCTATCCTGCCGATGATGGGACAAGTCCCGAAAGCGCTACAGTTACATAATTAATAAGTTGAGGAGACGGACCTTTCAGGTGAATATTCCATAATTTTATATTTTAAGCCTGAATATATTAATTAAAACCAACAAAAATTAAAATATTGATGAAGGCAGCAAATCAGGGATGTTTCAAACACCTTAGAAATGTTAAAAATGGGGAAATAGAAAAGTCTGCAATAGCTACACACGCACGAACAGAAAAACACAGAAACGAAACAAAGGCCAAATTACTGAAACAGTTAGATAAAGCTAAGGAACTCATAATTTGGGAGAAAATTTACATCCACAAGAACAAAGAGAAAAATAATGAATTTTGAAATTCCTGGGGGGGGGGGATTTGATTTGGAAGTTCATCGGTCAGCCAACAGAGAGAGCACAAATCAACCTACAAGATCGCCAACCACAAATTCAACAGTTAGGAAACATTGACAAGGAGACACATAGAGAGTGGAAACTGCAGTCTGCAATAAAACTACAAATATGAGGTGAGTCAAAACATATTAAATTAATGTTGGGAAGTAAACATTATGAGGTATAATCATTAAAATTCATCGGAGAACATATTGTTTAAACAACTCACCTCATAGGATTCATGCTTCCATGATATCGCGATTTCAAACATAGTCATGTTCATCTTCAGCCATAAATTTCATCAGTCGGAGTTATGGCTGAAGATGAACATGACTATGTTTGAAATCGCGATATCATGGAAGCATGAATCCTATGAGGTGAGTTGTTTAAACAATATGTTCTCCGATGAATTTTAATGAGTCAAAACAGCCTAACTCATAATAATTAATTCATTGTAATTTTTGTCTATTCATTTTGAGAACTACTTTAGGAATTTTTGGTTGAGGATACAATGCAATTTTCACAAATATCTTCTGTAAACTTATTAAATACTATTAGCATATTCAAAATTGTGCGGGAATTGTCGTATATAAGAGAAAAATTTGCATCTAGACTGGAACTTGCCCCAGTAGCTCAGTTGGTAGATCACTGATAAGGTAAACCAAAGGTCCCAGGTTCGGGTCCCAGTCTGGGCAAAAATTTTTCTCTTCAAATTCAAATTTAATATTCAAAAATATTTATTATAGAAATATCCTGAAATATTTTGTATGTATTTAACAAGTGTGTCCATATTCCATTTAAATTTGCTTTTTTAAAAATGGATATTCTACTCTTTACATATTGTATTTTATTTTTTAACCATTATAGTTGTAATTACAGATATTTCTTATTTTTAAAATGACTTGCATAAATTTTATTTATATAAATGGCAAAATTTCAATTAAACAAAATTTTAATATGGAAAGTTCTGCTAGTAAAGTTCTCTATTGTTGGAAGCATGTCAGAAGTGATTAAATCACCGAAAAATATGGGAAATTAATTGTCAGCTTCACAAAAAAACAAATGAAGTCAAGATTCATGCTTCACTGGTAAGCTGCTAATTTGATTTCTAATGTCGCATGAGTAACTAACGAAAGAAATTGCTAACCAGTGTACGGAAAAAATTGAGAAAAATAATGTCTATAAATACCACCCTTATCTTTGTTTAATTCCTAGTATGATATAATTATCAATTCCACCATTAAAATCTCTCATAATGAACACTTGTTCATTCGATGGCACCTTATCTAAATTTTCCAGAAGTATAATAAAATAATTCTGTATCTTATTTGGCAATCCTCTGGCGCATAATAACTGAATATATTTAAGACAGAATTATTTAATAGTACAGATATGATTAGAATCCTCTCTAATATATAAACTTAGTTCCAATGATATTTGAAGAGAAAAATTATACGCCCAGACTGGGACTCGAACCCAGGACCTTTAGCTTTCTGGGCTAATGCTCTACAGACTGAGCTATCGGAGGGAGTTCCAATTTGAACAGAAATTTTTCTCTTATGTTGTAAATTCCTGCGATGTGTTTGTTTCTATCTTTGCAAATGGTGGCTTCTTTCAATGTTTTTATTATTCATTTCATACATCTCAATGATGGATTAATCATTATTTGAAGAGAAAAATTATACGCCCAGACTGGGACTCGAACCCAGGACCTTTCGCTTTCCAGGCCAATGCTCTACCAACTGAGCTACTGGGGCAAATTCCAATCTGAATGCAAATTTTTCTCTTATATACGTTGTATATTCAATTAGTTCCAATGATTGCGACCTGATACGTGATATGCATTAGAATTCTAAATAACTAACCTGTTGAAAGCTGAGATAGAGCTTTTGGATTTCTTGCAATTACTTTTACCCAACACTGTCCATCTTGTGAAACAATATCTACACATATTCTCTTTGAGCTACCATCTGTTCTGTTTAATGTAAAATGCCGTAGCACCGCTATGGAACCATGACTTGAAATAAGGCATCTTGCAAGAGCTTCAAAGTGATGAAGATTTGTGCATAGTAAATGTTCTTTCTTTGCTTCTCTACTTCTTAAAACCTACAATACAAAACATGAAATTATAGCAATAGTCAAGCTGGACAGTTCATAAACATACAATTTGTTTTACTTAAGTTTCCATTGACAATGCTGCTAGAATACGGAATTAAAAAAAAAAGTCAGATTTATTAGAATGTTTCAGGGAAGGCAAACAGTTTTCAGATATTATGAAGATCTTGAAAAAGATTTCCGGCTTTGGCCGTGGTCTAGAAGCTTGAAGTTCCCCTACATTTTACCAGAGACTGCGTCCGGCATCCTCAAGAGTTGTCTTGAGACTGGCAATTTTGTCGACTGCCTGCCTTATTTATATAGTTCACTGCAATGTGTTTTCTACACGGTCTGTTCCGTCGTAAATTGTATCTGCCTTCTGATTGGTTAGCGGGTAGGGACATCCATTGCACCAATGAGATTGCTGTTTGAAGGTCTAGCAGAAAACACATCACGGTGAACTGTATAAATAGGGCAGGTAGTCGACAAAATTGCCAGTCTCAAGAGAACCCTTGATGATGCCGGACAGTCTCTGGCAAAACGTCGGGGAACTTCAAGCCTCTAGACCATGGCCAACAGCCCAGAAATCTTCTTCAAGATCTCCATAACTCTGGCCGTGAAAGCCTAAGTCATAAACATACAATTTGTTTTACTTAAGTTTGCATTGACAATGCTGCTAGAATATGGAATTAAAAAAAAAGTCAGATTTATTAGAATGTTTTAGGGAAGGCAAACAGTTTTCAGATATTATGAAGATCTTGAAAAAGATTTCTGGAATTTCGCCATGGTCTAGAGGCTTGAAGTTCCCCGACGTTTCGCCAGAGACTGCGTCCGGCATCATCAAGAGTTGCCTTGAGACTGGCAATTTTGTCGACTGCCTGCCTTATTTATATAGTTCACTGAGATGTGTTTTCTGCACGGTCCACTCCATCATAAATTATATCTACCTTCTGATTGGTTAGCGGTAGGGACATCCATTGCACCAATTAGATTGCTGTTTGAAGGTTTAGCAGAAAACACATCGCGGTGAACTGTATAAATAGGGTAGGCAGTCGACAAAATTGCCAGTCTCAAGACAACCCTTGATGATGCCAGATGCAGTCTCTGGCAAAACATCAGGGAACTTCAAGCCTTCAGACCATGGCCAACAGCCCAGAAATCTTCATAATAACTCCGGCCATGAAAGCCTAAGTCAATACATTAGTTTTCAGATATTTACAATGCTATTCAATTTTGTACTATAGCATGCAATGAATTCTTTAGAGGATAAGGAAAGTGTATAACTCAATGATATTTATCAACTGTTGGCATATGCTCACGATGTCGTATTATTAGGCAATAGCGAGGAAATATTAAAATCTAACACATACAGAGTGTCTCAAATTGATGTATACACTCATTCAAAAGTTGTTGTTGTTTTCTAATGGCGAGATTCGACGCTTAAGTCATTTTCTCTCTGGCTTCCCAGTACAAGCGAACAAGGTCCTTAGAATGTTGTGCAGTTGGATTTAAAGCTGGACAGACTAGAAGGTGGTGTTTGTCCATGATCAGGTTCGGGTCTTTGCATATGACACATCTGTCGGATTGGAAAACATTTATTCTGTGGAGATGGTGAGCCAGGCAGTCGTGTCCTGACATCAGTCTGAATTTTGCTAATGCTTCCTTGCGGCCTTTATATTTTATTTCTGTGTATAGCTCATCAATTTTTTCCCATGATTTCCCTCTGGCTGTTGCAATGTTTTCTTTCATGTTTTGCTTTTGGAATGCTTTCTTAATTTCTTCTATCTTTCTGTGGAGGTTCGATTTGGGGTGGGTTGTTATCTGTATTTTGGTACCCTTTTTGGCAAGTCCATCAGCTATTTCATTGCCAACTATTACGATGTGTGAGGATATCCACTGGAAGGCTGTTAATTTGTTTTGGTTGTTGAGGTATTTCAGAAGTTTACGGCATTCCAAGATGGTTTCATTTTCTGGTGTTTGGTTGGAGGTTATTGCTTGTATAGCGGCCTTAGAGTCTGCCAGAATAACAGCTTTTGTAAACATTTTTGTTCGGAATAGGAGGTTCTGGAGTGCTACTTCTATGGCTTTTACTTCACCATCGAAGGCTGTATTGTTTGTGCCTACTGCAACATATTGACTAAACAGATGAGAGTAGATTCCTGCGCCAGCATTTTCACTCTTTCAAAAGTTATTTCTCAGCAATGAAATGAGACAGAAATACAATTTTTGTTATGTGTAATCCAGAAGGCACTAGAAAAGAATATCAACATGTTCATCATTCTTCATGTGTTTATAAACAAACATGGTGGTGAAATTATAATTTGCTGAATGTAAGCAGTTACTGAAGTGTTATTGGAAAGCAGTATAATAAGAAAAACAATGAAGTGAGGAGAAACAATTTTTCTTAAATAAATAAATCTCATAGTGTTAGTTCCTAAAAAGTCAAATGTTAATGAATTTCAACAACATTGGAGGGTTAAATTTGGGACTGAAGTTTCCATTAAGTGCAGTGAGAAATTTTTCTAGACAGACAGCATATGCATGCACCAACAGGGTTTTATTTTCAAATTATTTTAACCACCATTTACAATAAATTTTATCATTTTTTCCTAATAATTATTTCAATATATTTTTCTACGATATTTAACCACATACGTAACATAATGATGTGGCAGCCATATTGATTTTAACAAATATTCTATACATCAACACATGTTCCAGTGCAGCCAACATACAGTAGGCCTATGTACTTCAGAATTTCAGAACTTACTATTTATTTTTGGACGTCACATTCGTTCACAGGTTAGAGTGCTTAAATTTCATTAGGTTAGCTTTTAGGTTGGTCTTTCACAGGTTAGAGTTGCATTAGATTAGATTTTAGGTTCGTTAAATATTGCCTCGAGGCAGAAGATCTGTGGGTCGACCTTTTCGGAGATGGCGGGAGACTGTAACGGGCCACTGGGCCTAATACTTGAAAGGCAGATGATGATGATGAAATATTGTGTATATGTTGGCAGCATCACGTGATTCCATAGTGTAAACTGCTTTGCGTTTATTGGCGCATGCACGTGGTGTCTGCCTGGGACTTTGAAAAATTTCTCACTGTGTTTAATGAAAACTTTATCCTAAATTTGGTTCACCACCAACAAGGGTAACAATAAGAAGAATCTGAGACATAGTTCAATCTACATCATTAAATGGGAATGGACACTTAATAAATAAGGGAAATTTGGAAGAAGTGCTAGAAATCAAATACCTAGGAACAAAAATTACAAATGAGTGCAGAAAGAAAGTAAACATAGGCTCAATTCTGGAAACACATGCGCTTGTGTATTATCAGGGACACTTGTCATCCCAAATTCTCTCAAAAAATGTTAAACTAAAAGGTAAAAGCATAAAATATACTTACAATCCATTGAAATGTCATACCAACTAATTAATATTAAAGTACTAAATGCTAAAAAAAATGAAATACTTATACCTTTAGTAAGAAGTTAATTTCTTGCATAATTTTCTTTTTTAACTTATCTATGCCATTAACATCTTTTACTTCTGATATGTATTGCAAAAGTTCTTCACCACTTTTAATTTTCTTCTCCAGTTGCTTCAATAAATAATTTTGATCCATCTTTATATAACAAGTGTATATGTCGTATTACCCACCGAACCTTTTATTTTATTTTATTCAAAACCTAATAAACAACTTTAAACTGTTTTCATAAACTAAATAAATTTCTCAAATTTAGCCAAACACCACACTTCAAAACACAGATTCTGTCAGAATACATCTTTGCATTTGCGTTTGTGGCTCGCTCTGGGAGAACCGGGGAGAACCGTATGGAACCATAGAGTACCGTTATCTATCATATTCTCTATGCTCTGTACAATTGACCACAGATGGCTCCCAAAAAAAGTCTGTACCAGAGATGACCCACTATGTACATCACGGCCAATTATACAATAGTGGGTTACTCTGCCAACGATAACCTACACCGATATATTATCTACTATGCTGTGGAATAAAGCTGAGTACACAATAGAATGAATTAAATTTTACTAATTACCATTAACACAAATGGGGAACAAAAGAGGGAAAAGAAATTAAGGAAAACCAGAAGGAAAAGCGCCCGATAGGCCAGGATGACCACGAACCTCCGTATACAATAATGCCAGGGAGTTCGTTAACTTTAAACGTCGAAGAAGATAATTAAAATTAACTAATGACCATTGATTTAACATGTTTTGTTAAATTAGAGGCACGCCGTAGCGTAGATGTTAAGGTAATACGCTACAAACCAGAGGGTCCAGGGTTTAAGTCCCGGTGGGGACAGGATTTTTAAACTGACCCGACTCAGCCTCTAACGGAAATGAGTACCAGACGTTTATTTTGGGGGTAAAGGCGGCCGTCGCGCGGGCTGACATCATGTTTAGAAAAAATGGGAGCCTTTACTTCCTATTACCCGGGTCTTCTATGGCTTGTAGTGAGATCACTTTACTTTTTTAATTATAGAAATTAGTTACCTGCACTACAATTCCCAGATTTTGCTTTATTATTTTTGTAGTAGTCTATGTTAAATGTTTTATGGTAATTTATCCAGTAAATAATAAATTCAATAATATGATTATTCAATAAACAGAAAAATCAAGGGTAAATGTTTTTACTGTAAATTGAAGAATATTTTGCACAACAGCATTATAATTAAAGATGAAAGGTTAACCCAAATGGATATTATTAAAACATCATTATAAATATTATAATGTAGCCATGATATTGCTGTTTTATCTTGCAACTTACACGTGATAATGTGAATGCAGCTTGTTATGAATGGTGAATAGAGCTCGCAGGGAATGTACTTTGAGTAGAGAAATAAATGTTTTTTTCATTCAGCATTGCTATGAATATTCAATTATGCATGGGTTTAATGCTAATTAATCCAAAAGCCAGGTGTTCACGGTCTATGAATATGTGTAATTTTATATAACTGAGGAAAAATGAAATTTTGTTACTTACGGTACTTCAGTATGATCACAATTCGCAAACTGTGACGTCACAAAATATTGACTGAAAATAACGCTATTGAAAATTGGAAAATTTACTCAATTTTGATGTCGTCGTTTCGGTATAAAAGCTAGCCAGGTACAACTAAAATTCTATACATGGCTGCTAGAATGCCAGGTAAGATTGACAAATACTTTATTATTAAAGTGTAAATTTACACGTACAGAAAATTATCAATTAGCAATCAGATAGTATCTTGAAAGTGCCGCTAGTAGGCTCTCTATTGTCTTGTCAGGAAAACATGAATAATACGTGGAGTTTTAATAATTATCGTGTATATGTAAATGCATTAAATTTTTATTATTTATTTAGTCAAAATAGTTATACATAACCTTTAATAATATTTAGGTATTCGCCCATATCTAGGGCCACCGCATTTAATGGGTCCAGGAGCTCTTCCACCGCCTCCACCACCTCCTCTTCCAGAATACGGTACCGGTAGTTGCAGTGCACCACCAAGCTTTCGACCAGGCTATGATCCATATTTTAGACCAAGAGGACCTAGTATGAGAGACCATAGATTTGGACCTCCACCTCCATGGGCATCCACTGGAAGAGGAAGAGGGGGTGTAGGGAATGTAAACAAAACGCAGCCACCGCCGCCGCCACCACCCCCACCTCCACCCCCCACCACAAGGTCTAAAAGGCCCTTGGACAGGATCTAACCAACAAAATCAACAGAAGCAAGCACCTCCTCCTCCACCGCCTCCACCACCACCACCCCCTCCACAGCAGAAACTACAGTCACACATCCACCATTACCTCCACCACCACCTCCCCCACCACCTAATCAGCAGCAAACTACGAAAAGATCTCAACCAGAATCTCAGCCAAGAGATGTCAATACAAATAAATCACTTCAAGATGCAAATGGTGCTGATAACACAAGGAAACGGCTTTTAAATCATAATGGTAAGTAATTTTGTAACTAGAATTTAAAAGAACCGTGGTTCAATTATAGATTAGTTGGAAAAAATCCAGTATTTGGCATACACAAATTCTTCTAAGTTCCACAGAATCGCAGTGTGCATGCGCGATTTGCTGTAATGGTTAATGTAGCTTATAGTAGATGGCTCTGTAGTCGGCATTACCAACTTTGGGAATAAATTCCCAAATGCTAAAAAAAAATGGACGTAAACTAATTTGCCATTTCCTAACCAAAGAAAACAATTTACATGCATACGTATTATTTATTCCCAAATGCTAGAAATAATGGACGTAAACCAACTTCCCATCTCCTAACCTAACAAAACAATTTACATGCGTATTATTTAATAAACTATAAACTAATTTTACGTACACTAACACTAAATATGGTTTGAAATTATTTTCAAATGTTGGTAACTCCGATTTGAGAGCCACCTAGCTGATGTTACATGAAGCATTTCCGCATCTCTAGAACCCGATGCACAAATTTTGCATAAGTTATAAATATTTAAAAATTGTAAGAAATGTTTATAAAGTGATTCCAAAATGTTTAAAATAGTATGAAACATTATAAATTATTATAAATGGTTGAAAAAATGTTTAGTGCATCAGTGGCATAAGAATGTAAGTGTAAAATTGTGTGCACCAAGTAATGGACCACAGCCGATTAGTTCTCACTATGCTACTCCATGCAGTATTCATATGATACTGTTGCACTATATATTTTTTCTGTTTTTGCCAACATTTCATATTATTGTAATATTTTCTAATGCTTCTTAAAAGATTGTTTGGCTGTGGTGTATGAACCGTCGCACACAATTTTCCATGTAATATCCTTATGCCACTGATGCACTAAACACTTTTCAACTATTTATAATAATGTTTGGTACTATTTTAAACATTTCTTACGATTTTTAAATATTTCTAAATTATGCAAATATTGTACACCGAGTTCTACAGGCACTGAAATGCTTCATGTAACATCTGCTAGGAGACTCTCACATCACAGTTACCAACATTTGAAAATAATTCAAAACCATATTTAGTGTTAGTGTACATAAAATTAGTTTATAGTTTGTTAAATAATATGCATGTAAATTGTTTTGTTAGGTTAAGAAATGGGAAGTTAGTTTACGTCCATTTTTTTTTTTTTGTTTTGCATATGGAAATAAATAATATGCATGTAAACTGTTTTGTTAGGTTAGGAAATGGGAAGTTAGCTTACGTCCATTTTTTTTTAGCATTTGGGAATTTATTCCCAAAGTTGGTAACGCCGACATCAGAGCCATCTACCGGAAGCTACATTAACCATTACAGCAACTCCTGCAACTCGCGCATGCACACTGCGATTCTATAGAACTTAGAAGAATTCATGTGTGACAGTTTATACACCTTATCCGATTTTTTTTACAGTTCTTAAATATTTATCTATGTATGCAAAATTTCTCAACAATTTTTTTAAGTTCTACAGAACCATAGTGCACATGCGCAATGCTTTGTCAACAGATGGCAGGACATCTGTGCTGCTACCACTACTTTTCTTATTTTGTTAGGTTAAGAAGGGATATTTTTTTTATTATTAATTTAACATTTCTCAATGAAAGATAAATTATATTTGAAGAGAAAAATTTTCGCCTAGACCGAGACTCGAACCCGGGACCTTTGGCTTGCCGGGCCAAATGCTCTACCAACTGAGCTACCGAGGCGAGTTGCGATATAGATGCAAATTTTTCTCTTATATACGTTGTAATTCCCTCTCACCAAATGCTTTTGAAACCAATGTTTCTATCTTTGCAAATGGCGGCTTCTTAGTTAGGAAGACATATATTGGGAATTTAACATTACTTTATAAAGCTAGTAAGGCTTCTAATGATGTTTTTTTTATTATTAATTTAACATTTCTCAATGAAAGATAAATTTTTCTCTTCAAATATAATTTATCTTTCATTGAGAAATGTTATATTAATAATAAAAAAAATATAAAAAAACATCATTAGAAGCCTTACTAGCTTTATAAAGTAATGTTAAATTCCCAATATATGTCTTCTTAACTAAGAAGCTGCCATTTGCAAAGATAGAAACAATGGTTTCAAAAGCATTTGGTGAGAGGGAATTACAACGTATATAAGAGAAAAATTTGCGTCTATATCGCAACTCGCCTCGGTAGCTCAGTTGGTAGAGGTTTAGGCCCGGCAAGCCAAAGGTCCCGGGTTCGAGTCTCGGTCTAGGCGAAAATTTTTCTCTTCAAATATAAGAAGGTATATGTTTGTATACACCAAATTAGTTTATAGTGTTTTTTTAATAATTTGTAAATGGTTTACTTTGTTAGGTTACGAAATTACAAGTTAATGTATATCCACTTTTTAAAAGCATGTTTGGAAATTTATTGCAAAGGTTGGTCACACTGATTGAACTACTGTTCTACAGGATTTAGAAAAATTCATGGTGAGGCATAAAGTGCAGTTTCTTCAAAATCATGTAGGCCTACCCTTCTTGACATTTGTCTTACAGATGAGGTAAAACTCGAGAAAAACCTCACCGAGCAAACTTGTCCCACTGAAGATTGAATCGTGTTGTGTGACAACATGCTATCTCGAAACCACAGCGGTGGACTGATTTAAACCATCTTCTTAAATGATGGATTTTTTTTAATGGATCAACAGCAGACATTTCAGCACTTAAAATGTCTCCACACATATTTTGTTCACAATGTTATGACAGAATCTACATAATCAGTCCAAACTAGCAGAAAATCCGTTGATACCAAGTTGTTTCACAAGACATTTGGTAGCAGCTTGAATTTCAATGCCTCTCACTGCAATTCCACTTGCATGAAATTGTTTGTACCATTGATTTTGAACATTAATAGCCTATCTTCTTCTTTTTCCATACAGTACTTGTTGGTTTAATATAAATTAAAACGTTTCATACCTCTCCTCATAATTAATCTTCTAAGTAGATTGTGATTTCAAGACCGTTGCTGTCCCATCCTCAGTACTATCTTGACGATCCTATCGACATAACATCAGTCGTCAAGATGGTACTGAGGACAGGACAGCAATGGTCTTGAAATCGCTATCTACTAAAAGATTAATTATGAGGAGAGGTATGAAACATTTTAATTTATATTAAATTAAACCTCATAGTGATTTATTCCTATAAAAGTTCAACTTGTTGGTTTGTTTTCTTGTATTTTCAATTTGTCTTTGCTAATCGTTTCCATAATTATATTTCTATTTCTGCCAGTCTATTTCGATTTTGTCAGAAACCAACTTTCACAAGGATAT
This sequence comes from Diploptera punctata, assembly GCA_030220185.1. Classification (NCBI taxonomy): domain Eukaryota; kingdom Metazoa; phylum Arthropoda; class Insecta; order Blattodea; family Blaberidae; genus Diploptera; species Diploptera punctata. Next base: position 1,006,163 of record JASPKZ010001217.1, on the reverse strand, counting down.
AATAGCATACTCCAAATACAACCTTTTATAGATTAATGTATTGTCTTAGGCTTTCACGGCCAGAGTTATTATAATGATCTTCTACAAGATCATCTTTTATAGATTATTTCCTTTTCTCTATACTTATACCCCAGCCACTGATTCTCTGGCCCTGACTTTTCACGACAGTGTTGCCGATATGGATATTCAGTGGGAGGGGCTACTTTATGTATGCGGTTAGCAGACATACAGCTGACAACATTTCAGCAATTTCAAACCTTACTAGCGCGCTATAGCTGCATCAAGAGCAGTGATTGGTTGTGGCAGGCATCTACTACCACTCAACTATTTCCTTATTGGCAGTAGAGGGTGAGTTTCTCCCTTTACCCCTCGTATAACCTAAACTTCAGAGCTGGAGATTCGGCAGCTGTAGTCTAAGTTTTTTTCTGTACATAAATGTCTCTTCCAATTAAATATTTTCTTAGATAAAGCAATTGTTTTCTATATTTCATCTTTTAAATGATTGTTATTGGTGATTATTCTGGCTACATAACAAAATTGTTTTACCTGTTCTATTTTTAAATTAGCAATCTTTATATTAGTAATGATCTTCTGTCCTGATTTCAGTTTTGTGAAAAAAGAATGTTTTTTTTGTTTTTTTTTTTCAGGTGGAGCTGCTGGTACAGCTTTGCCCAATACAAAGGATCCAGCCTTGCCTAAGGAATTAACAAGTAAATTTGGCCCTTTAAAATGTGAACTCTGCAAAGTTTCGGTAAGATATTAATTTTCTATTTAGTTGGAAAATTTCCACAGAAAAGACAAAATTATTTGGCTTTGTTGGGATGGATCACATCAGAACAAAAATAGTCATAAACCATGAAAAGTTAAAACAAGTCTACAACTTTAATTACCTAGACTCTAAAATACCAGCTCCCATTTTTAACCGACTCTATTATGAGTGATAATGTCGGTTGAAAATGGGAGGTCTGTTATTTGAAATTTTGATGAAAGATCAGATCCCAAAGCAGATCATATATAATATTTATAACATTTATAAGTCAACTCTCATTGCAAGAAAAATAAAAGAAAAAATAACTCAGTGGAAAGAAATAAACTCAGGAGTCAGACAAGGTTGTGGCCTCTCCCCTCTACTTTTTAACATATATATGAATGCCATTGTAAAAGACTTTAGAGAAACAAAACATGGAAATATCACTATCAATTTAAAATTAGATATAATAATGTTTGCAGATGATCTTGTTTTACTAGCAACATCTAAAGATGATTTACAGTGGCCAGTAATAATTTAAATTTGATTGCCCAGAAATATTCAATGGAAATATCTACCAATAAAACTAAAATAATGGCCTTTTGTGGAAAATCCCCAATACCAAGCAAAATTTGTTTAAATAACAAAATTTTAGAGAGAGTTAATGAGTTTACTTATTTAGGATATAAACTCTCTTTTGTTGAAAATTTGTATTTACCAGAGAAAATTGTGAAATTCAACAAATCAATGGGAATCATTAATAGAGTTTTAAAACCTTCATTAGTGCATAAATCAACTCGTACTCATCTTTATCAAATAATGGCTCGACCAGTCCTGTGTTATGGGAGTGAAGCGTGGACTATAAGGACGAGAGATGAAAGCAGACTAACAGCTTGTGAGATGAATTTTATGCACCAAACAGCTGGCTACACCAAATGGGATCGAAAGAAAAATGTAGAAATCCTTCAAGAACTTAATGTGTCACCAATACTGGACTACATCTCCAGATATCAGCTAAACTGGAAGGAACATGTCTCAAGAATGGCTAGATCCAGGATCCCCAAGGCAATAATGAACTACTGTCCAAATGGGAAACGATCACTTGGTCGACCTATGAAAAGATGGCACGAAAACCGCTTTCTCAGGCCGTAACAGTTCTTCTAGGACTAATACCTGGCAGGAGGATGATGATGATGATGATGTAAATGGTAGGGATGTTCCTCTTGAAAACTGCAGTTCCCCGTGTTTAAGAAAACATAATGTAGGCCTATGAGGTAAGATAAGAAATAACTCATTCATTCATTGAATGAAGAACCTCATAATGTTATTTCCCATATTTAACTATGAATATTTTGACTCACCTCATATTTGTATTTTATCCATTTAATTGGTGCAAGTAAAAAACTATTAAAAAAGTGAGAAAGAAAATAATTTTGAAACAATATAGAACTTTTGTCCTATCTACATTTTTGGTTTCTAACTACATCACAGAAGATGAAAATTCAAGCAGCAGAGATGAAATGATTTAGACTTTTGGCAGAATACACTCTCTTTGTGCTCAAAACAAAAGAGTCTGTTAATCAGGAATTAAATATCTCAAATATATTAGAAATCTATCCATAGTAACTCTGCTCGAGGGAGGTCTTTCACTGCAATCATAGCATTTTCATTCTATGCTTTGCAGCTTTACTAGGGAATTATAGGTGTGGTTGCTTCCCATTGCTTTCCACACCGGGTGAAGGATGATGATAATGGTAACGCTGATGATGGACGGATGATTTTCAGGGACCATTGGGCCCTAAGCTTCCTGACATTTGTCTTACAGGTGAGAATAAATCTCACCCAGGAGTATGTCCTGACCGGGAATCAAACCTGGGTCCGTTGCGTGACAAGGCAGCATGCTACCTTGAGACCAAAGCAGTGGACTATATTGGAAATAAATTGACAAAATATAGATTAAATTGATATTTTATTGAAAACTAATGCAACCAAGAGTCAAGTCAAGTCAAAAGCCAATAATATGGACAACACAAAACATGGCTGGTATTGTGGCTACTGTATTGCCTGCCAGCTTCAAGAGAAGCTGACAAGGGGACGAAGACAGAGTACATTAACCCCAAAAATTTAATATGTATTGCCGAGGCTAATACAATTTAATTTGTAAAACACTATTGCAATCATTGACCCCATAGCTGAAGACTGGTAGCTATATTAGGCTCCAAGCTATTGGCTCCATGTTACCTAAAAAGTAGAGATCCGTGAAAGTGGTTTTATTTTTAGGGAGAATTCGTTTTAAAATTTCAAGATTTCGATGTTATTGGGAATTTGGCGGTGTTATTAAAAAATGTAAATTTGAGTCTTTTTAATCCTAGTTTAGTATATCAAACCCAATAAGAATGATATATCCAGTAGTTTAAGATCAATTTTAGCTTCTACAATTGATATAGATTGTAATACAATAAAATGCATAAAATTTTAATCGTAGTCACTAATTTGTAAGTAAAATTTACCTTTTAAGTAAAAGCAACCATGGTGAATATTTCTGCATTCTCAGGTTTCAATCTCCGCCTTCGATCAATCACCACAACACCATACTGAGAAATAGATATTTTCTTGGAATTCATATTGGCCATAGAATTTAAAATATATAGAGAGCATATTTGAGGATGAGAAGGACAGAAAATATTACCTCTTATGTTGTGAACTGGGTTGCAACTATTTCCCTTTGCAAGAGTGCATGGAGAAAGCAGATATGGTGCCATCAGATATGGCAGTATAAAGAAGATGGAATCCAAAAACAGTGTTTAAAAATGCATTATAAAAATTTCGCAAATATAAAAAATCTCCAGAATTCGTTGAAAATTTTATATTTCGGTGTTATTTTGCGTTATCGTAGGATTTTGCACTTCATAAATGCTTTTTTTGAGGTTATGGGAAGTGGAGTTAAGAAATGGTACAAGAAAATGACAAAATTAGAGCATTTCGCAATATCGCGACTCGCGAATTTACATGGGTCTCTACTAATGAAGCATATGTTTGTGTAATGATATTAATTCTGGAGGGCCGGAGTATTTAATTTGTAAATAATGATATGGATTATTAATAAATAATCATTTATTAATAATGCAACCAAGATAAATTCCATTGTAGTTATATAGGTACAGACCACAGGATAAGAAAAGAATTGGACTACCAAATGATAAAAGATCGATAGGATAGCCAAGGAAGAGTTGATTGGATATTTTTTTTGTAAACCAGAATACAACATGAAAGGAAGATGGTGATTATTATTAATCACCTGAGGTATCATGATGGTCTTATGTTAGTAATATACATTTTATGTTTTAGGTAAATTCTACAGTTCAAGCTAAAATGCATTACACTGGAAAGCAGCATGATAAAAAAGTGACACAATTTCTTGCCAACTGGAGTCGTGAAACTGGTGAACCTATACCAGTCAGAGCTAAAGAAACAGCAACGACTGCAAAAAAGGTGACTTCTTTTATTTATATCTAACTTTTCTCCTTTCAAAATCTAATTCTTTCAATATAGTTAATTCACTTTTAACTCTTAATGGAAGCCTCAGTTAGCTCAGCGGTCTTATTTGAAGAGAAAAATTATATGCTCAGACCGGGACTTGAACCCGACCCTTGGTTCTCTAGACCAAGTGCTTTACCATCTGAGCTACCCAAACAAGTACCGATCTAAACACAAATTTTTCTATATATACGTTGTAATTCCCTCCCACCAAATGCTATGAAGCCTTTGCTTCTATCTTTTCAAATGGCAGCTCCTTTATTAAGAAGACATATTTGGGAATTATACATTACATTATAAATGCCAGTACGGCTTTTTTCTATGTTTTTATTATTAATTTCATACATCTCAATGATGGATAAATCATATTTGAAGACAAAAATTATACGCTCAGACTGGGACTTGAACCCGGGACCCTTGGTTCTCTAGACCAAGTGCTCCACCATCTGAGCTATCTGAGCAAGTACCAAGGAATTATACTTTTTTTCTTCAAATATGATTTATTCATAATTGAGATGTATGAAATTAATAATAAAAACATCAATAAATTTTTCTTGTTACCATTGATCACTTTTAACTAACTAAACTTCATGGTATGACAGTTTTAGAAGGCTCTTGGTGGTCTAACATCTGCATGTGTTAATCACAGAGATGGATAATCATCCAGCCAGTGTAGGTTACCCAGCCATTAAAGCTGGTGTTCTCAAACTGTAGCCACTACTTATTGTAGCTACCCAAATTCCTTGCAATGCTGGGTGAGCTCCAGTCCCATAGTGGCCAAAACTGCATGAGTAGTATTCACTTTCAGGTTGCTGTAAATAACAATAGAATTCTGAAGGATGACAAGCACATGTTCACTTAAATTGTATTTTGTCAGCAGTTAGGCTATAGTAATGCATAGAGATCCGTGAATAGTGGTTTTATTTTTGGGGAAAATTTGTTTTAAAATTTCGAGATTTCGATGTTATTAGGCATTTGGCGGTGTTATTCTAAAAAAATGTAAATTTGAGTCTTTTTAATCCTAGTTTAGTATATTAAACCCAATAAGAATGATTCCTATGAAACGCTGGAGGGAAAATTTTCTATAAGATCGTAACAGGCCTTGGCCTAATACTTGGAAGGAAGAAGAAGAAGAATGATATATCCAGTAGTTTAAGGTCAACTTTTAGCTTGTACAATTGATATCGATTTTAATGCACCAAAATGCATAAAATTTTAATCGTAGTCACTAATTTGTAAGCAAAATTTACGTTTTAAGAAAAAGCAACCATAGTGAGTACCTCTGCATTCTCAGGTTTCAATCTCCGCCTTCGATCACTCATCATACCACCATACTCAGAAATAGATCTTTCTGAGTCCACGTTTCAAGTTGGATACCAGATGACTTCAAGAGATGCCTTGACAAACTCAGTATACTCTTTCCTCAAAGACGAAGTAATTTTGCAAATGTCTACATGGAATTCATATTGATCATAAAACTTAAAATCTACAGAGAGACCATATTTCAGCATTAGAATTTCAAAAATTTTACCTCTGTGTTGTGAACTGTGTTTCAATCATTTCCCTTTGCAAGAGTGCATGGAGAAAGAAGATATGGCAGTTAAAAAAAAAGATGGGATCCGAAAACAGTGTTAAAAATGCATTATGAAAATTTCGCGAATAGATCAAAAAATTTCTGGAATTCGTTGAAAATTTTAAATTTCGGTGTATTTCGCATTATCGTAGGATTTCACGATTCATAAATGCTTTTTTTGAGGTTATGGGAAGTGGAGTTAAGAAATAGTATAAGAAAATGACAAAATTAGAGCATTTTGCGTTATTGCAACTCGCGAATTTTATGGATCTGTAGTAATCTGCTATTTGTGTAAATGTATAGCATTTCTGATGATGAGTATCTCACTGCAAGAGTCCATAATGTTAGCAGTTTTAGTTCTTCCTTTGTGTGTTTTTCTTTCTTTACTCTCTCTACCAAATCGAGGTTAATATTATACAAATGGTTCTCTAATGGATTTTGTAGTGGTGCAGTAGTTTCAACTTTTGCTGTTATAGTTAATTTGTTGAAATAGTTTGTGTTCCATCTTATTGTATCTGTATGTGATTTTTAGATTTTGTGTTAATGGTTTTTATTTTATCCATGTTGTGTCTGGCAGAGATTTAATTTTGAAGTAGTTGCTGCTTGTTCTTTAATTTCTTCAACGATGAGTTTATTTTGTGAGGATAAATAATGAATGTGTTGATATTGTTTTAGAATCCTGTAGATCCACAAGATCTCTACTGTTCAGTGTGCGATCTTGCATTGACGTCTCAGCAGCATGCTCAACAGCATTATATGGGACGCAATCATCAACGAGCTTTAGAAGGACATGCTCCGTTAAAGGCTGGCTACTTTAATAAGGAAACTGGACGTTGGCAAAGAACGTGAGTATAATTATTATGAATATATCTCTATAGAGCATAGACAATATTGTGATAATAATTCAGTATGTCGGCAGAATCACTACCAATAAGAAAAATTAAAAGATTGAGTCAGTTATATAGCTCCTCACCTCATATTTTCTCTTTTGAGACATGTTTCAGAGGACATTTCTACCATTTTCAGCTAAAAACCAACTCATGAATTGACTGTTGGAAGTGTTTCCCTCTAGTTATGAGACTTAACAGTTCATATGTATCTAGTTTCCTATAAAGATCATGTAGCTCAGTGTTATGTAGTTTCCTCCAATTGTCTGTCTATCCATCTATCTTTGGTTCAAATTTTTTCCTAAGAACTTTATTCTCTGATGCTCATAACCTTTTCTCTTTCCTTAAAGTAAAAGTCTATATTTCACATCCATATAATATTTAGATATTTTAGTTCAACTTTTTTTTGAGAGAAGTTAGGATGAGAAGGGTCCCTGTAATGCATAATGGCGTGTGTTTCCTGAGTTGAGCCTATGGAAAACACATTTTTTATGCATTGCAGAGACTCTTGTAATTCTAACTTCCCTAAAAAAATTATATAATTAAATTTACAGGGTATTAAAAAAATTAAGGCTAAATTATAGGCTCTCTTGAGTGAAATTTGTTGACATGTTCATGCCAAAATTTTGAAGATACTAAATAACCAGAAGACATGAATAATCTAAGAATACAAAATGTTTTGTTTCAGGCCACAACCAGAGAAAGTAGATCCAACTGGTAGATTTGGTATAGGGAAAGATTTCATTGCGCCACAATCAACTGATCCTCTTGGTCTGATGGACACATTAAAAGACCAACCTCCTGCTAAGAAAGGAAGGTATGAATTCATCATAAAGTGTAATGGCTTAAGCTTTCATGATTGGAGCTTGTATGTATCATATTTTTAAGTAGTCTTGACCGGCCTCATGGGCTAGTGGTCAGCGTTACTGACTACTGTTCATGAGGTCCCGTGTTTGATTCCCGGTCAAACCATAGGAATTTTTCTTAAAGGGAATTATTCCTGTGGTTGCCCATGGTCATTTACCACCCATCATATCATCGGGGTAACGTAGCTCCATCTTCCAGGTGTCCCAACCTAAGTAATGGATTACAATTCCACCAATGCCAAGGGAGAAAGCAAATATCATAAAAGACAACCTGGTGGCATTAGACAACATTTAAGTAGTCCTCAGACTTGTTGGCCATTGTTACGAGGCTTATAGTTCCATGAATTTCATCAATAACTATGTCTGGCATCCTATTAATTAATTTTTCACATTACTTAATAAAATTTACTCTTAATAGGATTAAAGTATCCCCAGAACATAAAATATTCTTGTGTATCAAAGGGCCGGCTTGAGATTGGCAGTCTTGTTGATTGTCCAGCAGGTTTACATAGGCACCATCAAATGCAACACTGCTGTATTATTGCGAGTTAAGTTCCAGTTGTACTGTAAACATACTTGCATAAGATATTACTCCGTCTATTGGCAGAACTGTGGTACTACTTTTAACCACCATATGACTAAATTGTGTGCGATAGAAACATTGTTCTAAGGCAACATATTTTCCAGGAAATAAGATTGAATATAACAATAATTAGGAACCACCTCCATTTCTTATTTATCTATGGCAAAAAATTATATATTGACCTATCTAATTATGCTTTTTCCATGATGTCGATAGATATGCTTTATTTACCGATAAAATTCATGCTCCAGGTGCAAACAGTAATTTTCCTTTCCTCGTATACCCGGGACCCTTGGCTTTCCGGGCCAAGTGCTCTACCAACTGAGCTACCGAGGCGAGTTGCGATCTAGACGCAAATTTTTCTCTTATGTACGTTGTAATTCCCTCGTGCCAAATGCTTGAAACCGTAGTTTCTATCTTGCAAATGGCGGCTTCTTAGTTAAGAAGATTGTAATTATAATATTTGAAGAAAAACATTTTCTGAAGGATATCCTTCAGTGAGAAGTGTTAAATTAATAATAAAAATCTTCAATAGAAGCCCTAATGGCTTTATCAAGTAGTGTTAAATTCCCAATAAATGTCTTCTTAACTAAGAAGCCGCCATTTGCAAAGATAGAAGCTATGGTTTCAAGCATTTGGCGCGAAGGAATTACAACGTATATAAGAGAAAAATTTGTGTCTAGATCGCAACTTGCCTCGGTAGCTCAGTTGGTAGAGCACTTGGCCCGGAAAGCCAAGGGTCCTGGGTTCGAGTCGTGGTCGAGGCGAAAATTTTTCACTTCAAATATCCTTCAGTGAGAAGTGTTAAATTAATAATAAAAACTTCAATGTAATTATAACTTCGAAATAAAGAGGAATAAACTGAAAATTCAACATTGAGACTTAAGCATTAGACATACAATTAAACAAATATTTGTAATGATTTGAATTTATTTGCAGGTTTTACTGTGAATTATGTCAGGTGGCAGCTACTTCTCAGGACCAATTAGACATGCATTTTAATGGTGCTAAACACAAGAAAGCGGAGAAAGCTGCAGGAGGTGGAGCAGCAATAAACACGTGGAAAGCACCTTCATCTACAGCTGCACCCATTCCACCTCCAGGTCTGTAATATTACATTGTTCACAACCCAATAGGCTGTCCGTGTTATACTGAGAGGATAAAAAATTCTTTAATACTTCTAAAATTCATTTTTAAAGCACTGTTGAGGTTTTAATAAAACATTAAAGTACAAAATTAGTATCTGGTAAATCAGTCGTCCTCAACTAAATTATAAAACTTCATCTGTCCATCCATCCAATGGCTGATTAGCTCAAATTCGAGCTTTGGCCTCCCTTAACTTCTGCCTCCAATCATTTCTATTTTGCGCAGCAAGCCTCCAGTTGCGACACATAAGTAGGTTTGCAGCATCTTTCATAATACCATCCTCCCATCGTTTTTTCAGTCTTCAAACCCGTCTATTCCCCATAAAATTTGCTGTAAGCACCTTTTTTGGTGTTCGGTCTGTTGAGAGCCTTTGTACATGGCCAGCCCATTCTAATTTCTTTAACTTAATAAAATTGACGAGGTCAGGTTCATTGTATTTGTCATACAGTTCTTTGTTGTATCGTATTATCCACTGGCCATTACTATTTACTGGGCCAAATATTTTCCTGAGTACTTTTTTTTTTCAAAATGATTTAGGGCTACCTCTGATCTTTTAGTGAGGCTCCATATCTCACTACTATAGGTCAAAATTGATCTTATTAAAACTTTATATATAAAACTTCATCAAGTAGTTAAAATATGAATGCCTTTCAAAAGCAATTTTTCATCTTCTGCAGTTGAAATGCAGAGTACCAGTTGAAATGCTGAAGATGAAATATTGCTTTTGAAAGGCCTTCATATTTTAACTACTTGATGAAGTTTTATAATTTAGTTGTGGATGACTGATTTACCAGGTACTAATTTTGTATTTTAATATTTTAAAAGGGCCTTTGAAATGCTAAAATGTAATTTATAAATTATATAATATATTACCATTATAGGTTACAGTTTGATTGAAAAGACCAATAATGTAAGTGGTTTGCATAATTGAATCAGACATTTTTGTAACACCTCACACCTTAAAAATATGTATTTCATACCAACTAGTTTTGGAAGCCATCATCTCATCATGAGCTAAAAATTGCTCACCTGGACAATCGTCCACCTCTCTGATTAACACATGTGGATGTGAGCCCTGCAGCCAGATGGTAGGCCAATTGCCTTCTAGGTCTGTTATTCCATAGTTATATTCCTGATTAAGCTCTTAACATAAAATATACAATATCTTTATAATTAGTTGAGTTTAATTATTGTTTCAATTAAATAATAAATATATAAAAATATGTATTTTGAAAGCTAAATGTACCTTAACATAAAAAATTATAGTAATGTCAGGTAATTTGAATCAGAGATACAATTTTTTTCATTATGAGCTACTTTTTACCCATCTTTACAATTAACTTCCCCTAAATACCATTTTTCCATAACTTATAAATAGCTATTTTGTCATTTTTAGAGTGTTTAATGACCAAATAACTCATTGGCTCTATTGAATCCTTAGGTTCATGGCTGCTGCATGGACATAAGCTCTCCATACATCCGTGTCCTGAGCTAATGTTTTCCAATCATTCCCTGTATAATTTACCTTTCTCATCAAGGGGTTATAGTCTCTCTGGTTTAACTTTACAAGAAATTTGTAGAATAAGACAACTGTACTTGCCTCTCTCACTCGCACCAGTGTTGTCGGTGTTTCTTCACCAGATGTTAATAGGGGAAAGGGGGAAGAGGAAAACTGATAACGGGGTGGGTTCTTTCTATTGTATCTGGACTAAAGTGGTCAACGATCTACCCTTGTATCTCCATCTCTCTCTCTCTGCCAAGTTAAGCCAGCTATACAATAATGTCATTCTCTCACCTCATTCTTGGCCTACCTACTGGGTGATATCCCTATGGTTTCCCTAAAATAAGTTTCCATGCCCTTCTTTAAGTCCCCATGACTTGGCCATCACAGCCTACAAGACTTAACTGTTCTTGAACTTATATAGGAAAAAAATCACTATGAGGTTTAATTTAAGAATTAAAGTAAAGTGTTTGAACCTATATAGGAAAAAATCACTTATCAAGTTTAATTTAGGAATTAAATTAAAGTGTGAGGTATGAGGATATGAGGTGAGGTATTAGCATCTTAACTGTTCTTATTACATCTGGTTTCCCATGAAGATCATGTAGCTGACTGTTATTGTAATCTTCCCCATTGATCTGTCCTTTCATCTCTCTTTGATCCAAAAATTTTCCTAAGAACTTTATTCTCAAATACTCCTCCCTTAAAAATAAGAGTCCATGTTTCATAACCATATAACTGGAAGAATAAGAATTTTATATATTTTCGGTGTAACTTTTTTTGAGAGAAATTGGGATGACAAGAGCCCCTGAAATGTGTAATAAGCATGCATTTCCAGAATTGAGCCTATGTTTAATTTCATTGTACACCTCATTCTTGTTTGTAATTATTGTTCCTAGGTATTTTAATTCAACCATTTCTTCAAAATTTCCTTCATTTGTCATTAACTATTTCCATTATATAATGTATTTCTATTGTGACCATATATTTTATTTTAGTGATATTTACTTCCAGTCTCAATTTCTTAGTGTTACTCAATAGAATATGCATTAATACTGAGTGGAGAACATATTTTTAACAACTCACCTCCTAAATCAAGTTTTTTTTGAGTCTGTGATCATCTTACCTCAATATAATGTTGATTTGTTCTCGAACATGTTTCGATATATCTTCTGTATCATCCTCAGCTTTGGCTAGATTGTGAACCTGGATGTCGATATTAGCTTCCTCTTCCGGCTGGCCGAAGAATCTCCAAACAAGGTGACGTTCAGCAGGAATTTCGAAATTCGTGACTCTATTTTTGTTCTTCTGAATGTAAATTTTTCCCAAATGGCCAAAGCTGAGGATGATATACAAGATACATCGAAACATGTTCGAGAACAAATCAACATTAAATTGAGGTAAGATGATCACAGACCCAAAATAAACTTGATTAAAAGAATCTCAAAATATTACTTCCTGAAATAAACCATCGCCTCATAAAATTTCAAATTTCTTTGAGACCAATGGTTTCAGACGACTTCTCGTCCCTCTTCAGTCATGACTGAAAGATATGTTCTCTACTCACTGTTAATGATATAACCTCTTAATGTTTACTTCCCAACATTAAATTAAATACAATATGCATGTTGGCCCTTAGTATATCCTCCTTATCGCCTAATTATCAGCATATACCAACAGTAAATTAATGAGTCATATTTTTACATCTTACCTCATATTTTATGTTTCTGTAAACTAGTTTTCAAGAGAAGGATCTCTCTCATTTTCAAGACATTATGATTACCGGATTTTCATTGGAATTGTTGGAATCTCCATCAATAACGTTGCCATCTGGTGTTGATTTGATGAAAACACCAGATGGCAACGTTATTGATGGAGATTCCAACGAAAATCCAGTAGTCATAATGTCAGTTGAAAATGAGAGAGATCCTTCTCTTGAAAACTAGTTCCCGTGTTTAAAGAATCATAAAATATGAGGTAAGATGTAAAAATATGACTCATTAATTTACGAATTAAGAACCTCATAACGTTATTTTCCATATTTAACTATGAATATACCAACAGCTTATTAATACCATTGAGTTGTACACCTTCTTTATCCTCTAAAAATTTGATGGCATGATGTAGTACAGAATTGAATAGTAGAAGAGGTAGTGTTTAATACATATTTGAAGAGAAAAATTTTCACCTAGACTCGAACCCGGGACCCTTGGCTTGCCGGGCCAAGTGCTCTACCAACTGAGCTACCGAGACGAGTTACGATCTAGACGCAAATTTTTCTCTTATATACGTTGTAATTCCCTATCACCAAATGCTTTTGAAACCATTGCTTCTATCTTTGTAAATGGCGGCTTCTTAGTTAAGAAGACATTTATTGGGAATTTAATATTACTTTATAAAGCTAGTAAGGCTTCTAATGATGTTTTTATTATTGATTTAACATTTCTCACTGAAAGATAGGGAATTACAACGTATATAAGAGAAAAATTTGCATCTAGATCGTAACTCGTCTCGGTAGCTCAGTTGGTAGAGCACTTGGCCCGGCAAGCCAAGGGTCCCGGGTTCGAGTCTAGGTCTAGGCGAAAATTTTTCTCTTCAAATATAATTTATCTTTCAGTGAGAAGTGTTTAATACATTTTAATTTTTTTTAGCACCCACGGATTCTATACTTGCAAGTGTAATCAAAACAGATGACAGTGCATCACGCAAAGCAGGCATCAAAGACTATTCTATTTACAGAACACCTTCAGGTAAGTTTCAAATTAAGGAAATGTATTTTAAAGTTTTAAAATACAATAGGAAGTAACATGCTATTATTTATCTAAATGGCTAGTACAAAAATTTAATGAGTTTCCCAAATTTGACACTAAAAGTATTCAGAACTCTTTGGAATTGGTTGACAAATTGAAAAATATGAGTCTAGGACATGATGACAGATTGGTTTCATTTGATGTAATTTCATTGTTTCCTAGTATACCAGTTGAAAAAATGCTAAATTTTTTGAGGAAATGGTTAAGTTCTTTAAATATTAAAAATGAAATATTAGAGGAATATATAACTCTTACTAAGCTATGTGTCAGTAATTCTTATTTTACCTATAATGAAAAATTTTACCAACAGGTTTCGGGTTTGTCAATGGTAATCCGCTTTCACCATTTTTAGCTGATTTGTTCATGAGTTACTTGGAGTGTCAAATCACTAAAGCATACCCATGGATGTTTAAGACTTGGTACAGATATGTGGATGATATTTTTGCAATAATAAATTCTAAGATATTGAAGATGCTCTTAAATTATTAAACCTTCAGGATGAATCAGTAAAGTTTACCGTCGAATTAGAAAAAGAAAACAAAATTCCTTTTTTGGATTTATGTATAATTAGGAATGATCAAACACTGAAAATTGAATTTGATATATTTAGAAAAGGAACTCATACAGATAATTACATTAAATCATCAGGCTTCAATCACATTGCTCATAAGCATGCAATATTCAATAGCTTAATTTACAGATTGACAAATGTACCATTAAATGAAGAAAATTTCAATAAAGAGTTTAAACATATCTTAAACACTGCTAGATTAAATGGTTTTGATAAAGAATTAATTATAAATAAGTTGAAGAAATTCAAACACAATAAAAGACTTAATGAATATACTACTTTACAAAATTGCAAAGAAAAGAAAAAATACAAGAAAATTACTTACCATCCTGAAATGCATAGGAAATTTCAAAAATTTTTGACAAATACAACATTTTTTTGGGCACCAATAAATAAATTTAGTCTGGGTAATCTTCTAAGTACCAATAAAAAAGTCAAAGTTCCAGACAGTAAGAAATCTGGAATTTATCAAATAAATTGGAAGATTGCAATAAAGTTTATATAGGAAAAACAAAAAGGAATTTGGAAATTCGGACAAAAGAACATTTCAGAAATATTAAAATTGTGAAATTGAAAAATCTGCAATTGCTGCACATAGTTTATTAGAACATCATAAAATTGGAAGAGAAGCTAAACTTTTAAAACAAGTAGAGAAACCTTTGGAATTGACAGTTTGGGAAAAAATATACATTCAGAAAAACAAAAATAGATCAATGAATTTTGATATCCCTAACGAAATTACATTGATTTCGAAGTTCATAAATTCAACCATAGATAGCAGCACTGAAGATGGCGACAATAGAATAGTTGACGGCCGAAGAATTTCAACAGTCGGAGTTATGGCTGACGATGAACATGATTATGTTTGAAATCGCGATATCATGGAAGCATGAATCCTATGAGGTGAGTTATTTAAACAATATGTTCTCCGATGATTTTTAACATTAAGAGGTTTGTTTAATAATTAAAACATTTTGCCTGTTCATTCTTACCTCTTAGAGTTGATTTTGTCGAACATATGTTTCAGAGCTTCTTAGCCCCATCGTCTGCGATTACAGACTGAATTTTCTCAGGGCCGACAACATGAGAAAATTCAGTCTGTAATCGCTGACGATGGGGCTAAGAAACTCTGAAACATATGTTCGACAAACACAACTCTAAGAGGTAAGACAAAATGTTTTAATTATTTAGAATAGTTGTTTACATTATTATATTATATTATGTTATTTTAGCTGTATAAATCATCTGTTGTTTTCAGGTCAATTCTACTGCCAACCTTGTAATTTAACATTGAATTCTGAAGCGCAGTTTGCACAACATTGTGAAAGTAAGAAACACAAATTCAAATTAGCAACTGTGAAGAAACCAAATCCAAATAAATCAGTTGGGAGAATTAGTACCTAATGTTCCGATTGCCAGAATCTGACACATCATTGATAACTGTTGAGGAGTGTTTTTTTTAAGTTACTGAAGCACGTATGTGTAATGATTTACCTACTTTGTTAGGACATTTTTTAACTGATAATTTGATTTTTTAAACTCAGCAACTTATATTAAATGTGAATTATTTTAAATGATAATTATGTAAACTTGTTTCAAAATTTGTACACTTGGTCAAAAAAAAATGTTTCATTTTGAGAAACTACTTCGTGACTGGCTAAATTTGTCAATATTCAACCAATAACTATTTACAAAATATTATGCAAATGTTTTATTTTTAAAAATTCAGTTATTAATTCTCTTCTCGCAAATGTGCGATATATTCCTCGGGTCATTATTCACATGCTTTTACAATAATTTGAGAATTGCTGTAAACTACCATTTGCTCTAAAATCTTTGTTTGTTGTAGTCCTTGTTTCAGCCCCATAAAGTGAGCTGCTATTGTGTGCTGAGTGATAATTCTTTCAGTTTCAAAGAATGAACTTTTTATTTTTTGACCAGTGTACTACTTGCATTATTGGTGAGAATTTAGTTAAAACTTATGAAATGTTATTTCATTATTTGTAGTATTATTTACAATAGAAGAATGTTTGTCAGAATGTCAGTTTTACATATTTACCCGAATGTAAGATAACCTTTTTTAATCTAAAAATTGTGATTCATCTTAAATTTGTCAAATAGGAAATAGGCCGAGTCAAAGTCAATATTTTAAATTGCATAGTAGGCTAGTTATATATAACGTGGTTAGAACTATGTTATTGTAACTCCACTTTTTAGAAAATCTGTTTTTTGAATCCATAATATTCTAATTCCTCTTCTGTATCAATTTTGCACTTAAATTAATTTGGGAATTTTTACATTATGAGGTTTTCGTAATAAGAATCAAATGAATCATGAATTCTTCTTACCTCATACATCTACATTTCTTTTAACACAGAACTGCAGTATCGGAAAATATGTTTTTTTCCAATATTGCAGTTTTGTGTTAAGAAAACATAGATGTGTGAGCTAAGAAGAATTCACGATTCATTTGATTCTTATTCACACTTAAAATTGTACATATTGTGTTCAGAAAATGTTAAGTCTGTTTTCCTTAAAACAGTGCTATTATTGTGAATTGGGTAGTATCTAAAAACTTAATTGAGTTTCCCTGAAAATTAAAAATAAATAGAGTTAGAACCTGGTTTTAAGCAAACCAGAATTGTTACAAAAAAAGATGATTTTGATAAGGGAAGACACCCTGAACAGATGGCTAAACCAGATAGGGAAAATACTAAAGGTGGAGGGAAAAATGGACAGAGAGATACATACAAGTAAAACATGGAAATTCAGAGATATTTTTATTATAGTCAACCCAAGTAGTCTGTAACAACTTCCCTAGGAAGAAGAATAAGTAGTAGGCTACATAGTGCCAGCAGTTGGTACAGGTAAAGTTTTATGTTCTCTAGTACTCAGTTACTATTTATATATTAAATTTGGGAATTTTTAACATTATGAGGTTCATTATGAGATGGCAGTCTAGATAATTACCGGCAAAAAGGAGAAAAAATTGACAGTCGTGAAAACAGCTGACGATGACGACAAAGGGTCGCCGATACTGCAGTGCTGTGTTTAAAGAAACATAGATGTATGAGGTAAGAAAAAATCACGATTCATTTACTCAGTTACTAGCTTGGAAATTATTGCATCAATGATCAAATATGTAGCTGAAATCGAATATATGAAAAAAATTTACAGTCATGAAAACAGCTGATGATGATGACGATGGTCGCCGATACTGCGGTGCTGTGTTTGAAAAAACATAGAAGTATGAGATAAGAAGAAGTCGGGATTCATTTGATTCTTATCAATAAAACCTCATAATGTTAAAAATTCCCAAATTTATTATATTAAAATATGAGGATCTATCTCATATTTTCATTGTCCATCTTTTTGTGTCTACATTTACCTCACAAGGGAACTATCAATCATTGTAATTTCTCCCAGAGAAGCGTTGTGATGTACCAAGGCCATGTCCAAAAAATTATCTACCTCATTTAACTGCAAAGGATTAAAAACTAGCGCCAAATCTCTCATTTAAACTACAGGTAAGTAATCCTGACTTCAGTGGAACCTGCCATTTGCACCACACACTGCCTCACTCCAGTCTGATCTAGTCAAGCAGTGCTTTGCACAGTGGGTTGCCATTGCTAGATTCCAGCTTCGATTTCTGTGCCTTGCAGTTAAAAGTGGCAGATAATTTTTTTTTGGACATGGCCTTGGTGCGTCACAGAACTTCTCTGAGAGAAAATTCAAGGTAGGTTTCGGCAAGCAATGGTTGACAGTTCCCTTGTTAGAATATTCCATGTGCAAATATCACCATTTGACTTCACAACATTCTTTAAATCTTTTAGGTAAAATTTAATTACTCACCTCATATTTTTCCTCTTGTTTTAATTTAAACCAGTTTCGGAACTTTAGATTTCAGTTCCATCGCCAGTATCTCTGCGACCGTTGTTCTGTCATCTTGAAGAGCCGTCTTTTGCTCCTTCTATTGAAGACTGAAAAACCTCGAAATCAGGTCATTCTCCCCAGGAATTTCAAAGTTCGTCAATTTTTCCTTTTTGTTCCTTTGAATTATAGATCTTTTCCCAAACAGTGAGTTCTCGAAACCAGGTCTTTCTCCCCAGGAATTTCAAAGTTCATCAATTTCTCCTTTTCGCTCCTTTGAATGTAGATCTCTTCCCAAACAGTGAGTTCTCGAAACTAGGTCATTCTCCCCAGGAATTTCAAAGTTCATCAATTTCTCATTTTTGCTTCTTTGAATGTAGATCTTTTCCCAAACAGTGAGTTCTTGAAACCAGGTCATTCTTCCCAGGAATTTCAGAGTTCATCAATTTCTCCTTTTCGCTTCTTTGAATGTAGATCTTTTCCCAAACAGTGAGTTCTCGAAACCAGGTCATTCTCCCCGGGAATTTCAAAGTTCATCAATTTCTCCTTTTTACTCCTTTGAATGTAGATCTTTTCCCAAACAGTGAGTTCTCAAAACCAGGTCATTCTCCCTGGGAATTTCAAAGATCAATTTCTCCTTTTTGCTCCTTCAAATGTAGATCTTTTCCCAAACAGTGAGATTCTTGGGGAGAATGACCAGGTTTCGAGGTTTTTTAGTCTGCCAATAGAAGGAGTGAAAGACTGCTCTTCAAGACGACAGAACAACAGCCGTGGAGATACTGACGATGGAACTGAAATCTAATGTTCCGAAACTAGTTTAAATTAAAACAAGAAGAAAAATATGAGGTGAGTGATTAAATTTTACCTAAATGAATATACCTCATAGTGTGAATTCCTAAAATAAGTAATTCTTTAAATCGCTACAAACATGCATTAATCTCTTTTATATGTAATCATAGTGCCCAGATATTTATATTGTTCCATTTGTTTAACTGATTCTCCCTCAGCAATTAATATTTCATACTCATCATGTAAATTTGTTATTAAAAATTGGCATCTTATAATTGGGTAAATATGATATGTTATATGAGTCTCTTTAGTTACAAAAACAATTGTTTTTACTTGTCTAATGTTCATACTCTATTTTAAAACTTGTTGTTTAGGTAAAACATAGTGTTTTATCAACAATAACTTATATCTAAAACACACAGGATATATGCAAGTTGTTGTCTCTCTTCAAATCAACCTGTTAAATGTAAAAAAATGTATGTCTGTAACTTATTTTAGCTGAAAATTATCAAAATCCCTCCTATGTAATGATGTTGGTATATATTTTGATTTGTATATAATAAAGAAATACCTGAACATAAACATTATTTTCAACAACTGAAAATTGTCTTAGATTAAGAAATTGAACTGGAAATACACACCTCACCTCATATTTTCTTACGTGACATATTTGATTCTTATCAATAAAACCTCTATTCTGTTACTGTTCAAAGTTTTGTTCATTCTTTTCCTCTGGTGGTGGACAAATAAACCTCAAAATTAAATTCTTTTCCCTTAGAATTTAAATGTTTATTACTTTGCCTCTATTTTTCTATTGGGCTGCTTGCCTCTGGTTCCAAGGGCCATGGGTTCAAACCCGGCTGAGGTCAGTGGATTTTTTAGGATGGAAAATTCCAAAGGACAAGTCGGAGGACTTTAAGCAGTGGCTCCCAAGTCTGAAGATTTTTGGGCTTGTGTAATAACTTCAAGCTTAAATTACACACTGAGCAAAATGTAATTGGCCTTTCCCATCCAAGTAATACTTTCGTTGCCTACTAGATGTCTCTTTGAGGTAATGTGCTAACTGCATGCCACTCACTGACATCTGTAGGAAAATAAGGATAACTAAATTAATTTTAAAATTAACTCTCTAGGGTGTACCTTAATCCTCATATGTGAACGCATGAGTATAGATTAGACTATCCTTTTTTCTGGATACGGATTTTTTCCCATACTGTGATTTCTGTTGGTTTTTCCAGGTGTTTTAGCAATTTTAAAATCACTTCAATTCTATGATTTTCAGTTCAGATATGAATCTACATATGTGTAGATTCGATGTGTATTTGTAATGATGGTTCATTGCATTGGATGTGGGACCAAGAGAGTAAGGTAAAAGGAAAATTGTGCTTGGTGGGAGGGAAGCCTAAATTAGTTCAGTAGTCAGAGCATCAGCATGTAAAGCTGAAGGTTTGGGGTTTGATTCCCGGTTCAGGAATACATTTTTCTCTTTACTGTTGATTACATAAACAACATACACTCATCATATACTCCTCTCTGTACACAATAAAAGAATACATCATTTACATGAAGAGGTCTGCCAAAGTGGTGAAAATTGAAAATAGACCACATTAATACCAGCTGTCTGCCCAGTGTGGAACTTGTAGTATGAAAAGTGCAGTGGATGGCATTAGAAAACACACTTAACTACAAAGTACCATATTTACTCAAGTAATTTCCCCTTTTTTTTTTCAAGATTTGGGAGTGAAAATTTGAAGGGGAAATTATGCAGTAACTATGAAAATATCAATACACTTTCACAATGTAGAACACTATCAATTAGACATCTATGGCAATTCCATCATCGTCATTGAACTTTACTCTCAAAGACATTTTGAAAAATTGAAAGAGTAAGTAGTATTTAATGTTTCTCTATTTTCAGACACTCAAACCATACAAAAGATAATGGTACAGTAGATCACAATCAAGGTGTGTTTCACTCCATTTTCCTTGGTGAAATTTACCACTTGTAACTTAAAATTTGCAGTGTAGCTGTTACACTTTCTTCCCATAGCTGAGTTTAATAACACTGACGCTGTGACGGAATAACACTTTACCTAACTCTCTTCAGACTGATAACAACAGATGCGCGGGCGACAGAAACTATAGATACTGTTAGGTCTTTGTAGAAGGGGATGAATTCGACCTTGGGTTTTCCATGAATTTCTTTGTGTTGTACTTGAAATCTCGTAAATGAAAATTTTTGGCCTAGGTAATGCACATTGTATCAGAGGTGGATTTAAAATATATATATATATATATGAAAAACCTAGAGGGAAATTATGTGAGTCTTAACATACCTTAGTGACTAAAGAGTATTTATCTTCTAATGTGAAATTGAATCCCTATTTTTCATATTGCTCAGTACAGTGAAGTAAGAGAATGAAGCTCCCATAAGCTGAAAATGGAACAAACAGAAAAAAAACGAGTACATTATAAGTAATGAACAAATTTTCAACTTTTAATATAGATATATAGTAATAAAAAAGTAGAAAACACTGGCATGAGACAGTAACAGATCCACCAGCATCTAACATGTGAAGTATGTGATGATGATGATGATTATAATACACTTTTTATGATTTTGGCACTTAGACCCTTAAAAGAGTAAATGATTCAATCGTTTCATAAGATAACGACCAGAGATCAGAAGTTTAGGCATTAAAATATACAGGCAAAGGCATTATGAATAGCTAAAATAGGCAGGAAATAGGCAATTAGAAATTATATTTTGCATGTGAGTACTTTTCCGTCAGTACAAAATATGTCGGATCCAAAAGTATTAACGTAACACTGCAATTTACTGCATAATGGAACACTGAATTTTGTCAATGTCATGAAAACTGAAAGAAAAATAAAGTTAGACCCGAACTCGTTGTTGCCTTCTCAAATAAACACAAGCCGTAATTAAAACACTTTCTGTTATGTATCCATTTTTTTTTCATGGCAGCACTTACTGTTGCAAAGAATAATATTATGAACTGACTAAAAGACAATAATATACATTCAGTAAAATCACTTTCATTGTATTGGTTGGAAATAAATTAAAATATATTTGAAGAGAAAAATTTTCGCCTAGACCGGGACTCGAACCCGGGACCCTTGGCTTTCCGGGCCAAGTGCTCTACCAACTGAGCTACCGAGGCGAGTTACGATCTAGACGCAAATTTTTCTCTTATATATGTTGTAATTCCCTATCGCCAAATGCTTTTGAAAAGATTGCTTCTATCTTTGCAAATGGCGGCTTCTTAGTTAAGAAGACATTTATTGGGAATTTAACATTACTTTATAAAGCTAGTAAGGCTTCTAATGATGTTTTTATTATTGATTTAACGTTTCTCAATGAAAGATAAATTATATTTGAAGAGAAAAATTTTCGCCTAGACCGGGACTCGAACCCGGGACCCTTGGCTTTCCGGGCCAAGTGCTCTACCAACTGAGCTACCGAGGCGAGTTACGATCTAGATGCAAATTTTTCTCTTATATACGTTGTAATTCCCTATCGCCAAATATACCTGTAGGCAATTTTTAATAATAAATTAATAAAAAATAGCAGAAAAATAATAAAATAAAGGCAATAAAAACATTTATTTCATAAATTAGGCATTTATATTTAAAAAGGCAATATCATTTGAATCACAAAGGTATAATTCATACAGATTCACTTTCAAATTGAAGATAGATTTGACATAGGCATTCTGCCAAAGTTCCGGTCTCTGATAATAGCAAAATAAATTAAATTAATTTCTTACCGCTCTAAATGATTCCAATGATAGCACGTATAGTTTTGCTCCAGTGAGATATGAAAGTTTCATTGTACGAGCCATCATGATACACAAACTCTTTCTATATTCTACTGAAGCTTCTAACCATGGGCTGTCATACATGGCTTTGGTCAAACTGTCACTCTGTTACAGAGAAAAAATATGTAATTAATCACAAAATTAATAGGAAGAAATCAGTTTTCAGATACTTTTGAAATTCACAATGGGTTAAAAGAATGAAGATGGTATTAAATGTTATACTAGACAAATCTTTTGGGAATATAGATGATGTACAACTCAATGGTATTAATTGGCTATTAGTATACAAGCTGATGATGTAGTATTATCAAGGAAATACCAATAAAACTAAGTATGTGGTCACGTGTAGAAATACATTATTATATGGGAATGGACACTTAAGAGAAAGTTTTGAAGAATGATAGAATTCAAATACCTAGGAACAATTGCACTGAGCAACAAAAAATAAACTTTTTTTTTTGTTTCAGAAAGAAAAATTTGTGATTCTGATAGTATTTTTTCTCCTGAATTCATATATGATATCGGTTCCATCACGCAAGGTTTCTGAGAGACAGGTTTTTATAATTTCAAACACTTTAATATTTTCTAAACATTTGTAACTACACAATATTCGGACTCACCTAGAAATTAAGAAATGATGATTTTATGCTATATTTCGCCTGTGGCGCATCCCTCTTGATGGTCCAACAATAATTGGCCAGCATATTAAGATTTCATTTGCCTTGATATCTCTTTTCCATAGCTGAAATCTCCTGATGAAAGTGTTCCCCTTGCTCATCACTCAATGCACAAATGGACGAAAAAATGTTTATTAAAAAAATAATTATTTAAATCCATTAATTGAAATTGAAATAAAAAAACTGTGGGTGATGGAGAAATTCCAAATACATATTTGAAAACACGATAAAAAAACTGCATTAAGTACAACTGTTGGTACTCATGAGACAAAAATCATGTTGACCAGTGTTATTATAAACAGGAATGAGATGCAGAAAGAAATTACCATAACATAGGCTTAAAACTGGAAACATGCTATATTACAAGGATTCTTGTCATCCTAACTTCTCTCTAAAAATGTTACACTAAAATTATATAAAATAATTACTTTCTTCCAGTTATACTACATGGGTGCGAAACTTGGTACCTTAGATAGATTCATAATCTTAATGGAAAACCAGATGTAATAAGAACAGTTAAGTATCGTAGCATAGGACATGTAGCACAATTTGGGAATGAATCAGGTGTATGAAAACTTCTTAGAGGGAAAACACCCAGTAAGTAGATCAAGAATGAAGTGGGAGAATAACTTTAACCATGATTTGAGGAAGGTGAATTATACAGGAAATGATTGGAAGATATTAGATCTGGATAGGGCTGTGTGGAGAGCTTATGTCCATGTTGGCCATGAACCTCTAGTTAGATAGTGGCAGTGAGTTAGTTACGGTTTTAAATATTGTACTTGCCTGATAAGTAAGATCATTTCCAAACCAGCAGAACAGAAAAATCTGTGAAGTTGCTGTGGCCAAGAGCTGAACAAATTTTATTAATTCATCCACATTCTGATTATCAAGACTCTGAAAAATAAAGAAAACGGTATTATTACCAGATTTAGCATTTTTAGAGGCATTTTCATTATAGAAAAGAAAAGGAGAAAGGTGCTAAAATGAGTCAAAAATGGAGACACAAAATGCTCTTTCTTTTATAGTCCATAACTGTCATATATGATGAAATAAGATGTAAAAAAATCTTGTATTTGTAGAGCAAAAGAGTTTCTTAAGGGGGCTGATGGTGAAAAATTGACAATTTCAGATCAAAATTGGCATTTTTTGTTTTTTGTACTAAAAAATAGCCTACTCTAATGTATATGTTGGCAAAGTTTCAGAGGCCTATGGTGCTTCTAAGTGCCCTAAAGTGCTGATTAGGCCTGTATGTTACATATTGTATTTAAACTGCATGCAAATCTTTAAATTTGTTTTTCCACACTTTTATTTTCACTGCATTTTTGTACATTCAAAATTGAATGGAATTCACAAATTTTGTCCTAGAAGGTTCAAATTTTTACTGCATGTTCTAAAAACAATGGGTAACAAAGCAGTGAATGGGTTTTATGATAGAAGTAGTATTTTGTGAAATAAAAAATAAAATGCATGCAATTATTACTTTTTTTGTAATTTCATGCATGAAGTTTTTCTTTTCTCCCTTTGTATTCACATTATAAGAATTCTAATGCATGATGTTTTTTCTAAATATTTGAGGGGTCTTGTAAAAAAATCAGACATTTTACTAAAACATTGTGGAACCCATTTAATCATAATATATGCAAATTTTTTTGAATATAATATTTAATAACTCATAAAATAAATGTCTCACAAGAATGAAACACATCATTATGTATCATGCACTGAATGTTTGTACAAAAAATTAAGTCTCTAGCTCAAAAAATGTAGAAAATAGAAATTTCACCCATCAATTTTACCGTGTCTAAATGCTGAGATTAAAAAAAAGTGTCTTTTTAATTTTGTTTTCTCTGAAAGCAGACAAGTTCACTATTCCCATGTCCATGGTAAAACTGGCAAGAAGTTAATATTGATAATTGGTGATTTCATATATATATATATATAATGAATATTGTAACGTAAGAAGAAGAATATGAGGTGACTGGAATGACAGAGAAATGTGGAAGTTGATGTGAAACCTGCTAAGTAAATAAATATGTAATAATAACAACTATAATAGCATCAATAATAATAATAATAAAGGAATTTAAGCACAAAGACAATAAAATTAGGATTTACCAGAGCCAAGTAGAAGAGTACGAGACAAATAATACTTGTGCTGCAGAAAAATTGACTGAACATCATCATGGTCAAACTTTTCTCCATTTCTGAAACAAATCTTTAAAAAAGTAATATTATTTTTCTCTCCTAGAGTTAACACGTTTCAATATATATGAGGAGTGTTAAATAAACTATAATCACAATTCATTACAGGCATAATTTCTCATGCAAAAATTGTTTTCATGTCATTTTTCTTCAAACTTCCCAGTATAAACTTGATATATTGTTTCCTTGCTCAGAGCACTAGTTCCGAACAATAGCTAAGCAGTTGAAGGAATTGGAGAATTTGATATAACTCTAAACTCCCCCAACTTCATAAATAATCAGATAATATAAGCTCAGTAAAAAAAAAAGTAAATAGAGATCGGCAGGACATGTGCAAAGAATGGACACATAAAATACCTTAGAGGATACTACAATTAAACTCAGTTGGTAGGAGGTCTGTAGGAAGACTAATAAAATTTAAATTAAAATGTTATATACCTCGCCTCATATCCAGTCTTCTAATTATACTGGTTTCGAAGTATGGGCAGCTTCATCTTCAGTAATTTCTTGTCGACTGATGTTATGTCGATCAGGAGAACTGCTTCTTCCTCCGTATATGAGGTGAGGTATAAAACATTTTAATTTAAATCTTAAATTAAACCTCATAGTAAATTTTCCAATGGGGAATGAAAGACGTGCATGGAAGCTGCTTATAGGAAAACCAGAGGGAAAACGCCCAGTTGGTAGACCAAGAATGAGGTGGAAGAATAACGTTAACTATGATTTGAGGGAAGTAGATTATACAGGGAATGATTGGAAAACATTGGCTCATGATAGGGATGTATGGAGAGCTTATGTTTGTGCTGCCATGAACCTACGGGTTCGATAGTGCCAGTGAGTTATTTAGTGATTTTTTCCTATAAAAGTTCAAAATAGGAAGACCAGTGGTTAGATGGGGTTGTTTATTGTTGTGATATTTACAACTGGTGATAGAGAGATATGGAGATCTATCCTGCAAAAAGGTGAATCCCAAATTAGGCTATACAATTGGTAGCATTGCTACTGAAAGGGCTTCCCTTGCTGGACAAGGTAAGGGTGAAATACTAGACTAAGAAGCAATACTGAAGAGGACTTCCAATGGACACAATGGCAGACGTAGATCTTGTATTTCTACAGTGGGGAAGCCAGATGAGAAGTCCTAAACTACTGCCTTACAGTTTTATTTGGTTTCATAAAAGCTAGAAGAAAACAACCTTGAACTAAAATTGCCTGGTCCTCCAGATTGGTAGAAAAGTGCTAAAAATTCTCAACAAGATGTAGCCAAAAGGATTAAGGAACAACAACAAAAGGAAATAAAATGTGGTTTTAAAAATATTGGAACAAAGAATGTATCAACATTATTGATGAACGTTGAAGTTTTTATTATTAATTTAACACTTCTCATAGAGAAGTGTTAAATTAATAATAAAAATCGTCAATAGAAGCCCTACTGGCTATAAAGTAGTGTTAAATTCCCAATAAATGTCTTCTTAACTAAGAAGCCGCCATTTGCAAAGATAGAAGCTATGGTTTCAAGCATTTGGCACGAGGGAATTACAACGTACATAAGAGAAAAATTTGCGTCTAGATCGTAACTCGCCTCGGTAGCTCAGTTGGTAGAGCACTTGGCCCGGAAAGCCAAGGGTCCCGGGTTCGAGTCCCGGTCTAGGCGAAAATTTTTCTCTTCAAATATAATTATTGATGAAATTTGGAAAAATGCAAGAACTAGCAGAACACATTGCTAAAACTGAAATAGGAATAGTATGTGATGCTCTAATACCACTTACTGCACTTTTTGTGCTTTGAGTTTGGCGCTAGGCAGATAAATGATGTTAGTGTGGTCAATTTTATATTTATGAACCACTTCAGCAGGCCACATTAAATAGAAGATGTATTGAACTTTCATATGAAAAATCACTATGAGGTTTAATTTAAGATTTAAATTAAAATTCTTTATACCTCACTTCATATCCAGTCTTCTAATTACATTTCAAAATCTAGGTGGTTTCATCTTCAGTAATATCTTGACCAATGTTATGTCGTTTAGAACTGCTTCTTACTCCATCTGTTAGTGGACTGATGAAGATTCGGAGGTTCATCGGTCCACCAACAGATGGAGTAAGAAGCAGATCTCCTAAACGACATAACATTGGTTGAGATTTTTGCTGAAGATGAAACCACCTAGATTTTGAAACTGGTTTAATTAGAAGCCTGGATGTGAGGTGAGGTATAAAGAATTTTAATTTAAATCTTAGAAGATGTATTCTTGTATTAAAATTCATCGGAGAACATTTTGTTTAAACAACTCACCTCATAGGATTCATGCTTCCATGATACCGTGGTTTCAAATACAGTCATGTTCATCCTCAGCCATAACTCTGACTGACAAAATTCTTCGGCCATCAACTGTTCTATTGTCACCATCTTCAGTGCTGCCATCTATGGTTGAATTTATGAACTTCGAAATCAAAGTAATTTCGTTAAGAATATCAAAATTCATTGATCTATCTTTATTTTTCTGAATGTAAATCTTCTCCCAAACTGTCAATTCCAAAGGCTTCTATACTTGTTTTAAAAGTTAGCTTCTCTTCCAATTTTATGATGTTCTAATAAACTATGTGCAGCAATTGCAGATTTTTCAATTTCACAATTTTTAATATTTCTGAAATGTTCTTTTGTACGAGTTTCTAAATTCTTTTTTGTTTCTCCTATATAAACTTTATTGAAATCTTCACAACTTATTTGATAAATTCCAGATTTCTTACTGTCTGGAACATTGACTTTTTTATTGGTGCTTAGAAGATTACCCAGACTAAATTTATTTATTGGTGCCAAAGAAATATTGTATTTGTCAAAAATGTTTTGAAATTTTCTATGCATTTCAGGATGGTAAGTAATTTTCTTGTATTTTTTCTTTTCTTTGCAATTTTGTAGAGTAGTATATTCATTAAGTCTTTTTTTCTGTTTGAATTTCTTCAACTTATTTATAATTAATTCTTTATCAAAACTATTTAATCTAGCAGTGTTTAAGATATGTTTATATTCTTGGTTGAAATTTTCTTCATTTAATGGTACATTTGTCAATCTATAGATTAATCCGGGGTATCATGGAAGCATGAATCCTATGAGGTGAGTTGTTTAAACAAAATGTTCTCCAATGAATCTTAATGATTATGCCTCATAATATTTACTTCCAAACATTAATTTAATATTCTTGTATTGTTTACCAAAAGAAGTATAGTTTCAAGTCGATCCAATGTTTGTGAGTGTGTGAGAATCGCGTTGATAGATTCCGTCACTTTGAGAGAAGAACGCCTGTTTTCTGTATTTTGTGGCGAGGATTTTTGAAAGTAAGTATGATATTATTGTATTGTGAGGTGTCCTCTAAAAGTGTACAAAGTTTCAAGTCGATCCAATGTTTGCAACCTGCAGGAAGAAGAAGACCAGGACGTCCACTCAAAAGACTTCTGGATGGTGTTTCTCTTGAGGCCGAAACAGGTCAACAAATGGCCTAAATTCGTGAATGTACTATGATGATGATGATGAGTATAGGATGAGTGTATGTTTATGTGTTTGTGTAGTATAAAGTGTGTTGTATGGGGGAGTGATGATTTAGATGAGGGAGAAAGTGAGACCTGGTGCTGGCACATAGCCTACTCCTGTCGAAAAGTATCAAGGGGGGCACCAGGCTTAATGTTCCTGTCTGATGGTCAAATTACTATCAAAACTATCATATACCTTCTCAACGTATGTACTGCAGAGGAATTTGTAATTTAATGCAGGAATCTGGTGCCCAATCAAAATTGTACAATTTTTACAATTAAAATGTTTAACCCTGTCAGGTATCGAACCTAGGTTCACTAGTCAGGAAGCAGACATACTTCCACCTGAGCAGCATGGCAGATTAAAATAGGAATAGTTGCATTGCAAAAAATGGAATAAAACTAGATGACCACTTTGTCAACAAAATTTGAAGATGGGTTTTGATAGTTCCTTTGCTAGGAAATATTATCTCTGGTACTTACTCAAGAATATTCTGATGATGTATGATGCATTCAGTTAAACAATTCTCATAATTAATTTTCCCAATATTTTTAGATTTCTTCCCCCATTTATTGACAGGCAATATGGTTGACATTTCTTCAGTGTTGACAAACCCTGCAGCAATAATAAATATTATTTTACAATTTTTTTCAAAGATATATTTAAATACTGTGTTCAACTTTGATTTTAGAAAGCACTTCCATCATCCAGCATTGACTTGCTAGGTCTGACCTGGCTTCACAGATGCCCCTTTAGCTTTTCATATTTCCTATTAAGACCTTCACATCTACCTTGGAGGTACCAGGATGTACATCAACATAATAAGCATCTCCTATGATATGAACTTAGGAGAAATTGAGCAGAATCAAAGGTACAGAAACTAAATTCCCATGCAGATTGATACATAAAACATGAAGAGATAGGATATGAAATGATAAAATTAAGAAGAAAAAACCAAAATTTTTCCCATTTTTTTTAATTGCTGTAGACTGTTATTTGCAATAAAATTCACAATTAAATAATTCATTGAAGTTAATGTTTTTATTATTAATTTAACACTTCTCACTGAAGGATAAATTATTTTAAAGAGAAAAATTTTCGCCTAGACTGAGAAGTCTACAGGCTTTATAAAGTAGTGTTAAATTCCCAATAAATGTCTTCTTAACTAAGAGACCGCCATTTGCAAAGATAGAAACAAAGGTTTCAAAGCATTTGGCGGCACGAGGGAATTACAATGTATATAAGAGAAAAATTTGCATCTGATTGTAACTCCAGTTGGTAGAGCATTTGGCCCGGAAAGCCAAAGGTCTCGGGTTCGAGTCTCGGTCTAGGCAAAAATTGTTCTCTTTAAATATAATTTATCACTGAAGTTAATTAATTCAAAAGTGGTAGCTTTCTGCACAATTACCGATTTACCTTCTTCCAGTTGAGCTTCGTTATAGTAAGTTTTATCTTCAGTAATTGACATAGTTACTCTCTTTTCTATGTTTCTCAATGCATGTTTTAAAACTTGAAACTGTACACAGCAATGTACAATCAAACTTATTGTGAAAGTATCAATTCCAGAATTCAATAATGGAGCTAACGTCAACATGCTGAACTGAAACCAAAAGGTTATCATAAAGTACATGGGTTCTTGTACATCATATGGAAATGCAGCTTTCAATGGTAACATCTTCACTGTTTCATTTCCACTGAGCGTTGGTTGCAACCCAAAAACTTCAGGATATGTATTTATAAATGCAGTAATAAAAAATGAACCAGCTGTACCAAAAGTAATACCAAAATATAACCAGTTGATGATTACAGATTTTTTATTACCCCTGTAGACAATTATATTTCTCTCTTCATCCCAATTTAATGACTGCGAGAAGTTACCATTTTGAATGTTTTCAACTAGATTCATAAATCTTTGTCGATTTATAAAAAAGTTTAACTGTTTAAGAAATGCAGATAGATAAATAAAAGTCACACTACCATTGGCTGCTAGAGTTTCTAAATCATTCAAAGATAAAATAAAATCTGCTACTTGTGCAGAAACATTCATTAACAATGCTAACATAAAAAATCTTCCATAGAATGTATATATTTTGTGTAACCATTCAAACTTTTTGGTTACATATATATTTGGCCAAACTCCAACAATCTGTAGAACTTTTATGTTTAGGCTCATGAATTCTTTGCTCTTACAACCTTCTTTTGAAGGAATCATTTTAATTAATACTATTCTTTTTCTTAATTATTATCTTTACAAATATTTATAATTATTCTCCTTTAAATATATTAATATGTTAATGTTCTGATATTGACAGTATAACAATTAATTTGAAGCGTCACTGGCTATAAATGTTGTGTGATTCCCATTAAAGTCTTCTTGTTAAAGAAGCTGCTAGAGGCAAGCGTGGAACGATAAGTTCAAAGTCTTGGCGCGCAGGAATTCATGTAATAAAGGAGAGAAATAATGTGTGTTTCAATTGGACTGCCTGGTAGCTTAGTGGTCTAGAGCACTGGTGTACAGAACTAGAGACATCGGGTTCAAATCCTGATTCAGGCGTACATTTTTTCTTAAAATAAAATTAATTTGATTTTGAAAATGAATGTAAGGAAGATAAGGCTTCAAGAAGAAAACTTCATATATACTATGATGCCTCAGAATTAATTCTGGTTTTGACTGCTGTCTGAATTCTTAATTAAACAGAATATTGAAGTTAGAATCAAGTGACTTAATTAGTGGAAAGAATTTATAATTTCCTATCAAACAGAATTCATAATAACTTTGATCCCCACAAAGAAAACAGAATCTTCTTATGCTTAAACTCATACAATTTTTACTGTTACATCTTCTTTTGAAGATCATTTTAGTTAATAAAATTTTAGGAAATTCTGAAAGAACATTCTCATGAAAGAATTTTTTTTAAATTTACAAATCTTCATCGATCCTTCTTAGTAGACACCGACAATGATCATGACAAAAAGTTATATATATAAACTGCACTGGGTGTGTGTGTGCGTGCGTGCGCGTGTGCGTGTTTGTGTGTCTGTTAACACTCAAGGGACCACAATTTTTTATTTTTGAAATCAAACTCAGAATGTAGCATAAATTTAAAAAATTAAAAACAAGGTCAAGTTTAATACCAGCAACAGTGAACCATTAAGAGTAGGAATTCACCTGAAGCAAATATTATAAAATGGCTCTAGCAGCTGCAATTTTTTTAATTTTTCATAACAAAACTCGATATATGATTATGAAATAAAACCATAAGGCTATTCTCCAAAAATCAATGAAATCTCCCATTTTTCAAGATTATAGGTTTACCTGAAAGCATTAATTTACTTTGTTTTCTTGAAATGCAACTGGATACTAAAACTATCTCAACTCCATGGTACAACAGACCTATTTTTGCTTACCAGACAGCTGCTGATCTCACATCTACATGTGTTAATCATAGAGGTAACATAGGTAGTATAGGATGACATGTAATCAGCATGTCGGGTCCCCCAGCCCTTATAGCTGGTTTTCTCAACCTGAAGCTGCTATTTATTATAGCTACTCAAATTCCTCACGATGCTGGGTGAGCACCAGTCTCATAAAAAAAACTCCAAGTGTGACAGGCCTAGAAGGCCCTTGGCTGATCATCCGGCTGCTGGCCTCACATCCACATGTGTTAATCACATAGGTAGACGATCATCTAGCCAGTGTAAGGGTGACATGTGGTCGGCATGTCTGGTCCCCCAGCCATTATAGCTGGTATTCCCAATCTGGAGTCGCTACTTATTGTAGCTACCCAAATGCCTCATGATGCTGGGTAGGCACCAGTCCCATACTGGCCGAAATTCCATGAGAAAATTTCTTCCCCCATGGAGACTGAAACCAGTGCAAGTCCCATAGCACTGCACCAAGGCCTCTTGCCTTAACCACTCGGCTATGGAAAGGGACACAACTGGATACATATGATTTAATTAACAAAATGAACATATATTCCATAAACCAACAATCGGACCAAAAACTTTGTTTTGCTAAGGAATTTGCTTAGTTTACCCATATTTCATAAAGTAGGAAAATCAGCTCAAAAATTCAACATGCTGTGAAGTCCCTTTAGTTTTATACAGTTCCTACGTGATATACTTTTTTTTTAAATCTATAACTTATACAAAATAATTACTTACTTTAATTATAGACATATAGTATAACACTAGTGACCATTACTAGGTATTAATTAATTAATAAAGGTGCACTCGAATGAGCATAAGTGTAGTTTATGTTCTTTCTTTTATGAGTTCATTTAACGTCACTGTCCTTTTTTCACATTTGTTAAAATGGTAATTTCACACTTTTGTTCACATAGTTTGCACACACACTGTTCATCTGGTTGATGATATTTTACGTTTTTGCACATCTTGTGATGGAATCCATGAATTGCCAGTCCTACAATTTCATGTCTTTGAGTTTGGTTGTATCCGGTCCATTCTCTATTTACCATGGCATCCGTTGCAAAGAAGCTGCTGTCGATTTCTCTTTCCTTCTGTCTCCTTCTTTCTATTACTTTGTTGTATGGATTTGTGGCAGGTAGCAGCATCTTGTGTCTCAAGTCTTCTATGAAGAAGGTTTCTCTGGTCAGCATGTAGATCATCCTACTTGGTGTATATTTTCTGGCTCCTATTGCCCTCTTTAGGTATCTTGTTTTCACATTCTCCAGCCCTTTCCAAATCTCTGGTTGTAAGTTTATCCCATATCAATTCTATACCATATGTTGCAACTGGTGTTATCAACTGTCTCGAACAATCTCATGGCTGTTTCCAGTGATAGAGTTGTGATGTTCTTTATGGTGCACATCGCTCTTATGGCATTTCCAGCTCTCTCCTGTATGTGTTCGTTGAAGGATTTCGCGGTTGTTTGTAATGTAAGACCTAGGTACTTGACTTTGTTTACTACTTTCAGTGGCTGCTCTCCTAAGTTTACGTTATCGTTTGCTGTGATTCTTCCTCCTCTCCTGAATTACTAGGTATTCAAACATCAAAAAAATAAAATAAATAAAACACATTTTTAAAAATGAAGTGTAGTTTTTAGTAACTCATCTTTGCTTTCCAAATATTGTACTTACCCTTGCTTGTGCGAGCATATCCTTGAAATCTCAAATTTTGATTGATGCTTTCAGAAATGTATATTTCGGTGGGGATACAGCAATGCCTGAATATTACATATTGGCACTATGTGAGGGTTGACATCCTTGTAGTTAATGATCTCAACACACCAGTTTAACCAACGTCACCTTATAATAAGTTTTCATACAAAGTTAGTTATTTATAGATGGTAAAGTGTAACTGTTTATAGTTTCTAATGATTCAGACATAAAAAATTTTGAAACTTATACTCTGTACCCAAACACAAAATACAGAAACTTCCACTGTACAATACTAATATAAATTTTCATGTGAATTCCATGTACGAGGTGCATTCAAGTTGTAAGATTTTGCAATTTTTTTTCACAAACTATTTGCACCTAAAATTTTTAATTTCTGTCACTTCCCAACTCAATATCCCTGCAGATGTACACATTTTTAGAACATTGATGCCATCACAGTAACTAGCCCCACTGGAAAATTGCAGATGCAATAACAGCCTAACTAGAAATTTGTGCGACAACAAAGAGTGCCTTCTTTATAAAAAGCCAAAAATTGCTAGAAACAAGGTCAGGTGAGTAGAGAATATGAACAACTGTTTTCACAAAGAAACTCCTGCAGCATCCACTGGGGGGGCACTGTCCATATTTTCATATCTTCATGCAGGATTGTGTGCAGTCTAGCTGCAGTCACTATTGTTCTGAGCATCATACAATGTTGTTATTCCCATCTTACATTAATAAAGAATTTCAACATATTTCAAGCCAAACTGCTTGTTGCTACCTGCTCCCATCCTGAGAAACTCTAAATCAGAGATATTAGATCTTGAAAGCACCTCATATATTATGTAGTCTGATTATTAACTAAATCATAATAATTACACTGAGCAACAAAAAAGAAACTTTTTTGTCTCAGAAAGAAAAATATGTGATTCTGATAGTATTTTTTTCTCCTGAATTCAAATATGATATTGGTTTTTCTCCATCATGCAAGGTTTCCGAGAGACAGGTTTTTATAATTTCAAACACTTTAATATTTTCTACATTTGTAACTACACAATATTCAAACATTCGGACTCACCTAGAAAGTAAGAAATGACGATTTTCTGCTATATTTCACCTGTGGAGCTCCCTCTTGATGGTCCAACAATAATTGGCCAGCATATTAGGATTCCATTTGCCTTGATATTTCTTTTCCATGGCTGAAAACCATTTGAGTTAGCTCATTTGGTTTTATTTTACAATGGACGAAAAAAGTTTATTAAAAGAAAATAATTGTTTAAATCCATTAATTGAAATTGAAATAAAAAAGGGCGATGGAGAAATTCCGAATACATATTTGAAAACACGATAAAAAACTGTGCATTAAGTACAACTATTGGTACTCATGAGACAAAAATCATGTTGACCAGTGTTATTAATTAAATAATAATAATTATTAGCTGTTATTTAGATTCCGTAGCACTGTGTAGTAGGAGAATGATGCTCCCAAAATCTGCAATGAGAAAAATACATATTCAACATTCTAATAACAAACAACAAAGCAACAATTTCATAAAACTTATGATGGGAATAAGCGTTATGAGGTTCACAAATTAATAAAATTAAAATGAGTCATACTCATCTCACCTCATACACTCATGTTCTTCATAGCATAGGACTGAAGATAGGAATGACTTCCACCTCATTCTTGATCTCCCTACTGGGCACTATTCTTCTGGTTTTCCTACAAAGAGTTTTTATGCTGCTCTTTCATTCCCCATTCGTGCCACATATCCTACCCTTCACAGTATACGAGACTTAACTCTACTTATTACATCTCTTTTCCCATAAGGATTGTACAGTCTTCTCCATTTACCTGTCTCTTCACCTCTCTTTAATTCAAAAGTGTTCCTAAGAATTCTATTTCCAAACACTCATAATCTTTTCTCCTCTCTTAAAGTAAGAGTCCATGTTTTGCATCCATATAATATAACTGGAAAAATAACAGTTTTATATATTTTCAGTTCGGTGATTTTTTTAAAGAAGTTGGGAAAAGAGTCCCTGTAATGCATAATGGCATGCATTTTCAGAATTAAACATACGTGCACTTTCT
The DNA here is from genome assembly GCA_030220185.1 of Diploptera punctata. Lineage (NCBI taxonomy): Eukaryota > Metazoa > Arthropoda > Insecta > Blattodea > Blaberidae > Diploptera > Diploptera punctata. The sequence continues at coordinate 969,824 of JASPKZ010001217.1, read as the reverse complement.
TTGTGTACCTCATTCCTGTTTGCAATTATTGTTCCTAGGTACTGGAATTCAGCCACTTCTTCATAACTTCCCTTGTTAGTCATTTCGTTTACATAATGAATTTCTTTTTGTGACCATATACCACATAACAATAAGCTACATTTAGTTTATGGGAAATTAGAAGTAGCGAGAAAAGTTATGCCACATATTTAATATATGTAGTAAATAACAATTTGAGGTTTCTTTTTAATTATTAATTAGTTGTTTCTCCACCGCTGTGGTCTCGAGGTAGTGTGCTGCCTTGTCACGCAGCGGGCCTGGGTTCGATCCCCGGTCAGGGCAGTGAGGTTTTATCGGGGTTTTTCCTCACCTGTAAGACAAATGTCAGGAAAACTTTAAGGCCCTAATGGTCCCCAAAATCATATGGCCATCATCATCATCATCCTTATCATTATCATCATCATCATCCTTCACCGATGTGGAAAGCAACGGGAAGCTACCACACCTACAACTCCCTAGTAAAGCTGCAAGCATAGCATGAAAATGCTATGATTGCAGTGAAGGACCTGCCTTTGGGCAGAATTACTATGGATGGATAGATAAGTTGTTTATTTTGACTCACCTCATATTTCTTGATTTTTATGCAGACCAGATTTTGTTTCTTTTGTACAACATTGTCAGTGCATTCCAGTTCTAATTCATGAAATGCATCGACAATGTCACACAAAAGCGATGAAACCTGGTCTGCATAAAAATCAAGAAATACGAGGTGAGTCAAAATAACCACCTCATTAATAATTATGCCATGTAGACTATGATGGGAGGCCAAAGGTGCAGTATGTGGTTTCGAGGGGGTGTAACTTGCTGACAGTTACACTCCACCTAAAAGCTCAAAACATATAATTTATTCCTACGAAGTCCTATGCATGTATATCCTTGTCGTGTCTCCTGGGTAATGCAAAACATTGAAAGGCGAAAAAGTTAATTCCCGACGCTTAAATTGGGACCATCAGCTAGGGGAAAAAACCCCAACAGAAAGCATTGCCCCCTAAGGATTGCTGGGTGATTGGGCATGGGGTTAATAACCCTATTCCATAAAAATAAAATTGTTCAGAAACCTCAAAGCAACTGCCAGACTGATAAGTTGGAAAAATATTAGAGGAAAGAGACTGGAATGGAAGGACATGTGTTGCAGATGGAGCAAGAAAGAGGTACAAGAAATATTGTAGAAGAGAAACCGGAAGGAGGAAGAAAGGTTGGAAGACAGAAACTAAGATGGTTAGGTAAGATTGAGGAAGGCTTAAGACACTGAAGGTGAAAAGGTGGAGACAGGAAGCTAGTAATAGAGAAAAATGGGCAGTTGTTATGAAGGAGGCCAAGGTTCTTAGAGGATCGTAGAGGCAAAAGAAGAAGAAGAAGACTATGATGAATAAAACATGGAAACCTCTTGCAAGAAAACAGAATAAAAGCACTCAGTAGAATGAGGTGAGAGAATAACATGAACAATGATGTGAGAGAGGTAAGTTATACAGAGAATGATTGACAAATATTAATTCAGAATAGGTATGCATGGATAGATTATTTCTGTGCATGACTGTGAACACCAGGTTCAATAATGCTTATAATAAAGTAGGACCTATACTTACAGCTCTGAAAGTATCCAATGATAATATATAGAGTTTTCCACCTGTTAGCATGGAGAGGCTCATAGTTCTAGTCATCATGATACATGCACTTCTTCTAAATTTTATTGATGCTTCATACCATGGACTATCGTATATGGCTTTAGTCAGGCTGTCACTCTGGGGAAAAAATAAAATTATGATTTTTAAGAATTAAAGTGTTTCTTTCATTCCTCACCTCATATCCAGTCTTCTAATTAAACTGGTTTCAAAGCCTGGACAGTTTCATCTTCAGTAATTCTTGTCGATCAGAAGAGCTGCTTTTTCCTCCCTCTGAGGTTCATCACCTCTGGATCAAATCGGAATCAGCGGTTTAATTAGAAAACTGTATATGAGGTGAGGTATTAAACACTTTAATTCAATTCTTAAATTAAACCTCATAGTGATTTTTTTCCTATATTACTTCAATGACTTTTAAGTTAATTACTATCAGGGTTCATATTTCATATAAAAGGTCGTAAAGGGGAGAAAGAAGTCCATCGTGCTGAAACTGCAAAATCTAAGCAAATTCCTTAGCAAGTCAAATTTTTTGCTGGTTTATGGAATGTATATTACTATACATATAGAGTTAGAGGTCTCGGGTTCAAATCCTGGCTCATGCATTTATTTTTATTTTCATGGCATATATATATACACATATAAAATAGAAACAGTGATAAATTGAAGAGGGAAAATACTAAATGAAATTAGTAAAAGAACAGATAATAGTTTCTAATTTAATAGACAATTAGTTTGGAAAAGTGTACCTATCAAGAATAAAATGACAGTAATTCAGACCAACTCACCCTTCCATGTGACGCCTCCTCAGAAAATGAGTTACAATTTTGTCAATGCCAGGAGAGATGCCAGAAATGTCGTAAGACAATCTGGTTGCATTGGACAAATAAATAAATCATCTTATATGAATATGCCTATATTTACTTATTTTAGGAATTCTCACTATGAGGTATATTCATTAAGGTAGAATATTTTTTATCACTCACCTCATATTGTTCATGAACAATGCCTATATTTGTTTTTTTTTTTCATTTTTTACATTATGATAAAGTGACCAGCCTCACGGGCTAGTGGTCAGCATTTCTGACTACAGTTCATGAGGTCCCGGATTCGATTCCCAGTCAAACCTTGGGAATTTTTCCTTAAAGAGAATTATTCCTATGGTTACCCATGGTCTGGAATATAGGTTAAGAACTCTCCTGGCACTTCATTATCATTTATCCTTATCATATCATGGGTGAATGTAGGAAGACCAAAATGTCGTTGGAAGGACAACCTGCGCCTGCGGCATGTAGTGCGCCGGGGAGCGGAACATGCCAACAGGCCCATACCTTGAAGATGATGATAATGATATCATCGGGGTAATGTAACTCTGCCTTCCAGGTGCCCCAATCTAAGAAATGGATTACAAATCCGCCAATACCAGGGGAGAAAACCAGAAATGTCATAAAAGACAACCTGGTGGCATTAGACACAAAAAAATTATAATAAAGCTATTTACTGCACTTACCTCATAAATTAGATTTTGACCGTACCAGCAGAAGAGCAGAAGCTGGAGAAAAGATATTCCTAACAGCTGAATGTAATCCATCAGTGCAATCACACCTTCAGAATCTATGTTCTTAAAATAAACAAAATAAATAATTAATGAACATAGTAGAGTAAATCCTCTACTGACGTCTGTCATAGAGGGTTGAGATGAGATGAAATCCATATTATTGAAAATCTGTGATATACAAGGATGCTGGCTAACCAGATCTGTCATACCTTCACACGACTAGATGAAATGAAATTAAACTAAATTGATGACATAAGTATGGAGAAGTGCTGGAATGGAGTTTTTTTTACAGGGATAAAAGGGAGAAACCTTCCCTAGCTCTTAATGGTCCACCACGAGCCCAACATGCAGTGACTGAGATGTGAACTCAGGGCCCAGAGGTGGATGGCAAGAGACTAACCATTTGGGCCATGAAGCCGCCTAATAGTGAGAGCATTGTCATCATGTGTTCAAACTATTTAACTCATTTTTTTCAATTATATTTATCACATTCTCCTCTGCTTTCCGTTTATTTCTTTATCCCAGGTTCTTTGCAATCTTGGTACCCCTTCACTCCTTTTCAAATGTAATTCACTTCAACTGCCATAAAAATTATTTTTCATTCACAACCGAAGCTTCACAGTTATAGTGTAAAACACTTTTAACTATAATTCTCCACTATGAGAGAAAAAAAATAATGGCTACGTTTCCTGATCTTAAACCATGGAAACAGCAGGTATAAGATCCTTTATGGTGAAATTAAATGTTTCTTACCTCTCCTCATATATATTTTCTAAGTTGATCGTGATTTCGAGACTATAACTGTCTCATCATCAGAACTTTGTTGACGACTGGTGTTATGTCGATCGGAAGAAACTCTTCTTCTTCCCTCTGTTGGTGGACCAATGAACCTTTGACCTGATCCAGAGTTGACGACTGGTGTTATGTCGATTGGAAGAAACTCTTTTTCTTCCCTCTGTTGGTGGACCGATGAACCTCTGGATCAGGTCAGAGGTTCATCGGTCCACCAACAGAGGAAAGAAGAAGAGTTTCTTCCGATCGACATAACACCAGTCGCCAACGAAGTTCTGATGATGAGACAGTTATAGTCTCGAAATCGCAATCAACTTAGAAAATATATATGAGGAGAGGTAAGAAACATTTATTTTCACCATAAATTAAACCTCATAGTGATTAATTCCTATTAAAAGTTAAATATAAGATCCTGACCATTTTTTAAAAATATTTCAGCTGATATTTTCATTGTGAAAGCATTATTATGTATAAAAATAAATAGCAACAAAATGTTAATTCCAGGAAGAATATAGAGAAAATAAACAATACTTACAATTAATATTTAATTTTAGGAAGTTATATTTTGAGGTTATTTTAATTATATTATTTTTGGTCTGGACATCTTACCTCAATATTAATGTTGATTTGTTCTTGGACATGTTTCAAAACAATTCTCTGTTTTATCTTCAGCTTTCCCAGACTGGTTTTATTTATGTTGCATTATGTTGCACCACCTGGATGTCGATGTCAGCTCCATCCTGTGGTTGGCCAAAGAACCTCCAAACAAGGTCACCCTCCATCGGAATATCAAAATTCATAACTCTGTTTCTGTTCTTCTGAATATAAATTTTTTCCCAAATAGTCAGCTCGTTTGTATTTTCTAACTGTTTTAATAATTTAGTGTCTGAATTTATATTATGTTTTTCAGACCAAACATGAGCAGCAACTGCAGATTTTTCAATTTTTTCAATTTCTCCATTTTTAATATTTCTTATGTGTTCTTTGGTTCTAATTTTTAGGTTTCTTTTTGTTTTCCCTATATATATCTTTCACAACCCCATGCATTCAATTTGATATATTCCTGACTTTTTATTTTTATCAGTTTTTTCATTTTTGTTGGTTTTTATTAGTTTATTTAAACTGTAGTTATTTTTTGGTGCTAATTTAATATTAAACTTCTCAAATATATTTTGAAATTTATTATGTACCCAGGGGTGATATGTGAATTTCCTATATTTTTTCATAGGTTGGTGTTCTTCTTTTTCAAGATTACTTCTGTTTATCATTTTTTGTTTTTTATACTTTTCTATCCTTTTTTGTACCATTTTTTCATCAAAACCCATTTTCTCTTGCTACTTTGATTATGTGTTTTTTCTCATGTTTAAAATCTTCTTCGTTTAAGGGTAAGTTTACCAATCTATGAGTTAAACTATTAAATGCTGCTAATTTATGTCCAATTGGATTGAACCCTGTTGATTTTATAAATTTTCCGTATGAGTTTCTTTCCTATGAATCCTGAATTCAATTTTTCTTTTTTCTCGTTTCTGACCAATTTAAGATCCAAAAAAGGTATTTGTTTATTGTCTTCTCTTTCTTTGGTGAATTTAATGTTGTACTCTGTAAATTTAATAGTTTTAGGGAATCTTCTACATGTTTTTCTTTAACAATACAAATTATATCATCAACATATCTACTCCAAAATTTAAACATTGTGGGATGTGCTTTAGTGATTTTACATTCAAAATCGCTCATAAATAAATTTGCCAGAAAAGGTGATAATGGGTTTCCCATTGAGAGCCCTGATTTTTGTCTATAGAAACTCCCATTGAATGTAAAAAACATTTGATCAATGCATAACGCAGTTAATTTCAAATAATCTTCTTTGATCTCTCTGTCTATGTTGTTTTTTCTTAACCAATTGTTCAATATCTCCAAAGTTTTTTGTTTCGGTACATTTGTGAATAGTGAAACTACATCAAACGAAACCAACCTATCTGTGGGTTCAATTTCCACTTTTTCTAATTTCTTAACTAATTCCAATGAATTTTCAATCTGCAGACTTTCAAAATTATTAATTCTTTTAAATTGATTATTCAGCCATTTCGAAATTTTGTAGGTTGGTGATCCAATATTGTTAATTATTGGCCTCATTTTGTTTCCCGGTTTGTGAATTTTTGGAAGTCCATGTATATTAGGGTTTCTTGGGTTGCTTACTTTTAATTGAAATTTTTCTTTCTTGGATAGAATTTTAACATTTTTAAAACAGTTTTCCACTTTTTTTATGGTTTTTGGTAGGGGGTCATTCTTAATTTTTTCATACTCTTTTTCTTTCAAAAGTTCTTCCATTCTATTTTGATAATCTTCTTTGTCCAGAATTATAATTTGGTTACCCTTATCTGATTTTGTATATACAACATTTTTGTTATTTATTTCTTTGAGTGTTTTTAAATTCTCCTTACAAACTGGGTTTTTATTTGTATTCTTTATTTTATTCAAAATTTCTTCACATTTTTTTCTGATGATTATTTTTCTTCTGTAACTAACCCTTCTATTGAATTTTCAATGTCCACTATGTATTCTTCTATTCTATTGGAATAATCATTAATATTGAGGTAAGATGTCCAGACCAAAAATAATATAATACTTACAATTGCAATATAAAAGGCAACAAGACATATTGCACAGGAACTGGACAGAAATTGGATGAACAGGCACAGAGTTAGAGTTTCCTCCATATCGGATACAAGCCTGAAAACAGATATTGAAATGTCTTTACAAAAAAATTCTTATTACAATAATTTAGTTGTGTACTTTAATTTACTTATTTCAATCATAGTAACAGCTTTAGCTTCTTAATATTAATTTAATAAATAATGCTATAGCTATGTGGAGTCCCTTCATGTCTTCTTCAGGTAGAAGTCATTCATTGTGCATTTGTGAATGATGATTCATAGCATTTGAATGTGGAGAGGTAAAGGAAGGATTTATGCTTGGATGGGAAGGAAGCCTGGATTAGCTCAATGGTTAAGAGCATCAGCACGGAAAGCTGAAGGTTTGGAGTTCGATTCCCGGTTCAGGCATAAATTTTTCTCTTTACCATTTGATTACAATAATTTAGTTGTGTACTTTAATATACTTATTTCAATCATAGTAACAGCTTTAGCTTCTTAATATTAATTTAATAAATAATGCTATAGCTATGTGGAGTCCCTTCATGTCTTCTTCAGGTAGAAGCCATTCATTGTGTATTTGTGAATGATGATTCATAGCATTAGAATGTGGGACCAAGAAAGTAAGGTAAAGGAAGGATTTATGCTTGGATGGGAAGGAAGCCTGGATTAGCTCAATGGTTAAGAGCATCAGCATGGAAAGCTGAAGGTTCGGGGTTTGATTCCCGTTTCAGGCATAATTTTTTCTCTTTACCTTTTGATTACAATAATTTAGTTGTGTACTTTAATATACTTATTTCAATCATAGTAACAGCTTTAGCTTCTTAATATTAATTTAATGAACAATAATAATTATTTTAAATTATTTAGTTATTATTTAAAAAACTAAACCACAGTTTTCTGAAATTCTGATGATTTTTTTATCATTTTATGTTACATTCGCATAATTTCTATGCATATATAATTTTTTATAAACTAATGGTTTAGATGTTTTTGATTTTTTGAAAATTTTAGCAATTATAGCCCACTGAAAGTGGAGTTACATATTTCCAGTGAATTCTTCCAACAACACGTGAATAGTGTTTGTGATTGGTTATGACATGGAGTGGCAGCTATTTTGTATATGGGGATCATGGGATTCAGTAATATTTCATTTGAGTATTGGAGTTGTTGCAGGAGTATGCAGTTGTTGAAAGCTTCAACCATCTATCATATATCAAGCCTTATTAGAATTTAAAGCAGGAGAGAGAGCTACAGTGACTCTTTATCCTCCAGATTATTGAGGAAGATGTAGGTTAGGTTAGGTAATGTTGGATTTTAGTCAAAATTATGGGTTTGCGAACAAATTTCTATCACTTTTTGAAAATCAACGCTAAAATTAGTTTTTTTTTTGTGAAAAAAAGTTAAAAAACTGTGGCTTCATCATTATAAACAATTACTTTTTTTAACTTACAAAAGTAGTTTCTGATGATGATGAATGCATTCACTTAAGCACTTGTATTCTAAACTCTGTTTCAAGGATGGACTTATCAATTGACTTGAAATAATAACTGGAATAAACAAAGAAAACTATTCTGTAAATTCCAGCATATTTGTTCATTAAATCACAAACTCATTGGCACTATCGAATCCGGAGATTCATGCTCATGCAGACATAACTCTCCATACATTCCTGTCCTGAGTTAATATTTTCCAATCACTACCTGCGTAATTCACTTCCTCAAATCATGGTTAATTTTATTTCTCCTCCTCATTCTTGTCCTAACTACTGTGAACTTTTCCCTCCAATTTTCCAAAACGTTTTCCATGTCCCTTTTACATTCCTCATTCGTAAATTCCATCATATTTGTTCATTCATTTACTGTTTAACTAACTCACTGACACTGTCAAATCCATAGGTTCATGATCCATGGACGTGAGTTCTCTATACATAAGAAACTGTTTTTATTCAATGTCACCTATTTGTCTTTTCAACATTCCAGGTATTCTCTCCTGGCATTGGCATATTCTAACCCACTTCTGAGGTTGGGGCACCTGGAAGGCGGAGTTTGTATTTATGAGAGACTCATAGCAGAATAATTATATGTCCTGATACAGTGAATTATTCTGTAGGAAATAAAGAAGATTTGGAATTTATAAACTGATGTGAAGTGATATTAAAGAAACACTAACTGTTCCAACGCCATATACATTTGATATTTTCAAATATAATTGAAAACTTTACACAGATTGCGGTTGATTTTTTTCCCTGATTATCATTATTTATTTAAGTTACGTCAGTTACAAAAATAAAAGCTCTAATTTTAAATATGATACTAAACACAGAAAGCTGTATCTTACTTACAAGGAAACTGTCAACCATTGCATGTCAAAATCTACCTTGAAATTATAATATTAAAAGATTCCGGGCTATGTGGCCATGGTCTATAACTGGTGTTTCTTCCAGACGTTTCTTCCTCAACTGTGGAGGGCATCTTCAGTGGCGAGTGCTTCTAGGTGGTGTTCCCTTGCCATAGACTCGACTGTGAGGTAAGGGAACACCACCTAGAAGCACTCGCCATTGAAGATGCCCTCCGCAGTTGAGGGTAAAAACACCAGTTATAGATCAAGGCCACATAGCATGAAATCTTTTAATATTATGATTACCGGCCGTGAAAGCCTGCATTCCACAACTACCTTGAAATTTCTTCCAGAGAAGCGTTGTGATGTACCAAGACCATGTCCAAAAAAAATAATCTGCCGTTTTTAACTGCAAGGCATTAAAATCCAGTGCTAAATCCCTCATTTTAACTAAGGGGAAGTAATAAAACTCGTGAATTTGTTGATTGGATAACCCTCTTTATCTGCCATCTGCACTATGTCCCGCCTCAGTTCACTTCCCTCTTACTCATGCAGGGGGTCCATCTACTCAGTAAAATGGGTTGACATTGCTGGATTCTATTACACATCCAAGTTAACTGTGCACGCTGGTATCGCCAAACTTATTGAATCTGTGGAAGGGATATAGGAGAAGACTGTACATCCGATCACGTACTGAAATTATTCAATTTTAAGTGTGGGCGGAGAATCCCTAAACACGTGTGAAAGATCTTAACATGGTTGTCATATTAGTAATTTAAGCATGGAATGCTCAAGCGGTAAGATCATTTAAAATCACAGCATTTGTCGTCTCTCCATTACCAGCTTCACAATAAATCACAAGTGGCAACATGTAATGAGAAGTGACAGCCCATTACTTACTTACTCAGTAGCACTATCGAACCCGTAGGTTCATGGCTGCGCGGACATAAGCTCTCCATACATCCCTATCCTGAGTTAATTCTTTCCAATCTTTTCCTGTATTATCTACTTTCCTCAAATCATAGTTAATGTTATTCTCCTACCTCATTCTTGGTCTACCAACTGGGCATTTTCCCTCTCGCTTTCCTACAAGAAGCTTCCATGCAAGTCTTTCATTCCCCATACGTGTAACATGTCCTGCCCATCGCAGTCTACGAGACTTAACTGTTCTTATTATATCTGGCTTCCTATAAAGACTTCTCCATTCACCTGTCTTATCATCTCTCTTTGGTCCAAAAATTTCCCTAAGTACTTTATTCTCGAATACTTGTAATCTCCTTTCCTCCCTTAAAGTAAGAGTCCATGTTTCACATCCATATAATATAACTGTTAGAATAATAGTTTTATATATTTTCAGTTTAACGTTTTTTGAAAGAAGTTGGGACATCAAGAGTCTCTGCAATGCATAATAGCATGCATTTCCAGAATTGAGCCTATGTTTAATTTCTTTGTGCATCTCATTCCTATTTATGATTATTGTTCCTAGGTATTTGAATTCAGCCAGTGACAGCCCATTCCTACACATAACCCAATAGTAACAGGGTTGTCAAATTAGTCATTTTGTCAATGACCGCATAGAAGGACGGACCATTAAAATCCATAGTATTTATCAGCTCTCTACCTGCCAGACTAAGAACATATACAGAGGACAGGAAGTGGCAACATAGTAAGGGAGAGAAAGAGAAAGACAACATGTTAGTTAACATATTTTCCACAAGCACAGACTACTTGGTGGAGTAATAGCTTCGATTTCTGTATCTTGCAGTTAAAAACGGCAAACACGGCCTGGTACATCACAACATTTGTCTGGGGAAGAAATCTCATGGTAGGTTTCGGCATGCAATGGTTGACAATTATCTTGTCAGTATTATAGATTGTACCATCGCCAGATGGTTTTGAGAGAAACAATTAGTTTCTAATTATTTTAAGACTTCAAAAAAGTTAACTTTGTTGTGATTGTTACGTCAGTTACCATACAATTTACCTATATCTTACCTGATTTGACTTCTTGCTCAGCTCTTCTCAAAAATATTTGTCTTCCTTCATGTCCTTCAATAAACAACATTTTTGCTTGCATTTTCTTTATTTGATCGCTGATAGTTCTTAAAGAAGCCTTTAACAATTTGAAATGCCCACAATAGCAGATGATCAAACTTACAATGAAAGTATCAATTCCAATGTTTGTTGTTGGGCCAAAAGTACTATTCATTATTTGAAATACGTAAGCTGCTATATAATACCGTGTTTCTTGGATATCAAATGGAAACCAAGCTTTATATAATACACTTTTTATTGTCTGGTTATTTTCCACAGTACCAGAAAGCCCAAAAGCATCAGGAAATGATTTTAATATGGGCAACGTATCAAAAAACAAAATATCAACTATACCGTAGCAGTAATACATCCAGCTGACAATTCTAGTGTGACGATGGCTATGTTGTAGTATTTCTTCTTGAATGCTACTCCAAGTCAATGATGTGGATAAAAATCCAGATTGAATTTCATGAACCAAATTCAAAATTCTATCATGTCGTAACAGAAATATGATGTGTTTTAGAACAGCTGCTGCGTAAACGAGTGCTAAGCAGCCATTACCTGCCAAGTTCTGTAAGTTCCCCCAAGTGAATATAATATCAAGTACTTGTGTACTCACATGTGTTAGTATCAGTATAGAAATAAACCAGCCGTAGGTAAAGTACAGATATTTGGTCCATCTGCCATGTTTTGATGGAAAATCTCGCCACAAGCCAACCAATCGTAAAACTTTAATATTCAAGTTCATTAGTAGTTTTCTATCGAATTTTCTGTCTGTCAATTCTTTCATTTTGACCTGATACAGTGTATAGGTATTCTATGGAAATAACTACAAAACTATATAATAGCAACTTTGAGGTTCAATTCTGGAAATGCATGATATTATGCATTACAAGGATTCATAACTCTTAACCTAGCTCTGGCTCCAATTCATCCACCTTGAACACTATATGAAGTGACAGAGATGCAAATTTGAAACCTAGATGGGAGGGCAAGTGTCTAATCTTGAGCCACGGAGCCATTTGTTATTATTCTCAACATAATATTTTTATGGGTGTGGGTTGTCAATCTTGAGGCCCAGGGTATCTCTTTTTGTCTCTGCCATCATCTTCGATCTGTCTAGCATGGGAAACCTTAAAAGCAACCGCCAGTATATCTCTCCAGTGGAAGGACGATGTATCTCGGTATGATATCATCACTCAAAACACCATTATTAGGTAAATGACAAAGAGGGCACAAAAATAAGTCCCTACGTTGTCAGGGAGGCTAAGTACTTGAATGATTGATAGATTGAGCTCTCACAATCCCCAGTACTACGTTAAAGTAGAGATATTTTCTAGGTGGAATATGTAACACAATAAATTCAACTGCAATATTTCAAAATAAAAAACTCCTTTTATAAAGATATTATATCGGTAAATATACCTACAAGAGTAAACTAATCTATATATGAATAAGTTTTTAATGCAAATAAATTGGAAGGTATATTAAAATGCAATTTACGAATATTAAATAAAAATACACCTTCCACCATTCATAAGGAGAATCAGTTGGAAAAACAAATAAAAAAGTATAATAATAATAATAGTAATAATAATAGCTTTATTATACATGGCAGAGATAAGGCCTTGTCTTCCACTCAACAGGATAGATAAAATTTACAATAATAATTCTTATAACCAAGTTACAATAAAAATGAATGATTACATAGTCCCTATAATACAATTAGACCTACTATATAGGCCTACAATATGTGTTGATTTACTCTAAATATAACAAATGAAAAATCAAACCTAAAAGATAGAAAAATATGAACGAGAAAAATTATGCGAAATGTTAATAAAAAGAGGAATCCACAAAAAAGTCTAATAACAATAATACGAGTACAAAGCTTATACAATGATGCTAAAATTAAAGTAAAATCAATATGACTAATGAAACTAGAGAAACAACAATTGTAAGGCAAGGGTGTCCTTTAATCATCCAATGTGTTTAACTTTTATAATAGATGAAGTAAAAAGACAGTGGCAGATTAGTTTTAAATTACATTTTAATATAAGTATGAAAATTGTGAACATCTTACTTTTTGCAGACGATGAAGCAATATTTGTAAACTCAGAAGATAACCTTCAGAGGGCCTTACATAATCTAGACATAATAGCTGAAAAAAAATTGATAAATATAATCTTAAAAAAAACCAAAGTTATGAAATTTAAAGGAAAAACGCCAATAAGATTAAAAATAGTTCTTAATTATAAACCAATAGAAAAAGTGAACCATTTTGAATATTTAGGTTGCACTTTGTCGTCTGAAAATATAAACAATTTTGACAAAAATATATTAAATTCCAAAAATTGATAGGAAATATTAAAATATCCTTCATCAACATTGATTCAAAATTACAAAAATATAATAAAATGAATGGGGTAATACGAAGACATTTTGGTAAACAGATGAGGACAGAGACAAAACTAAGATTACATAACATCACATCAAAAGCTGCCCTAAAATATGGAAGTGAAATTTGGATTTTAAATATAAGAAACTCTCATAAACTTCAAGTAAGCCAAATGCGCTTCTTACGATCATTGTTAGGAGTTAATAGACTGGATCACCAAAGGAACACTACTATCAGAGGAAAACTTGGAGTAACAAGTTTAAATGAAGATATACAAAGATACCAACAAGAATGGAAAAATCATCTGAGAAGAATGGCAAGAAATAGACTTCCAAAATTGGCATTCCAATATACCCCAACTGGACATAGGGACCAAGGAAGACCAAAACATCAGTGGGAAGATCAAGACCATCTTCGCTAGGTTTACCGTACAGGCCACATGGCCTAAAACGAATTTGTTCATGATGATGATGATGATATCCTTCATCAGGGAGATAAGGATAAATACAGTTCTGAAGTTTCACAGACGATAGCCATACCAACCTAACTAAACAACAAAATGAATTGGAAGAAGCAGAAATGAAGATGCTGGTTATACACTATTGTTAGATTATTATTAGATTATATTTATTTAGCCTGGTGGAGTTAAGGCCATGTGGCCTTCTCTTCCACTCACCAGGACAAACATATATTACATCAGAATATAACAATCTCAATTAACTCTAATATTAAATACTAAATAAAAATTTGATCAAAAAGATAATATCTATTATATTACGATCTATAATGCAACCAGTTAATGTTAGTTAAAATTAAGACTAAAACTAATAATAAAATGTATACAAGCAAGACATATTATGTATGTGCAGAGAATGTCACCAAACTGAATTGCAACAATATTATACAACTACAGATCCATGGGACAACGGGACGCCCAAAACGACGATAGTGTGCCTAGGTCTAGATTTCAGTTAACTATTGGGACGGAACAGCCCAGATAGCCTAAGCCTAAGCCGTAATGTTTATGATCACGAACTCAATCTTACTTTTCTTAATTGAATATGATATGCTGAATTTCGTTGGGGAAAAAAAATAAGGCCACTGGAGCTTTAACAGTTATATATATGTGTGTGTGTGTGTGTGTGTGTGTGTGTGTGTGTGTGTGTGTGTGTGTGTGTGTGTGTGTGTGTGTGTGTGTGTGATTAAGAAAGTTTTCTTGGGTTTACCGCATCATGGATTCAAGGTTGGCCTCTGGCCACTGATTCCAATGTTTCGACATGATCCCATATGCCATTATCATTGATAATGATATGTACCGAGGGAATATCGTTAATCCATTCATGTGCATTACTAATTAGATAACGAGGCATTTGCTTATCTCTAATCCCAATTGGGACCACAATTTTTAGGGAGGATACCTCATGCCCAAAGGCGACTATGTGAGGGAGTAGACAGCACAGCCACTAAGGACTTGCCATTATCTGCTCCCACTGGATTTACAAGTCTAGCGCCAGCTCAACTGCTACCAAAGTTGATTCTCTTAATTTTATTTAATTTACTCTCTTGCTTTAACAATACAATTTTATTGAGCTTGGAGAATCAGGCAAGAGACTCATAATTACTCCCACCGTTTACCGGCGCTTGCTTGAATATCTTCACCTTGAATCCATGACGCAGAAAACTCAAGAAAACTTTCTTAATTATATATAGATATAGTCTATTTTGTATGTAATGTGTAGGATCGATGGAGATTTGTAAATTGTTGGAAATATGTTTTCATGGGTAAAGCATCATTTTGTTAGGAATTCGCTAATAAAATAAACTATAAAAATAATATAATTTATAAATCTTGGCAAATTATGACTACAAAAAATGTAATCATAGTAGAGTCTCAGCACGTGTCCTTCATCATCATAATCGTCCTGACAGGTCATAGTCTCCTCAAAGGATTGTTACGATCTACTGAAATTTCCTTCTGTCTCTTCATGGGTCCCATGTCGTTAAATATACTATTTCTTGACTTCACTTTGACCTCTCTCTTTGTAGACACATTTACATTCCCACACTTCCCGAGCCTTACAGGGACAAGGTCTGTTGGAAGAGGGTTTTAAATTCTAGCTCACATACATACTTTCTGATCACACAAGGGCATGAGTAATCAGCTGAATGCCAGGGCCACCTCCAAGAGAACATGAACATTTAAGAGAAGACATGTCATTCACTCGAACATTCCAACTTTTTAAATCAATGCCACCAGGTTGTCATTACGAAATTTCTGGTATTCTCTCCTGGCATTGTGTACTTGTAACCCACTTCTGAGGTTGCAGCGCCTGGAATGCGGGGTTACGCTGTCCCGATGGTACGAATATGATGATGATGATAATAATAATAATAATAATAATAATAATAATAATAATAATAATAATAATGGTGGCCAGATGGTGTTCGGGGACCGTTTTCTTAAAGATGAAGAAAAACCCGAAAAAACTCACCAAGGAAACTTATCCCGACTAGGGATAGACCCCGGAACCGGTGCGTTACAAGGCAGCACGCTACTTCGAGACCACAGAGGTGTTAAACAAGGCGAATGTGATATGGATGCCCAGATGGTATTCGGGGAATATTTGGGCATTAAATTTTCCTGACATTTGTCTTTCAGATAAGGAACAACTCCCCCACCCCCCCAAAAAAAACTCATCAGGAAACTTGTGCCGACTGGGGATCGACCCGTATCCGCTGCGTGACAAGGCAGCACGCTACTTCGAGACCACAGAGGTGTTAAACAAGGCGAATGTGATATGGATGCCCAGATGGTATTCGGGGAATATTTGGGTATTAAATTTTCCTGACATTTGTCTTTTAGATAAGGAACAACTCCCCTCCCAAAAAAAACTCATCAGGAAACTTGTGCCGACTGCGGATCGACCCATACCCGCTGCGTGATAAGGCAGCACTTTACTTCGAGACCACAGGGGTGAAATGGATGCCCAGCTGGTATTCGGGGAATATTTGGGTCTTAAATTTTCCTGACATTTGTCTTTCAGATAAGGAACAACTCCCCCTCCCCCCCAAAAATAACTCATCAGGAAACTTGTGCCGACTGGGGATCGATCCGTACCCGCTGCGTGACAAGGCAGCACGCTACTTCGAGACCACAGAGGTGTTAAACAAGGCGAATGTGATATGGATGCCCAGATGGTATTCGGGGAATATTTGGGCATTAAATTTTCCTGACATTTGTCTTTCAGATAAGGAACAACTCCCCCTCCCCCCCCAAAAAAACTCATCAGGAAACTTGTGCCGACTGGGGATCGACCCGTACCCGCTGCGTGACAAGGCAGCACGCTACTTCGAGACCACAGAGGTGTTAAACAAGACGAATGTGATATGGATGCCCAGATGGTATTCGGGGAATATTTGGGCATTAAATTTTCCTGACATTTGTCTTTCAGATAAGGAACAACTCCCCCCCCCCCAAAAAAAACTCATCAGGAAACTTGTGCTGACTGGGGATCGACCCGTACCCGCTGCGTGACAAGGCAGCACGCTACTTCGAGACCACAGAGGTGTTAAACAAGGTGAATGTGATATGGATGCCCAGATGGTATTCGGGGAATATTTGGGTCTTAAATTTTCCTGACATTTGTCTTTCAGATAAGGAACAACTCCCCCCCCCCCAAAAAAAAACTCATCAGGAAACTTGTGCTTACTGGGGATCGACCTGTACCCGCTGCGTGACAAGGCAGCACGCTACTTCGAGACCACAGAGGTGTTAAACAAGGTGAATGTGATATGGATGCCCAGATGGTATTCGGGGAATATTTGGGCATTAAATTTTCCTGACATTTGTCTTTCAGATAAGGAACAACTCCCCTCCCCCCAAAAAAAACTCATCAGGAAACTTGTGCCGACTGGGGATCGACCCGTACCCGCTGCGTGATAAGGCAGCACTTTACTTCGAGACCACAGGGGTGAAATGGATGCCCAGCTGGTATTCGGGGAATATTTGGGTCTTAAATTTTCCTGACATTTGTCTTTCAGATAAGGAACAACTCCCCCTCCCCCCCAAAAAAAAACTCATCAGGAAACTTGTGCCGACTGGGGATCGACCCGTACCCGCTGCGTGACAAGGCAGCACGCTACTTCGAGACCACAGAGGTGTTAAACAAGGCGAATGTGATATGGATGCCCAGATGGTATTCGGGGAATATTTGGGCATTAAATTTTCCTGACATTTGTCTTTCAGATAAGGAACAACTCCCCTCCCCCAAAAAAAAAACTCATCAGGAAACTTGTGCCGACTGGGGATCGACCCGTACCCGCTGCGTGATAAGGCAGCACGCTACTTCGAGACCACAGGGGTGATAAACAAGACGAATGTGATATGGATGGTCAGATGGTGTTCGGAGAATATTTGTGCCTTAAATTTTCGTGACATTTGTCTTTCAGATAAAGAATAGCTCCCCCCCACCACCCAAAAAAAAAAACTCATCCAGGAAACTTGTCCCGACCGGGGATCGAAACTAGGCCTGCTCCGTCTGAGATCTTAAATATTTGATATAAATTATGTTGAACTATTAAACTGCATCTGCTATTATCATAAAATGCTAATTGTATCATATTGCCGTCTGCTTTGATCATTATTCTGATTGAACTATGAATCAAAAGATAGGAATATTATATTAAGTTTACTCCGCCCCTAACATCAAACAATATAAACCTAATCATTAAAAGAATTATAAAGTCAAATAAATGCTAAGCAATTTCAAACACAAGATAAATTCAATTGGAGAAATGGAAAGTTGAGAGCACAAGTAGACTAAATACAGCAGGTCATGTTTGGAACAAGATGTTAAAAGTTATTAATCTATAATGTTAATCCTTATTTTTCTGTCTTCTGGAATTAGGCGTTGACCTGTTTCAGCATCAAAAGATTGAATCATTCCACCTCGTTATGGGGCGATAATATATACTAATTAACTCTATTAATTAATCAATATCAGCATCAAAATCAGAATTAGGCATTCTGGCCTGTTCCTTCTCTAAATATTGTTTACGTTATCTATTTAAAGGTCGGCCTATTTTCCTTTCCCCAATTGAATTAGCGAATTTCAACGTCCTTGAGTCTGACATTCATTAGATGTAATATCTCCAGTTTATTGTGTATTTTTTATCTATAAATGTAATTTATTCTTTATTTAATTCTTCTCCAATATCTGTGGTCCTTCAGTTTCTAACCGGATTAAAATCGGAGAAATCTCATTTCTGATAATTCAATTTGTTTTAACTGGTCTGATGTTAAAGTCCAGCAGTTACTTCTATATAAGAGCAAAGACAATGCAATTATGTGATAAAATTTTAACAAAGGTATATGTATATGAAGGGTAACAACCAGACACGTAATTTTTTTCTTGGAACTTCGAAAATGTACTTTTAGTTGTACAACATACACATTTCCTTACCTGAATGACAAATTTAAGAGATAGATAAATCTATGACTAAACTGTATATGTTACTGTTTCACACTCCTAAATGATAGTGTTTTCCATGTAGAATCTAATGACACCTCCATTTCGACAGAAAAGTGACTACTCGTAACCTGTTTTTTTTTCCTGTATCTTTCATATATAAATGGATGTATCTATGTGTGTGTATGTGGCGACATAACTCTTTAAAAATCTGGAGTAATTTCAACTAAATTTAGTATTCACATAATTTACGATCTGGCAATTTGGTTGTAAGGGGTAAAATATCCTTAGCACCCCTAGGGAGATGTGAGGAAAATGGAAAAATATCGGTAACGACGTATTTATGTTACAGCATAACCTGGAGTGATTTCAACCAAACTCCGTACGCATATAACTTACAATTTTGAAAAGGTTCCTTGGGGGTTAGATACTCCTACCATCCTCATTTCGGGGGTGAGATGGGGTGGCATCTAAAATTAATTTAAAAAAGAACGGATATTAGTGTCGAATTCATAGTTTTTTAGGGTCGCTAATCCAATTAGTGGCGCACCGGTGACATTTAAATCCAACTTTGACCCCTAGCCCCATGATAAATGGTGAAAACTAAAATGACAAAAAGGATCGAGATTATTATCGAATCCAGAGTTTTCGGGATAGTAAGCTGATTGGTAAAAATAAAGATGGCATTTGAGCCTAAGTTTCTCCCTAGAAACCCTATGGTGTGGGAGAAAAGGGGTGAAAAATAAGATCACAAAATTACAAAAGATTAGTATCGTATTCATAGTTTTCGGGGTCGTTAAGCCGACTGACGACAGTCTCAAGTCATTTAAGCTCAAATTTGACCATTGCGCTGTTAAGGGGCTGAGAAAGGGTGAAAAATAAAATGTCTCAAATGACCGAAATTAGTCACGAAACTGTGGTTTTCGAGATAATTTATCTGATTGGTGACAGTCTTAATAACAGTATCCCTAAGTTTAACCGCTAGGGGGTGAGAGGGGTGAAAAATAATACATTTAAAATTCCCGAGATTAGTAACTAATCCATAGTTTTCGGGATCGCTAAGCTTATTAGTTACTGTGCAGATGACATGTAACCCAAGTTTGAACCGTAGCATAAAAAAATAATGTCTACAATTATCAACATTATCTGTCGTTTTCGGGGTCGCAAAACTGATTGGTGACAGTCCAGATGGTATATAACCTATCACTCCTACGGGGTGAGAATGGGTTAAAAATTAACGCAGGTCATCGAATGAACACAATTGAAAACACTCTCACGATAATCCACCGAGAAAACATTCCAGCTAGGATAAATATATTTGAAGACCTCGAAATTATAAAGGAAACAAACAACACCTCACTTCTTAATGAGAACGCACCCCAGTCAAACCCATTATATGAGATCATCAAAAACAAATCGGTTGCTGCTACAAACAGTTGGAGTATACATCAGCGTACACAACAACAAGTAGCCGAAACTTAACCTGCAGAAGATGGAAGATAACTTCCGAAAGCGCTCCAGTTAATTTTATATACAATATTTTAACAAAGTTGAGGACGATCGCACCTACCAACAGGTACAATTTAATTTTTAACTTTCATCATATAAAAATAAGATGTCAAAACTGGCCGAGATTAGTGTCGAATCCATAGCCTATGTTGTAATTCCACAAATTCTTTTAGCTTCATGGAAAAATTTGAAAAGCCACAAATTCAAGATGCGGCTTATGAATTTCTCCAATACACTAAAATGTTATAACATATGCAAAAAGTTGATATACCATACATAGAAATTAAAAAATAAAGTTATTATATTAAAGTGTAATACCATATTTCACATACATAATGTGAAATGAGGGGCACGCTGTAGCGTAGTGGTTAAGACACTGCACTACAAACTGAATTGTCGAGGGTTCAAGTCCCGGTAGGGTCAGGATTTTTAAACTGACCCAAACCTTCTGGCGGCACTATGATCCTGGGGTCGACTCAGCCTCTAACGGAAATGAGTACCAGACGCTTGTTCTGGGGGTCAAGGCGGCCGTCACGCAGAGCTGACAACCCGGCTGACATCAAGTGCCAATTGTCCAGAAAAAAAGGTGGGAACCTTAACCTTCTACTACCCCAAGGGCCTCCTGAGGCCTGTAGTGGGATTAATTTACTTTTTAATGTGAAGTGAATATGTCATAATATCAAAGAAAAAATTTGAAACGGATTATAAAGTACATCGATGGTGGGCAATGAAAACCTCATAACTCCATTTTGGTAAATTTTACAGGAGAAAATTTAACTGTTTTAAATAATTATGAAAATTGATACAGCAATAGTTTCCACATATTTTACTACAGAATACAAGTCAGTCCCGCGCCGTAGCCGAGCGGTTAAGGTAGGAAGTCTTGGCGCAGAGCTACGGGACTTGCGCTGGTTCGAGTCTCCATGGGGGAAGAAATTTTCTCATGGTATTTCGGCCAGTATGGGACCGGTGCCCACCCAGCATCGTGAGGCAATTGGGTAGCTACAATAAGTAGCAGCTCCAGGTTGAGGAACCAGCTATAACGGCTGGGGGACTTGACATGCTAACCACATGTCACCCCTACACTGGCTGTTGATCATCTACCTCTGTGATTGATACATGTGGATGTGAAGGGCCAGCAGCCGGCTGGTAAAAGGGCAATCGGAATACAAGTCAAGTTATTGATAAATTTGAAGTCATGTTCTCAACAGGTTATGCATCACATATTTCTGTGCTGACCTCTGGAGTTATGTGGTTTTCAATGACTGATGGAGTTACGAGGTTTTCATTGCCTTTCGTCGACATATCAAACTTTAACCTCATTACCTCAGTAAAAACAGTGCATGAGTGAACAGTGTATATTCTCTTACATGCTTGTATCTTTCAGAGGTGACCTTGGCATTGAGGTTATCACTCATTGGGAGGTCCTCCATTCCTTATGTGACTAGGAAACTTATCCAGAGTTTAAAATCCTCTACCAACAGATTCTGTCCCTGTAAGCCCCAGGTAGCATGGGGCATGAAAAAGTGCCTACAAAGGGAGACGATAAACTAAGGTAATAAAAGAAAGAATTAAATAAGACTTTGAGAAAGAGAGCTGATGACAGGAGATGGACCAAAATATTTAGTCTGAACACATAACTGCCTCACATTGAGCTACTTGGTATCAGTGTCAATGAATTTTTTAGGATGGAAAAATCCAAGGAGCAAGTCCTCTGGGAGGGACTTTAAGCCATGGGTTCCGAGTCTGAAGATTTTCAGGCTCGTAAAAGATCCTTAAGCCCGAATGAAAAGGCCTCTAAGCAAAATTTATAGAATTTTCCCGTCCTAGTACTACCTTGGGTTCCTAGATGTCAGTATGAGGCAGAATGCTGACTACGGATCACTCAAATGACATCTATACAAAAACAAGTATAACTAAATTAGTATGGTTCAAATTCTTCCCTGTAGGGGGAGAGCACCTAAACCTCTGTTAAGGGAAACATGGGCTTACAAGATACAAGAAGAAGATATTTAATGTAGATCTTACTTACTTACTTACTCACTGGCACTATCGAACCCATAGGTTCATGGCCGCGCGGACATAAGCTCTCCATACATCCCTATCCTGAGCCAATGCTTTCCAATCATTCCCTGTATAATCTACTTCCATCAAATCATAGTTAATGTTGTTCTCCCACCTCATTCTTGGTCTTCCAACTGGGCGTTTTCCCTCTGGCTTTCCTACAAGAAGCTTCCATGCACGTCTTTCATTCCCCATACGCGCAACATGTCCTGCCCATTGCAGTCTACGAGACTTAACTGTTCTTATTATATCTGGCTTCCTATAAAGACCATGTAGTTCATTGTTATGTAGTCTTCTCCATTCACCTGTCTGTTCATCTCTCTTTGGTCCAAAAATTTTCCTAAGAACTTTATTCTCAAATACTCGTAATCTCCTTTCCTCCCTTAAAGTAAGAGTCCATGTTTCGCACCCATATAATATAACTGGTAGAATAATAGTTTTATATATTTTCAGCTTAACGTTTTTTTGAAAGGAGTTGGGACATCAAAAGTCTCTGCAATGCATAATAGCATGCATTTCCAGAATTGAGCCTATGTTTAATTTCTTTGTGCATCTCATTCCTATTTGTGATTATTGTTCCTAGGTATTTGAATTCAGCCACTTCCTCAAAATTTCCCTCATTTGTCCTTAGCTGTCCATTTCCATTATATACTGAATTTTAGTTTTACTGATATTTACTTCCAGTCCCAATTTCTTAGTGTTACTCAATAGTGTGTGCGTGTTGACCTTTAGTATCTCCTCGCTATCGGCCAGTAGTACTACATCATCAGCATAAACTAACAGCTTATTAATACCATTTAGTTGTAAGCCTTCCTCATTCTCTAAAGATTTAATGGCATGCTCTAGTACAAAATTAAATAGTAGAGGAGAGAGTGCATCTCCTTGCTTCAACCCATTCTGGATTTCAAAAGTGTCTGAAAACTGTTTGCCTACACGCACCCTACTCTTTGAGCCATTTAGACACATTCGTATAAGTCTAACTAACTTTTTAGGAATTCCAAACTCCAGCAGGATACTATATAACTTCTCCCTCTTAATTGAATCATATGCTTTTTTGAAGTCTACATATAGTTGATGTACAGTACCATTATATTCCCATTTCTTTTCTAAAATTTGTCTTATACTAAAAATCTGATCTGTTGTAGACCTGTTTCTTCTCTAAATGCACATTGATGATCTCCTAGAATGTCATCAATATAGGGAGTAAGTCTGCTTACTAATATATTTGTTAGAATTTTGTACGAAGTTGAAAGTAATGAGATGCCCCTGTAGTTGTTGCAATCAGTTTTTATCTCCTTTCTTATATTGGTAAGATAATTGATTCCTTCCATTCATCTGGAAGAGCTTCTTTTTCCCAAATCATACTAAGCAACCAGCGTATCTTGCCCATCAATTTTTTTTCTCCCCCTGATTTTATCAGTTCTGCTGGGATCTCATCTGAACCTGATGCTTTATACATCTTCAATTTTCAATCGCCATTTTAACTTCTAATGAACTTGGTTCTGCGACTAGCATTTCTGCTGTCTGTAAATTATCCTCCTCGATGTCCTGTTCTGTATGTACATTTAATAGCTGATTAAAAGTAACTTTTCCATCTATTTAATATACTCCTGGAATCTGCAATCATATCCCCATTTTCATTCTGAATTATGTTTGTTCTAAGCTGAAACCCTTTCTTCTCTATACTAATTCCCTGATATAATTCTCTAATGTTCCTATTTTTTGTGTTCATTTCAAGATCATTAATCTTCTCTCTCAAATATTCCCTCTTTTTACTCTTTAGTAACTTGGTGGTTTCCCGTCTAATACTACCCAATTGCTCTAAATTTACCTCATTTGGCTCGTGTTACCATTTCATTTTTGCTAGCTTTCTTTTCTTTACAATGTCGGCACATTCCTCGTCAAACCATTTCTGGTTTTGCCGCTTTTTTAAACAACCAATGCTTTCTGATGCTGACAATTTAATAGTATCTCTTATAGCCTCCCATTCTTTATTTATATCAGTTTTTCTTCTTCGTTTGCCACATTGTCATCTGAAGATTCCAGTACTTCAAATCTATTAGCAATTTTGATTTGATATTCTTGCCACATTTAATCATTTTTCAAGTTTTTTAATTCAAATTTTACAGAATCATCTTTAGCATTTGTTCATCTCATAAGTGATAGCCGTTGTCTGATTTGCACTCTGACCAGATGATGATCCGAATTGCAATCTGTCCCTCTAACTGATCTAACATCGATGATGCTACTGTGCCAGCATTTGTCCACTAATACATGATCTATTTGGTTCCGATTTGCGCCATCTGGAGACGTCCAGGTGTATTTATGAATATCCTTATGCTGAAATGTTGTGCTCTTAACAATGAGATTCTTTGATGTAGCGAAGGTGACCAATCTAACCCCGTTGTAGTTACTATCTTCATGAAGACTGAATTTGCCTATTGTTGGTTTGAATATATCTTCCCGCCCCACTTTTGCATTAAAATCTCCTAAGACAATTTTCATATGATATCGTGAAAAGGCTATCAAATACGCATTCTAATTCTTCATAGAACTCATCCTTGATCTTGTCATCTTTATCTTCTGTGGGGGCATGTACATTTACAATTATAAAATTATGTTGTTTACCCTTTAGAATTATGTATGATATCCTATCACTAACAAACTTAATATCTCGAATAGCAGATAGGATCCTCCTTCTGACTAAAAAACCCGTTCCAAATGCAGGTCTTTCTGCACCCCCATAGTATAATGCAAAGCTTCCTGATTCCTGACTACCTACTCCTGGCCACCTAACTTCCTGTAAAGCAACTATATCCAAGGGCGATTTATCTAGTTCCCGTGTTAACATCTCTAGTGCCCCGCTATTGTATAAAGTCCTAACATTCCATGTTCCTAGGAACATGTCCCTATGTTTAAGCCTTTGGCATGGGTTCCCTGAAGTAGTCCCTGCCCGGAGAACCGAATGGGGGACTATTTGACCTCCGGAAAATTTTACCCCAGATGAACCCATGTCCGCATTTCTTGACGGTTGTATTTTTACGGTGAAAGATCGTCACTCTTTCGCCCAAGGTACTTTTTTTTGTCTGGGCTTATCACACCTTCGACCATTCCGGCATGGGTAACCCTATTGGCAGCAATGCCTACCCTCGTAACCAAACCGCCGGCATAGCTCTCATGATCAATTTAAGCACGCAAGCCACTCCACCACGACAAGGTAAAGATACCATGGAGGGTTAATGTAGATCTTTACAACTAAAATCATTAGCGTCTCCATCTACATCTGGGAGTGTTTTCATTGTTAGGTAATGTCTTCTCTCTTTAGGGGAAGTACCAATAGCTAGGTAATTCCACCTGTGATGGACACTTGTTTTCAGAAGAGCCAGCCCAAAGTTTGGATAGAGGTGGAGGGTGAATGGGGCATGCACTAACACACACACAGACAAATACACATGCTATTGGCTAGATTACCAAGTGACTTGGTGTCAGTAAATAAACAAAACAACAAACAAATATTTATTTAAGTAAAATTTTATCACCTCCCATCATATTCTTCTTAGACTAGTTTCAAAACATTTATCGGTTTGATTATCAGTAATTCATGTTGTCTTGAAGAGCTGCCTTTCGTGAAATTACTGATGATGGAACCGTAGAAGGTTATGAAACTTGTCAAGGAAGAAGAAGAAGTGAGGTGAGGTGAAACAATTTTACTTAAATAAATAATAAAATAATAAAAAAGTTAATTAAACAAATATTTCTTTTCCCTTTAGGTCTACAGTTGAACAAAATATGTGAAATTCTAATTGGTGACATTCTTTCAATGTGTTTGGACCAATTTCTTCCTGACATTTCAATTTTGTCAATAAGATTGAATATTCCTAATTTGGTTCTTATATCTTTGTTGTATTCTTATCCATGATTGTATAACCTGCTAATGGTCGTAAAAAACTTTGTTTCTACTGTTTCTACTTAACTTCAGTGTTAATTGTCCAATCTTTTCATCCATATGTTAACGTAGATAATGTCTTTACTTTGTAAAATTTGAATTGTGAATATTTAAAAGTTTTATTTATTAATAATTCTTATTCTTAACTTGCCATAAAACTTCTTTAATTTCTAATTTGTGTCATTTTTTTGGGCAATAAAATATATTAACCTAGGTAATTAAAATTATTCACCTGTTCTGTTGTTTTGTTAGTATTTTGCATTTTATGTGGTTTGTTCCTTTGAAGGCCAGTTCTTTTGTTATTGTCCACAGAAATATTTACTTTGTATTTGTATTAATATTTTATTTTAGGAAGTGATATTTTGAGGTTATTTTAATTAAATTATTTTAGTCTGTTCATCTTACCTGAATATTAATGTTGATTAGTTATTGAACATGTTTCAATTATATTATAATCATCGTCAGCATCTTGCCCAGATTGGACAAGATGCTGACAATGATTATGATATAATCGAAACATGTTCAATAACAAATCAACATTAATATTGAGGTAAGATGAATAGACTAAAAATAATTTAATTGTATTTGTATGCTTGTTTATTTAATTTGTGTGCAGCTACTTGTAATTTACCTTCCAAGTTAGTAAATAACGCATTATTTATTTACTTTTTTCCCATTATTTAATTTCATTTTAGCTGATTTTTCTTTCAGATTCTTGAATAATTCATATACAAAAGTAGTTATAGCTAATGCAAAACCAATGAATAAGAAATAAAATGCTCCTTGCATATGATTCGTTGTTAAAGTTACATATTCATCGCTCCAATCTTTAAAAGCAAGAACACCAGCTTCAATTCCTCTCTTGTCTAAAATCATCTTCAACCACTGAGTTGGTAAACCTGCCTCAACAATGTGTGTTAACATTTGATTAATTCTGTCGAGAAGATGGCTACCTTTCGGCAAGAGCATCACAGAATTCAGCTGAAATGAATCTTCTGGAAATGCAAAAATTTCATGTCTTCCTTCTTTGCTCATCAACTCATCTCTGATGTATTCTAAAAGTGCTCTTCCATTAAAAGTTGCATAATTATCTTCTGTTGCTATCCAATCCAAACATGTGAATGGTTCACAAATTTTTCTCGGACGTAATTTTTTTAAGAATTCTTTAGTAAATATTTTATCTAAAACAGGAAAATATGCTGTATAAACAAGATCATAAGAAACAAGGTCATCAAGATTGCTTATCTGATATAGGAGACCAGGATCCACAACATAACTTGTGAAGAAAGTTTGGAAAATTGTATTAATTGCATATGAATAAAATACTATAGCTGAAAAAAACACTCGAAAAGAATCATTCCGAGGCATTGAAGGAATACCATCACCTAAAAATACTGCCCAAACACTTGTAATACAAATAACAATGTTCCAGTACTTGGGGGATCCTTCATCTTTCTGAACAATTTTAAAAGATGCCATGAATCTCATCAAAATTCCACCAAATATCAGCAACAGAAATCCGACCAGCCATGTAGAAGGAGCAAATACTCTTACCATTCCTAACCATCTGGGGTATGGTTTTGCACGTGCCACAAACCATGTAAATCTATCAGAAAAATATTCTCTGGAGTCATCAAATAGTAGATGATCTTCTAATTTATTTAAAAGGCTGGCCATTGCAATATCAGCTTCTTCGTAGACTATATCTGCTCTTAATCCTGTCCACGTGCCATTTTCAAGACAAACTCCACCTCTTTCATCGCCTGGGGGTATTTTCAGCATCAATGTTGCATTCACAGCCTTTGCTAGGCACCATATCATGCTTATTTCAAACCCATCAACGATTGAAGTATTTTTATATTTACCAAGTTTTGAATCGCAAATAACAAATGGAGGGAATTCAAATGTTGTAACTCTTAAAAGACAGCCTCCAAGATCATTAGGTAATTTATTTGGAAACAGATTGGCATCACCGATTCTCTGTGAAATAGGCCAAGAATCAAGAATAACAATGTCTGATAATTTTCCACATAATCCAGAAGGCAGCTTGTATGGAAACCATGTATATACATGCATAGTGGACTCTCCTGTGTCATTTGAAAGTAGAACCATTACATTTACGTTCATTATTTCTTTGTGTCGTAATTCTCCTAAAATATTCTTAATGACTTGTTTTACATCAGACCTTTGAGTAAGCAGAAGTATTATAAATTTTGCTCGAGGATTCCATGCATAATAATTTTCTAACTTTTCAATCTGTTCTCTCACATCTTCCAATGTTTGCTCAACATTTTCTGCGTAGTATATTGTTACAAGAAGGTAACTGTTATGGAGATCGTTATTGGTTGTGTCCCATGTTAGTGGATTCCGTTTCTTCATAACATCTGTTGGCTGAGACACTACAACAGGCCAATAATTCAAGTCATGAACTCTTTCTATTAAGTTGTTAATTATTTCAACTTCATTAATGTTAGAAACTGAAGTAATATCAATCTTTCCAAGGAATTTATAGTGATGAAATGATATTACAACCGTCCTGTTTTGTGTAAAATGTTTCTCAGCCACAGCAACAACTGAATCTACCACAAGTTTCCAATCATCTTCCAGTGAAGATACATTACATATGTTTAGTGTTAATATTATCATCCAAAATCCCTGTAAACAGAAATAACAAATGAGATTTAAAGTCTACAAATTTATTAATAGTTATCAATATAATATTCTAAGGCTTGGACATTATATCTTAAACAAGTAAAAAAAAAATGTATATTTACCAATTGATAGAAGGCAAGATTAAAAAAATAAATAGATGTAAATAGGAAAATACAAAGTAAAGTCAAATGGGCTACCATTTAATTATAATTAAATGTCTGTTATGGAATCAGGATATAACATTAATTCTAAAAATACAATGTATAAAATATATTTTAACCCCTCAGCGTGTTTTGCCATACATATACGAGACCGGTTTCCTCCCTTCTGTACTCATTTAAAAATCCATGCAGTATCCCTGTGTGGTAGTACTTTTAGATATATATCAAATTGTGATTAATAGAATGTAAACAATGAATGACCATTCTATTCTATTCTATTCTATAGTGTTCTGCCCAAGGGCAGGTCTTTCACTGCAGTCATAGCATTTTCATTCTGTGCTTTATAGCTTTACTAGGGAATTATAGGTGTGGTAGCTTCCCGTTGCTTCCACACTGGTGAATAATAATGATTATGATGATGATGATGATGGCCGGATGATTTTCGGGGACCGTTGGGCCCTAAACGTCCTGACATTTGTCTTACAGGTGAGGAAAAACTCCAAAAAAAACCTCACCCAGGAGCCTGTCCCGACCAGGAATCGAACCCGGACCCACTACCTCGAGACCATATACCCAGTTCTAGATTCACACAATTCATAAGTTTTAAAATCAAATTTGGCAGTTTTAAGTGGAGGGAATTGTTTGCCCCTCCATAACCATAATGATTAATTAATTACAATATCTTGTTTTGGAAGGTAGAGAGATTGGAATTTATTATTAAGATATTCAATGAAAGGGACAATTTTGAAAAAAGAATGAAGGACATTGGAAACCAAATTGTTTTGTGTTGACTTGAAATTAATGGCACCATCGAACATGGAGATCATGATTATGCATACATAACATCTCCATAGATTGCTATCCCAAATAATGTTTTCCAATTATTTCTGTATAATTTATAATAATATCTTCAATCCGTGTCCAAGTCAGGGTCGAGGGATGAGATGTGAAGAAGCCGCTATATATAGAGGTCTGTAAATGACAAGGGTGTGGCCGACCATGACTGACACACCAGTACAGAGGCAGATGAACAAAATGAATGTGATGAGATGAGTATGGAGAAATGGTGGAATGAAATTGTAGCAGGGGAAGGCGGGAGAAAACCCCGAGAAAAACCTGTCCAAGCTTAGTTTTTTCCGCCACGAAACCAACATGGAGTGACCGAGACTCGATCTCGGGAACCCAGCAGTGAGGGTCTTGTATAATTTATCTCCCTCAAATCCTGATTAATTCTTTTCTTGCACTTTATGGTTTTCCCTCCGTACTGGGCACTTTGCTTCTAGTTTTCATACACGAAGTTCCTATATAATTTCCTATTCGTGCCACATGCCCTACCCATAGCAGCCTACGAGACTTGCAATGTTTTATTACATCTAAATTTCATAGATATCACGTTGCTCAGTGTTATATTCGTCTTTCTTCCAAGTTACACCTCAATTTCCTAATAGATCTCTCATTGAGGCGATGTGCTAACCACATGAATCTTGTTGACATGTTGGTAAATAAGTGTAAGTGTCAATAAATAAAAAAATAATAAAATGAAAGAGTCAATAAAATAGTAATTATTATATATGTGGTCTCGAGGTAGAATACTGTCTTGTCATGCAGTGGGCTTTTGGGCCCAAACGGTCCATGGACATCATCTGGCTTTAATATAATTTTTACCATCATTATCATCCCCTGGGTGGGAAGCTACCACACCTATAATTCCCTAATGAAGTAGCAATCATAGTATGAAAATTCTATGATTACAGTGAAAGACCTGTACTAGAACAGAACACTATAGAATATAGTATCGAAACATAGAATGATATAGAATGGTGTCTTTCATAGGTTAATTACAAGTTATATTTAATTGTAGATGGAGCTTTCCTTATACTTTCATCAAGATATAAGTTAAAATGCATTCATTTTTTAAATTGTTGCTAATGGTTTACTTATAATTCATAATTCTAAACATCATCTATTTATCATTCATTCATATTTTTAAATTAAAGATTTTCATAATTTCACACATCAGATTCACTATGTACAATATTTATAAAAGTTGGAGAATCTAAATTTTATTTATGATATAAATTCATTTATATAATTACAGAAATTTATTTGTGTAGAATGGATTACCTTGGTTAATAAAATCCCGCTAGGGAGCACCTGTGTTGGAAGTGTGCAGTACATACATTACTATTACTGCTATTGCTATTATTATTTTTTTATTATCATTACCATTATTATTATTATTATTATTATTATTATTATTATTATTATTATTATTATTACTATTATCCTTCTATTATAATTTTTATTTATTTTTTCATAATTCTACACATCAAATTCGCCACGTAAATTTTTATAGAAGTTGGAAATGTCTGAGACACGTTTTTGTGTATACACACGATCCACGTCGGTTTTGAAGGAAAGGTTAGTTATGAGACCACACAGTGAGACACTTTACAGATATTTCTTTTCGGTAAAATAGGACATTCACTAGTTCGAACGAAGGGCGTAGCTGAAGAAAAAAAAAAAATACAAAAAGTATCTCCTTTCATTAATAAGTAGCGAACTCACTCCACATGCCTGTCGTAAATTATGTCATAACATGGAGGGAGATTTCCCTACCACAGCAGCAACAAAAAACAAGTTCTCCAGAACGTTTAACAAACTCCCTATAGGCCTTGAAAATCATAGATGTACCAACGCGTGATGACATGGCAATCGGCATTTGGATATTTAAAAGTCCACGCGTGTTAACACGTCCTTCTGCATCTGGGAAGGGAATGCCATGTTTAAATGTCCACGCTGATGGGTTAAATGTATATTATTTTATTGTCAGAAATATAGTTTTATATGGTTCAGAAACTTGGTAACTTAAGAATACTTTCAAAAATAAGCCTTTGGGTATGGAAATAGATTTTATCAGAAGGTTAACAAGAATATCCCAAAGAGATAACAATAAGGCAAAGAATGAGAATTAAAAATAATATTATCGAAGATATATCAACAAGACAACTCATATGGAATGGACACTTAATGAGAATGGTTGAATGGATTCCATCAAGACGAAAAAAAAAAAGGAAGATCACGGACAATATGGATGAAGAGTATCTGTGGGAAGCAATGGAGAGCAGGCATCTAAGAGAATATCAATTAAGGCTTTCAGGTAAAACCCTGCTTCCAGTCGTGGATTGTCATATCATAAGACAATTATAAAGATTAATGGTCCTGTGCTTACATACTTCTTGCACTTGTTACCTTAAACAATTATGTTGCTATTTTTTTTTTACTATTGTACGGCCAGTTTATTTTATTAATATAACCAGTTGCAAAAAAGTAAATTTTCTGTACAATTTCTTAAGATCAAATTGAAAGTACTGAAATAAAAATTTCCACCATAAAATTGGTCAGACCAGGAATCAAACCCGGTTTTCCTCCATGAGATGTAATGATGTTATTTTATTATTATGCCATCTTAATATGCTACATTTTATTAGCAAATACCCGGCATGCGCTGCTACAACTAAACAAATTAAATATGTTTTTATTTACAAGAAAGATATGGGTTAATTAAATTGTGGTATACAATGTGACAAACTAACCATTGTGGTTGCTAGAGTCAATTTTAAATTTTGGATTTCAGGTAAACCCCCAATTCTAATGACCGGATTTCACTCATTTTTTTGACAATATCTACCTCGGTTTATTTTAATAGCATATTACTAAGTTTGGTTGTGAAACATCAAAAAATTATGACAGCTAGAGAGATTTTTTGGAAAAAGTTGGTTATTTGACAGACACGAATTCTTCTAAGTTCCACAGAATCGCAGTGCGCATGCACGAGTTGCTGTAATGGTTAATGTAGCCACCGGTAGATGGCTCTCCAGTGGCATTACCAACTTTGGGAATAAATTCCCAAATGCTAAAAAAATGGACATAAACAAACTTGCCATTTCCTAACCAAATAAAACAATTTACATGCATATTATTTATTCCCAAATGATAAAAAAATGGATGTAAACCAACTTCCCATTTCCTAACCTAACAAAACAATTTACATGCGTATTATTTAATAAACTAATTTTACATACACTAACACTAAATATGGTTTGAAGTTATTTTCAAATGTTGGTGACTCCGATTTGAGAGCCACCTAGCAGATGTTACATGAAGCATTTCCGTATCTCTAGAACCCGATGCACAAATTTCGCGTAATTTATAAATATTTAATAATCGTAAGAAATGTTTATAAAATGATTCCAAAATGTTTAAAATAATACAAAATGTGTTTACAAGTGTATCAGTGCATCAGTGGCATAAGGGTGTAAGTGTAGAGTTGTCCCCGCCAAAAAACGTACTACAGCCGATTTTTTTAATTTTTGTTTCAGATGAACTCCTACACCTAATGGTTTAGACAATAATATATAGCGGCTGAACACTCTCCATACCTGAAAACCTGTATTTATGAATTTTCATAAGAATCAACTGTCTACTTTTTGAGTTTTATGAGCGCAAACATACGCAGACTGAATTCTTATATATAAAGATAATACAAATTAACATAATAATAGCTATGTTCACTTACTTACTTACTTACTCACTGGCACTATCGAACCCATAGGTTCATTGCCGCACGGACATAAGCTCTCCATATATCCCTATCCTGAGCTAATGCTTTCCAATCATTCACTGTATAATCTACTTCCCTCAAATCATAATTAATGTTGTTCTCCCACCTCATTCTTGGTCTACCAACTGGGCGTTTTCCCTCTGGCTTTCCTACAAGAAGCTTCCATGCAAGT
Organism: Diploptera punctata; assembly: GCA_030220185.1. Classification (NCBI taxonomy): domain Eukaryota; kingdom Metazoa; phylum Arthropoda; class Insecta; order Blattodea; family Blaberidae; genus Diploptera; species Diploptera punctata. The sequence goes on along the minus strand of JASPKZ010001217.1, from coordinate 935,797 downwards.
CTTTCATTCCCCATACGTGCAACATGTCCTGCCCATCGCAGTCTACGAGACTTAACTGTTCTTATTATATCTGGCTTCCTATAAAGACCATGTAGTTCATTGTTAGGTAGTCTTCTCCATTCACCTGTCTGTTCATCTCTCTTTGGTCCAAAAATGTTCCTAAGAACTTTATTCTCAAATACTCGTAATCTCTTTTCCTCCCTTAAAGTAAGAGTCCATGTTTCGCACCCATATAATATAACTGGTAGAATAATAGTTTTATATATTTTCAGCTTAATGTTTTTCAAAAGGAGTTGGGACATCAAAAGTCTCTGCAATGCATAATAGCATGCATTTCCAGAATTGAGCCTATGTTTAATTTCTGCATCTCATTTCTATTTGTGATTATTGTTCCTAGGTATTTAAATTCAGCCACTTCCTCAAAATTTCCCTCATTTGTCATTAGCTATCCATTTCCATTATATACTGAATTTCTGCGTGTGACCATATATTTAGTTTTACTGATATTTACTTCCAGTCCCAATTTCTTAGTGTTACTCAATAGTGTGTGTGTGTTGGCCTTTAGTATCTCCTCGCTACTTTGGCATGGGTTCCCTGAAGTAGTCCCCGCCCGGAGAACCGAATGGGGGACTATTTGACCTCCGGAAAATTTTACCCCAGTAGAACCCACGTCTGCATTTCTTGATGGTTGTATTTTTACGGTGAAATATCGTCACTCTTTCGACCAAGGTACTTATTTCGTCTGGCTTATCACCTTCGACCTAGTTGACGTAATTGATTATTTTAAATAGGCCTATCGAAAAGTAAATATAGGTCTAGAGGAAATGATTTGCAGAGTTCTGTTTTCAATGATAGAAAAGCAGCAAAGAAAAAACAAACCTGCCGACTTGTTATTTAAATAACCATTTGAAACGGACAGTTTCATTACTTCAAGCCTCAAACTGTGATCAGTTAATTGTTGATTCTATCTATAATAGCATAGCCCTGTGTTGAGCCACAACCTTTGTAAGGAGTTACTTGACCAAGTTAATTTTTAGTTACCTTATTTGCTCATAGATGGCATGCAGTCAACACACCGACCCAATGAGACATCTAACAGGCAACTAATATATTATTAGATGTTAAGTAGGAAATTTTGCTTAGAGACCTCTATATTCAGGCTTAAGAATCTTTTACGAGCCCGAAAATCTTCAGAGTCAGGACCCACAGCTTTAAGCCCCTCCTGGAGAACTTGCTCCTTGGATTTTTCCATCCTACAAAATCCAACGACCCCGGCTGGATCGATTAAAAAATATAATTCAAAATGTTTACTCAAAAATATAATTCTAGTTACAATATCTTCTCTTAGTAATGCTGAATGGAATGAAGTGTGCAGTTCAAAATTCCATCCTTGGTGTCCATTGTTATTGTAACATGTCAAAATTCATACTAATTTATTACAGTTCGTTAAAAAGTCTGTGACCAGCCTCATTGGCTAGTGGTAAATGTTTCTGACTACTGTTTACGAGGTCCCGGGTTTGACTCCTGGACAAAACATAGGAATTTTTCCTTAGAGGGAATTATTCCAGTGGTTGCCCATGACCTAGAATTTAGGTTAAGAGCTCTCCTGACACTTCATTATCATTTATCACCCGTCATATCATTGGGACAATGTAACTGTGCCTTCCAGGTGCCCCAAACTTCAGAAGTGGGTTACAATTACGGCAATGCCAGGAGAGAAAAACCAGAAATGTCAAAATGACAACCTGAGGCACTGAATAAAAAAATTGTGTCACAGAAGGAGATTAGATTATTATCCTTGGTCGTGTGCTGAAGGTAAGATCGAAAATCGGGGTGTGACTATCGTGGACATGGCTGTGTGTTTTACGTGAATATGTGTACGTAATGGGTAATATGATATATTTATACTAAATTTTGCTATAGAAGTTATTACAACAATCACATGCATAGGCTCGGCTGCCTCAACAGCAGATATACTGGTGCTGTCATTGATCTGCTTGGACACCTTCATTCTTTTACGTTCCCGGCACCGCTTCACTCTGCCATGTGGTATTTTATGGGTACCACTGAATTGCTCTTGAGAAGCCTTTTCCAACCATATACAATCTCTATATTTTGATTTGGATTTTTAATGAGTATAGGCCAATATTGCATTAATTATTTTATTTTTTTACTTTAACGCTATATACATTCACTATAACTATTTCATATTAATATTTTATATATGCAATCGATAGATCTTGACAAAAGCTGACAATTGAAACTCAAACGAACGTCGTAACTTCTCCGAGTCAAAATTTATACTAAATGAAAATTATGTGACACAGCGAAACGACCTCAAAATTGCGGCGCTTACCCCTCTGCCATGCACGATGCACACAGTCCACACTCAACATAACAAATTATTTGATCCTTTATCTATCGAGTGGTGTAATTAAATTTTGAATGTAGAGGATAGATATGCAGCTGTAACACCAAACTGTATCCCACGAGTTTCTTATCATGAGTTTTCTGAACTGCCTCCCACTATGGACGCAAATTTAAAGACATCACGTCAAAAAGTAGTGCCAAATAGTGATTGTATTTCAAATTTTTCAGCCAGTCCAATAGGGGTAATAAGTGTGAATTGGATACATCATTAGGAACTGTATTTAATGACTGCGCATTTTGTGAACCAAGATTTTCGCAATGGCAATATTACTATAGAGCCCCGACTGGTCCCTGGGTTCCATAAAAAAGTTACGACTTTCCGGTAACTTCAGAAGCTGGACATTGTAGGTGTTTCCAGAATTCCTGTTAGATAGTTTCCCTTGTCCTTCTTGAGGTAAAAAGGAAAGGTGCTTACAAGGATGATTATTTTTAGAGAATCTTGCTCTATAACTTAACCCTAGCATATTTAGTGGCATTGGTGTTCAGCCATGCAACGGTGTAGATCAGAAACTGTACTTCCAGTAAATGGAGAATAAAAAAATAAGAATAAAATATATCTGTAAAGGAAAGAATATACAGAATCTTCAGGAAAGAAATGACCGGAAACAATAACTGAAACCGTCAAAATATACCTAAATAATAGGCATGAACACTTCCTTAGAATGCCAAACAATAGACTAACTCTCAAGCTAATCAACTACAGACCCACAGGGCAAAGAGACCAGGATGACCTAAGAAGCAATGGAGGGACCAATTTCTATCCTGAACCGAATCAATGGCCAAATCCCCGACTATTATTGATGATGATAAGGAAAGGATATAAAATCACTAGATGGAGTTGACTAGGACATATTTATAGAATGGATGAATAAATATAGAATACATTAAAAATACATCTTAAATAGTGTACTGCTTGGAAGTAAAAGAAGATGTAGACCAGAAAAACAGAATCGCACAAACAAAAGAAGCAATAAATGCTTTAAACTCTATTTGGTAGAGCAAAAATATTACAAAAAAAAATAGGAAATTACAAATATATCAAACCATAATTCAGAGCATTTTAACATATGGTGCTGAAGTTTGGTAAATTCCTACCATGGAAATGAAAAGAATTTTAAGTATAGAAATGGATGTTTTAAGAAGATCAGCTGGAAAATCTAGATTGGATAGAATACGAAACAAAAGAGAAGCCAGAAATTGTAGACATTATAGAAAAGAAAAGATTACAGTGTCAAAAGAATGCCAGAACAAAGATTGCCTAAACTTATTATGAAATGGATCCAAATGGAAAGGAAGAAGAAAGGAAGACCAAAAAACCTGGATTGAGGGTGTATAAGCAGCTATGACTGACAGAGGACTGAAGGAAGATCAATGGACGGACAGAGAGGAATGACATTTGGTTTCCAAAAGATGGCGGCAGCTATCATGATACCGGATGATTATGATAGACCGGAAAAGGTGGATATAAGTATTATAGTGATCTTGATAAACTGCAAGTCATAAAATAGAAAAATAAAGTCATAAAGAGAGATGGAGGAGGATTTCAAAGGAAGCCAAACCCCACAGTTGGTTGTAGATCTGAAAAAGAACAATAAGAATTTTATACTTACATTTTTCCACTGATGTAATTGAATAAAATAATTCATTTTGTTTTCTTTTTTATCTTAATATGAGCAGTATGTGATATTCTGTGAGTTTCGCTTCAAACCCAAGAATAACACTGCTAGAAACCTCTTGTTCAGCTTATAAACACACTCTTCTTACATAATTCACAATGATGGCAATTTAAATAAATTTAAGATTTTCTTCCTTCTTGTAATAGTTTTGACCTTTTATACAAAAATCATACATGTAACATGTGTCTGTTTAGTTTGCCTCAACTCTGGCCATAAATATGTTATATGTCCATAAAATTTCAAATATACAGAATTCGAGCAAAATTACAGAAATAAGGATAGTTGAACATTATATCAAACTTTATAAATTAGAATAATCTCAATTTTTTTAGCAAATTCTGAAGGAATGTAGCTGCTACACTCGTGAAATTATTTTTGAAAATACCCAATGAATAGCTTTGAAAATGGAACTGGTTCCAAAAGGCCTAGCTAAATATTTTAAACAAATATAATTTGTTGAGGACAACTGCCACAACAGGTACAAATTTTATTGTTTTAAATATTTAGGAATCAGGCAGTAGAATTTTCTCCTATCTTGGAGATGGAGCCATGAAAATTCATGTCTTCAGACAGGTACATATATTATGAACACACCATAGTTTGACAGTCTGTTGTTTGGGTAGTATAATGTCATATTAGTCGAAATGCTGGATATGAGGTGAGGTATGAAGCATTTTAATTTAATTTTAAATTAAACCTCATAGTGATTTTTTCCTATAAAAGTTCATAATAAAACCTGAATTTAAATAAAAAACCAACACAAAAATAAATACAAAATTATAATGAAAGAGATATGCAAAATCCTCCTCCAGTCCCAAATTCTGAAAATGTCAAGAAAATCTGCTGCATTCATTATCTTTGCTGCTTACCTGGCCACCTCCATAAAATTGTAATTGTTGATGATGGCAAATGCACAAAATGTAATGAAACGGGTCAAGGAATAAACAGGAACAAACAACTCAGAAAGGAAATTCAACATCTCTACTGGGAAGGAACAGAAAAAAAAAATCACAAGCCAATTAAAATCCTCATCACTAAAGCGAGGAAATGAAAGTCAGAGCATTAAGACAAATAATTATTATACTCGTATTTAATGATGTGTAGGGCTGAATAGAACAAATATATATATATTTTATAATATTTTGGTAAAATTTTAAATTAAGATTTCATATTTCAGTGCTGGAAAAAAAAAAAAAAAAACTCTTATTTCACACTTTGTGAAATTAGCAAAATTCTTGAAGGTAAGACCAACATTACTCCCACTCACATTAAGGCTATTGAATGCAGTGTAACATACAATTTGGAACTAATTATTTTCAGTCTGATCATCTTACCTCAATATTAATATTGATCAGACTGAAAATAATTTAACTAAAATAACCTCAAAATATCACTTCCTAAAATTAAATACGATGTGGAGCATACTTTTTCATCTGACAGACAGCCATTACAGTCTACTTACCAGAAAACAGAGAAATTCCTAGTTGCTTACTGTGAATAGAGGAGAGAGAAAAGATTACAGGTATTCGAAAATAAAGCTCTTAAAAAAAAATGTTGGACCAAAGTCAGATGAATGGAAAAGACTACATAACAGTGAGCTAAATGATCCTTATGGGAAACCAGATATAATAAGAACAGCTAAGTCTCATAGACTCAATGGGCAGGATACGTTGCACAAATGGGGAATGAAAGAGGGGCATGAAAAGTGAAAAACCAGAGGAAAAGCATTCAGTAGGTAGGCAAAAAGTGAGGTGGGAGAATAACATTAACCATGATTTGGGGGAGGTAAATTATACAGGAGATGATTGGAAAACATTAGTACAGGATAGGAATGCATGGAGAGCTTATGTTCACATGGCCATGAGCCTCCAGTGAATTAGTGGTGTGAACAGAATTGACAGTTTATTGTTATTGTTACATTTTCATTACAGGAGTTCAATATCTTTATGCAATATAAATAGCAATTATGTGAACTCTACCTTGTCTAAATTTTATCAGTACTATATTTCATGGAAGGCTGCTTATTTTGGTTCCTTCGTTTTGATTCTTGTACAAATTGTTTGCTTCTTCTTCTTCTTCATCACGGTTTAGGCTTATGAATAGCTGTATGCTACTTTTGGTATTCTATTCTCAGTCATCCTTGCCAAGTGTTCTTTCCAGTTTGTTCTGTATTTCACTATTGTTATGTTTAATTCCTCTACTTTTAGTTGTCATATTTCCGTGTTATGTTTTTTGTCTGTTCTTTGATAACCTGCCATTGGTCTGAGGAATTTCATTTCATCAGCTTGTATTCTGGCAGATTGTTGTGTTGTCACTGTCCATGTTTTGGATCCATAAGTAATAATAGGCACTGCCATTGCCTTGTATAACTTCATTATAGAGTCTTTCCTGGCTTTATATATATTGTTTGCATTTCACAATTAATATGAATGAAAAATTTAGTGGATTGTGTTTCATAATTTGTTTTTTATTCAATGCCACCATGTTGTCATTTTGACATTCTGACATTCTATCCTGACATTGTAATCCACTTCTGAAGTTGGGGGGCCTGGAAGGTTGCGTTACACTGCCCCGATGATATATGATAAGTGATGATGGTAATGAGGGACTTCTGTCATTGAAAAATATAATGGATTGTGATTCATATTTTTTATTAAAGATAAGTTAATGAAAAGAGAAGTATAATGAAATCTGCTTTTATATTTATGTGCTGGTATGTACATCTATAAATAACCTTCTTCTTCTTCACTTCATGGGCTAGGCAAAATGCCTGTTCCACCTCACAGTTGTTCTATCCATCTTTTCACTGGCCTTCCTTGAACCTCTTGGCTTGTAGTTAAATACTGCTTTTGGTAATCTTGTTACGTTCATTCTTTCTACATGTCTAAACCATTTTTCTCTATATCTTTTGATTTTATAATTTAATGGATATATATTTAACTCTGTTCTTATAGCTTCATTCTTTAACCGATCCATTCTTGTGCAGCCTTTTGTTCTTCTAAGGAAGTTCATTTCTACACTTTGTATTCTACTTTGTAATTTTTTGGTCATTACCCAAGTTTCACTCCCATAAAGTAATGCAGGAACTGCCAATGTTTTGTAAAACTTTAATCTAGTATCTCTTCTTGTTTTTTCTTCAATGTTTCATGTATAGTTCCACATATCATTTGAAATCTTGACAGTTTCACATTTACGTCTCTTTCAGTTTGTGTGTTTATAGTAAAATTACAACCCAAATAATTAAAATTTGTTCCTTGTTCCAGAGGTTTGTTGTCTATTATGATTTTTGATCTTATATATTCACTTCCCCAAAATGCCATTATTTCCTTTTTTTTTCCCTTTGATATTTTAAAATTATATTCTTGGCATAACTGATTTAATTGATGTAAAGAGTACTGCAAATTATTTTCATTTTCTTGAATAATAACCACATCGTCAGCATACATTAAAACATTTAATATTTTAAAATGGTCCATTCTTATACCTACATTAACATTACTTTTCCAATTTTGGTTGATGTCATTAATATATAAATTAAAAAGGGTAAATGATAAACTACACCCTTGTCTTACACCTGTATTTATTAAAATTGGTTCGGTCTTTGATGTGCCTATATTTATTATAATTTGAGATTTTTCATATAAACTTTGTATCACATAAATTAATTTTGTGGGGTAGCCATGTATATCCATAATTTTCCATAACTTATCTCTATCAACACGATCGAATGCCTTCTCAAAATTAATAAAAGTAACATGCGTCTGTAGGTTATGTTCTCTCCTTTTTTAAAATATTTGCTGTAATATGAATAACTTATCTGTCGTTGATCACCCTGTTCTAAAGCCACTTTGTTCTTCTTCTAGTATTGCTTATGCTATTATTTTAAGTCTTTTATTTATAATCCTTGCATAGATTTTATAAATTATAAATTATACAGTGCCTAAAATGTTTATTTTAGAAAATAAAAGCTTCATAAAACTTTTGTATCGTAATTTACATATTTTGATATTATGACTCATTCCTCACTCTAGCTATCAAGGTTTTAAAAACAGAATCTAATTTTTTGCTCTCTTTAATTTCATTTTACGTGATTTTTCTTTCAAATTCTTGAATAATTCATATATAAATGCAATTATAGCTAATGCAAAACCAATAAATAAGAAATAAAACGATCCTTGCAAATGATTTGTTGTCAAAAGTACATATTCTCCACTCAAATCCCTAAAAGCGAGAACACCAGCTTCAATTCTTTTCTTGTCAAAAATCATCTTCAACCACTGAGTAGGTAAACCTGCCTCAACCATATGTGTTAACATTTGATTAATTCTGTCGAGAAGATGGCTGCCTTTTGGCAAGAGCATCACAGAATTCAGCTGAAATGAGTCTTCTGGAAAGCCATATATTTCATGTTTGCCTTCTTGTTTCATCAAGTCATCTCTGATGTATTCTAAAAGTGCTCTTCCGTTAAAAGTTGCATAATTATCTTTTGTTGCTATCAAATCCAAACAATCAAATGGTTCACAAATTATTCTCGGATGTAATTTTTTTAGGAATTCTTTAGTAAATATTTTATCTAAAACAAGGAAATATGCTGAATAAACAAGATCATAAGTTACAAGGTCATCAAGATTGCTTATCTGATATAGGAGACCAGGATCCATAACGTAGCTTGTGAAGAAAGTTTGGAATATTGTATTAATTGCATGTGAATAAAACATTATAGCTGTAAAAAACACTCGAAAAGAATCATTTCGAGGCATTGAAGGAATACCATCGCCTAAGAAAACAGCCCAGGCACTTGTAATACAAACTACAATATTCCAGTATGTTGGAGATGATTCATCTTTCTTAACTACTTCAAATGCTGCCAAAGCTCTCATCAAAATACCTCCTAATATCAGCAATAGAAATCCAACCAGCCATGTAGATGGAGCAAATACTCTTGCCATTCCTAACCATCTAGGATATGGTTTTGCACGTGCCACAAACCATGTGAAACCATCAGAAAAATATTCCCTTGTGTCATCAAATAATAAATGATCTTCTAATTTATTTAAAAGACTGGCCATAGCAATATCAGCTTCTCCATAGACTATATCTGCTCTTAATCCTGTCCAAGTGCCATTTTCAAGACAAATTCCACCTCTTTCATTTCCCGGAGGTATTTTCAGTATCAATTCAGCATTTGCAGCTTTTGCTAGACATCGTATCATGCTTAATTCAAACCCATCAACAATTGAAGTATTTTTATATTTACCAAGTGTTGGATCACAAATAATAAATGGAGGAAATTCAAATGTTGTAACTCTTAAAGGACAGCCTCCAAGATCATTAGGTAATTTATTTGGAAACAGAAATACATCACCGATTATCTGTGAAACAGGCCAAGAATCAAGAATAACAATGTCTGATAATTTTCCACATGATCCAGAAGGCAGTTTGTATGGAAACCATGTATATACATGCAGAGTGGACTCTCCTGTGTCTTTTGAAAGTAGAACCATTATATTTATATTCATTATTTCTTTGTGTCGTAATTCTCCTAAAATATTCTTAATGACTTGCTTTACATCAGACCTTTGAGTAAGCAGAAGTATTATAAATTTTGCTCGAGGATTCCATGCATAATAATTTTCTAACTTTTCTATTTGTTCTCTCACATCTTCCAATGTTTGCTCAACATTTTCTGCGTAGTATATTGTTACAAGAAGGTAACTGTTATGGAGATCGTTATTGGTTGTGTCCCATGTTAGTGGATTCCTTTTCTTCATAACATCTGTTGGCTGAGACACTACAACAGGCCAATAATTCAAGTCATGAACTCTTTCTATTAAGTTGTTAATTATTTCAACTTCATTAATGTTAGAAACTGAAGTAATATCAATCTTTCCAAGGAATTTATAGTGAGGAAATGATATTACAACCGTCCTGTTTTGTGTAAAATGTTTCTCAGCCACAGCAACAACTGAATCTACCACAAGTTTCCAATCATCTTCCAGTGAAGACACATTACACATGTTTAGTGTTAATATTATCATCCAAAATCCCTGTAAACAGAAAATACAAATCAGGTTTAAAAAATCTGCAAATTTACTAGAGACGATTTTCTGTTAATAAAATTATACATAGGTGACATTCCCTCCCTCAAAACTAGATACACACAGGAAGGATCTAACAGCTCTCTCCAGACTCAAAAGCAGACACCTAAGAAAAATTAAATTCATCATGGGAATAAAACAAGTGCCACACCAATACCATCCATAATTGTATTGGAAATGTCATGAACTGTACATGGAGTCAGACTGTTATTAAACATGGTAGTAAAAGATTCCGGGCTATGTGGCCATGGTCTATAACTGGCGTTTCTTCCAGACGTTTCTCCTGTCGTGACAGGGAAACAACAGCTTCTAGCGCTCGCCACTGAAGATGCCCTCCGCAGTTGAGGGAGAAACGTCTGGAAGAAACGCCAGTTACAGACCACGGCCACATAGCCCGGAATCTTTTACTACCATGATTACCGGCCGTGAAAGCCTGCATTCCACTGTTATTAAACAACTAAAATAATACTATATCATGGACATACAGTAATTTTTTATAATCGGATAAGTAGAAATAAACCACATAAGATAGTTATGAGTAGAGACCAGATGTTAGGGAAAAAGCCTATAGTTATATATTATAAAGTGACTTCATATAAGTTCATACAAATGACCCTAGCATTGTTTTCCATGAAGTTCATTTTGCCTATATATGCCTATTTTTAATAATAATAATAATAATAATAATAATAATAATAATAATAATAATAATAATAATAATAATAATGCTTTATTTCAGCTTATAATGCCTATTTGCAATTTTTTATCGAAATTAATTCAGCATTTCAATGAAATCAATTGAAATGGACAAACTTCATGGCACAAATCATTTCATAGAAGTTTTCAAGTGTTTTTTATTAATTTCCTTAGAATATTTTAGGATAATAGTGGCAATAACCCAATAACCTAGCAAGTAGATGGTTTCCACCTCAATGCACTCCCGTTAGGTAAATATTGTATTTTTCCACCTCATGCATTCCCGTTAAGCAAAATAGCCCTAAGCTATTTCCCATTGTATGTATTTATGCTCCGGCTCTAAGGCTTGGAGAAAAGTTCTTTGCTTCTTTTCAATACAAACATTGCTGAGTGACAAAGAGGGTAGATGGCTCAAGCTTTCTTTCTCTGTCTCACACCTGGTGCTGAAACCGGCAATATTATTTTTGATGTTGGTAACACTGAATTTAGTCTGCAGTCTTCATTCACAGACAGGTGATTCAAAGACAAAGTGGTGCTGCAAGTGTATTTTTTTTAACTTTTAGATCAGTTTTTTTTTAATATACCTAAAGAGTGGACAACAGTAAAATACAAACTGACCAATTTCATGAAACAATTTGGCACGGAAATATTCTCAAGTAACGGTTCTGCTCTTTGTAAAAAGGCAAAACAAATTCCAAAAGTGTCTAATATCTTCACTTGCTATTGATAGCATATGTTTATATTCTTAACGTAAGGCTGTAAAAAGTTATGTTGTTGTCCATTTTTTGTAAGAGCCTATTTTGAATTTTTAGTGCCTATATTAATGATTTTTAGTGCCTTTTTGCCTGCCTATTTTGAATGTTTTAAGTGCCTAACATCTGGACTCTAGTTATGAGTGACAGCTAGTATGTACAGAACCTGTGTATGATAGAGTGAAATCAAATGAGGAAACTATTCATTGGTCTAGAATTTTGATCCTATGGCCATGTGCACTTAGATTTTCTTGGTGCATGCTGGAATCCTAACTCAACTGTCACATACAGCCCACCACATTTTAAAGAAATAAATATTGTTGAAAAGCAACATTAATATATTATAAATATTATGACTGGTTTTACATGCTTTGATTGCTGTATATTCCTGTATAAGACTTGAAAGCATAATAATAGTCCCTTCGATTGGTTGCTGGCCAAAGGAAGGCAAGACCAGTGATGGGGCTGCCATCTTATAGCCTCCATTTTATGTTTATATAACACTTTGGCTAGACCAGTGTTGACCTATGGTAGTGAAGCACAGACACTAAAAAGATAACATGAAAGCAGAATAAAGGCTTGTGAAATGAGATTCATACGCAGAACAGCGGGTTACACCAGATGGGATCGGTAAAGGAACACCGATATCTTAAAAGAATTGAAGACTACACCAATTTTGGAATATATTAAACAGTACCAACTAAATTGGAAACACCATCTTGAAAGAATGAGTTCAAATTGGATCCCCAAAGCTGTTCATAATTATACACCAAGAGGACGAAGATCTCTGGGCCATCCTATGAAACACTGGAGGGAAAATCTATAGGATCGTAACAGGCCTTAGCCTAATACTTGGAAGGAAGAAGAAGAAGAAGAAAAAGGTTGCTGTATAACAATAAAATTAATTATGTGTGTTTTTATTGATTTAATTCATCCATTTATTCAACTTGTGCAGGCCATTTGGAATGGGACAATATATTATTAGTATTGAAAACTAACGAACTTGCTCCCTTACTTTGAACTACAAAACATAATTTTTTTGATGAAGTATTTTAAATTTAACACTTTCCAATACTGGATAAAATTTTGAAAAGAAAAATTGACGCTTGAACTGGGATTTGAACCCTGGACCTTTCATTCACTCGTATGGAGAACAAGAGTTCCAAGGTTCAAGCGTTAATTTTTTTTTCAAAATACAAAACATAACTTCAACTCAAAAATGGTGAGGTGTTTCATGTCATATGCTCATTCTTACATATAGAGGCACTCTACTAGTATGTATTTGTTAGGTATGGTGAGGGGCAAGTTAGAATATATGGCTATTACTAGAGCTAGGAATTTTAAAGGTGCTTTAATTTAGCAGAAAAAGGTGCAAGAAAAAGTGCAATTTTTTAAAATAGAGAATGCCAATTTCCCATGTGAATTATCCTTAAAGGGTACCAAAACCAATTACACAACACAAAATTCTGTCATGTATTAAAAAGTCTGAGTAAGAAAAGTCCCAGAACATTATGTTATTGAAATCACAACTTCAGAAAAGTGTTAAAGCAAATATTATTCAACAATGTTCTTATTATTAATTTTATACATCTCAATGATGGATAAATCATATTTGAAGAGAAAAATTATACGCTCAGACTGGGACTTGAACCCGGGACCCTTGGTTTTCTAGTCCAAGTGCTCTACCATTTGAGCTACCTGAGCAAGTACCGATCTAAATGCAAATTTTTCTCTATATACGTTGTAATTCCCGCCCACCAAATGCTTTGAAGCCTTTGCTTCTATCTTTGCAAATGGCGGCTCCTATATTAAGAAGACATATTTGGGAATTATACATTACATTATAAATGCCAGTACGGCTTTTTTCGATGTTCTTATTATTAATTTCATACATCTCAATGATGGATAAATCATATTTAAAGAGAAAAATTATATGCTCAGACCGGGACTTGAACCCGGGACCCTTGGTTTTCTAGTCCAAGTGCTCTACCATTTGAGCTACCTGAGCAAGTACCGATCTAAACGCAAATTTTTCTCTATATACATTGTAATTCCCGCCCACCAAATGCTTTGAAGCCTTTGCTTCTATCTTTGCAAATGGCGGCTCCTATATTAAGAAGACATATTTGGGAATTATACATTACATTATAAATGCCAGTACGGCTTTTTTCGATGTTCTTATTATTAATTTCATACATCTCAATGATGGATAAATCATATTTGAAGAGAAAAATTATATGCTCAGACCGGGACTTGAACCCGGGACCCTTGGTTTTCTAGTCCAAGTGCTCTACCATTTGAGCTACCTGAGCAAGTACCGATCTAAATGCAAATTTTTCTCTATATACGTTGTAATTCCCGCCCACCAAATGCTTTGAAGCCTTTGCTTCTATCTTTGCAAATGGCGGCTCCTATATTAAGAAGACATATTTGGGAATTATACATTACATTATAAATGCCAGTACGGCTTTTTTCGATGTTCTTATTATTAATTTCATACATCTCAATGATGGATAAATCATATTTGAAGAGAAAAATTATACGCTCAGACCGGGACTTGAACCCGGGACCCTTGGTTTTCTAGTCCAAGTGCTCTACCATTTGAGCTACCTGAGCAAGTACCGATCTAAACGCAAATTTTTCTCTATATACGTTGTAATTCCCGCCCACCAAATGCTTTGAAGCCTTTGCTTCTATCTTTGCAAATGGCGGCTCCTATATTAAGAAGACATATTTGGGAATTATACATTACATTATAAATGCCAGTACGGCTTTTTTCGATGTTCTTATTATTAATTTCATACATCTCAATGATGGATAAATCATATTTGAAGAGAAAAATTATATGCTCAGACCGGGACTTGAACCCGGGACCCTTGGTTTTCTAGTCCAAGTGCTCTACCATTTGAGCTACCTGAGCAAGTACGCAATTTTTTCTCTATATACGTTGTAATTCCCGCCCACCAAATGCTTTGAAGCCTTTGCTTCTATCTTTGCAAATGGCGGCTCCTATATTAAGAAGACATATTTGGGAATTATACATTACATTATAAATGCCAGTACGACTTTTTTCGATGTTCTTATTATTAATTTCAATTAATTTCATACATTACAACGTATATAGAGAAAAATTTGCATTTAGATCGGTACTTGCTCAGGTAGCTCAAATGGTAGAGCACTTGGACTAGAAAACCAAGGGTCCCAGGTTCAAGTCCCAGTCTGAGCGTATAATTTTTCTCTTCAAATATTATTCAACAACTCAAATGTTTAGAACATATCTAAAAAAGTTCAATATCTCAACTGTCTATTGGTGGTTTCGTCTAATGTAAAATATACTGGTTTTCACCTTCTACTGTTGGTGTTTTTCATCAATGGTTATTGAAATATCACAAAGAATGCACCTCATAACAGATCTGTCACTCTGAATTCCATATGCACTAAACTGTTTTACAAAGTCTTGTAGTTTGTAGAAGTTCACATTCAGTTTTGCATACCAGTACTTTATACTGGTCACTCAGGAAAATAGCAGACTGCACAAGTCAAATATTATTTTGAACTGAAAATTTGTTTATGCACTCAACAACCTCCCTTGCTTAAACAATAGCTTTTGCATAACTGTGGTGCAAGAAGGTGCGAACTAATTTAAAAGGAATAGCCTAACGGGATTGCACTAAAGTGGAAGTAATGTGATGTGGACTGATACCACTCATCGTTACCAACCCTTGAAAGCATATTTGAAGAAATGTGAAACATATATATATATATATACACATTATTTTGGGAATACAATGCTGCTAAGAGACAAAAAAGGTCTAAAAAAGTGCAAAATCTGCTTGCATTGATGAAAAGGTGCAAAAAAGTGCTAGCATTAAAAAAAGGTGCAACTGAAACACTTTCAGGGACATTTATTTAATGTTTTCTTTGCAAGACAAGCTAATTTGAGCATTATAGTAACAAAATAAAGTTAAGGTGCAGCACCTAAAATTCCTAGCTCTAGGCTATTACATTCTTTACAGCAGTATAACGTTTAAAAATCTAAAATGTTGGAAAATCCCACAATAACTTCCCTTAAGCTAGGTTCAGTGTGTTCCCACTAACCAATGCAAGTGTGGATCCTCAAAGCAGTTTGGGAAATGTGAGTAAGAAAAAGTAATGCCATGATATAAAACCTAGTGTCTAAATTAAAATGATTACCTACAATGGTTCATTAATTTTGCACAGAATTAGAATTATCTCTTCCCCACTTTGGCTCTTGTATAATCTACAGGAAGAGATGGATCCGGACCATCTACAGCAGATCCTGATCCAGAGGTTCATCAGTCCACCAACTGAGGGAAGAAGAAGAAGAGTTTCTTCCAATCGACATAACATCAGTCGCCAAAATAGTACTGAAGATGAGACCATTATGGTGTCGAAATCGCAATCTACTTAGAAGATTTGTATGAGGAGAGGTAAGAAACATTTGATTTTACCATAATCCTTACAATATCTGGGAAATATTGAAGAACAGAGCTAATGGCTGCATTAAGAAGTGCTCAGCATTAGTAAACAAACATTCTTTAGCTTGAATTGAAAACAGTTATTTATTTAAAATAAAATTTATAGGAATTTGCTCTATTGAGGTGTGTGTTGTTTTAAGAAGGTAAATGATATTAACTTGGATAAGTACCAAGTGGACACCAATCAAATATAAACCTTTCTGAAAGTCACATTTACAGTCACTCAAAAAGTCAAAAGATGCAGCAAGACAAAAAGCAGAAAGTATGCACACCCAAGACTTAATTCAGTGAAGAACAGCAGAACAACTTTGACTAAGCATCATCAAATAAGAATTTATTTGAAAATACAATAGGAAGTAACATTATGAGGTTTTACTTAATAATTAAGTTTGGTCTGTATTTTTCTTATCTCATATGGTTGTTTCTGTTAAATATACAGGGTGAACTGACAAACGTCAGGAACTGATTCCTGACTGGAAATGAAGGAAAAAAGATCATATAAACATATGTCCGGAAATGAATGATATGCATGCAATGACAACAAATCATGTCGCCACACAGTACATAGCATAATCCCTCCACGTCACAACAGATGTTCAACGTGGCCTCCACGGGATGCAATGCACGTGCTCACACATATCATGGATTGCTTCACTATTTCTCATGTTCTGGCCTCTCTCCGAATAGCGTCACAGGCGATGTGGACATGCTGTTGGAGGGTATGCACACCAGGAACTGGTTCAGCATACACAACGCTTTTTAGATACCCCCAGAGGTAAAAATCCAGGGGGTTTAAATCTGGGGTGACCTAGCAGGCATGCAACACAGCCAAGAGAATAATACCATTCGTCAGTGCCATCTACCATGGCAACAATGCATTTATGGACACTTATTCATAGGACATTTTTTCTTCCTTTTCTAGTCCTTTTCAGTCCTAGCAGTTTGTCGGTGTAATTAAAATTCATCCTGTATATTTCAAGGCATGTTTGTCCTATCTTCAGCTGGTACAGAATGATTTTTCCAGAGCCGACAACTTTCAAATTTCAAAATCATCCTGTACCAACTGAAGAGGGGGCAAGCATGCCTTGAAATATATGTATATTTGAAACAACCATATGAGGTAAGAAAAACACAGACCAAACTTAATTATTAAGAATTTATTTATATAATTTCTGCAATGTGAACTACAAAACAGACTCAATAAAAGTGTATCATTTTTTTGTTATATTTTAAATTAACACTTTTTAGAATTGGGCAGTTTTATTTAAGAAAGAAGAGTTAATGCTCTAATTGGGACCAGTGTAACATTGATATGAATTTCGAGATTCCTGTTGAACGTAACCTCATATCCAACGAAAATCCGGTAGTCATAATTTCGGTTGAAAATGAGAGAGATCCTTCTCTCGAAAACTAGTTCCCGTGTTTGAAAAAACACAAAATATGAGGTAAGATGTTAAAAAATGACTCATTAATTTACGAATTAAAAACCTCATAATGTTATTTCCCATATTTAACTATGAAAAAAAGTGTACCAGTTTATGAACAAATTAAATAACGAATTCCCATCTAGAAATAAATTAATATTGAGAAGCTAAAGCTATTATTATGATAGAAATAAGTAAATTATTGAACACAAATTATTGTAAATCAATGGTAAAGAGAAACATTTTTTTTGCCTGAACCGTGAATTGCAATTGAATGTGGGACCAGTAGAGTAAGGTAAAGGAAGGATTTCTGCTTGGATGGGAATGAAGCCTGAATTAGCTCAGTGGACAGATCGTTAGCACAGAAAGCTAAAGGTTCGGGGTTCGATTCCCGGTTCAGGCAAAAATTTTTCTCTTTACCATTGATTCCCATCTAGAAATCAACAATCTTTAGTAGTAAATGGAAAAGAAATACCAAACAGTAATAAGCTAATAGAGAAATGTAATACTCATTATACCAAGTATTCACTTTTAAAGAAAATAAAAGAAGAAACACTATAAAAGAATTTTAAAAAAGAAATTGAATCAGTTCTTTACATCTCACTTCATATTAGTTTTTTCACTTGGACCAGTTCTGAAGGAACTGCCTTCATCCTCTGGCGACAACTGACTACTGAGACATCTGTTATTAGATCTCCACATCCCTTCTCTCTGGTGTTGGGGAGACAAACCTATAATGATTAAATCCTTTTCCCCAAAAATTTTACAGGTACTGATACTAGTTTATTTAAATTTTTGGGATAAATGATTTAATCTGCCCAATACCAAAGTGAAGGGATGTTCAGAACTTCACAGAAGATATCTCAGCAATTGTTTACTCAGATTGAAGATAATTCCTTTGAAACCAGCCTAAGAAAGAGAGCTAATATGAGATGAGGTGTAAAGAACCAATTAATTTTTTTCAATAGTGCTATATTATTTATTACTTTTTTACATAATTTGAAAATTATTTTTCTGTTTTTATCGTTAGACATGCTTAATATTTATTTTAAACCTAAGAAATTCAGAGGACCACTTAACATGTCAGATCATAAAAGGAATATAATGTAGTAGTATTTAATATAAAAATTTATAGAAATATAATGACTATAATTTTATACTTACTGTTTTCCACTTATGTGTTTCAAGAAAGTGGTTCATTTTGTTTATTTTTCTTGATATGAACAATGCATGATATTCTGTCAGTTTAACTACTAACTCAAGAATAATGCAGCTAGAAATCTCTTATACATCTTATAGCAGTCTTCTTATATAATTCACTATGAAGGCAATTTAATTATTTACAGATTTCCTTCCTCCTTTAACAGTTTTGACATCTTTATACAAAACAAATCACATATATGTCTTGACAGCAACAAAATATTTTATGTGTCTATAAAATTTAAATGGGACACGCCGTAGCGGAGATGGTTAAGGCAATACGCTACAAACCAGAAGGTCGAGGGTTCGAGTACCAGTGGGGACAGGATTTTTAAACTGATCCAAACCTTCTCATGACACCATGGCCCTGGGATCGATTCAGACTCTAATGGAAATGAGTACCAGACGCTTGTTCTGGGAGTAAAGGCAGCCATCTTGCAGGGCTGACATCAAATGCTGATTGTCTAGAAAAAGTGGGAACTTTGACATCTTACTACCCCAAGAGTCTCATATGGCCTGTGGTGGGATCATTTTTACTTTTTTTTTTTCGTATAAAATTTAAATATACATAATTCAGGGGAAAATTACAATAAATTCATAATTGCATAAACTAAGTACATTTTTCAGCTAATCAAATTTGTGGTCTGATTTTATTGGTTTATGGAATATCCTTTTAATTTATTGTAATTATATCCATAGGATTTTAGAAAATTCTGAAGGATTGAAGCTATTAGGTTGTTCTCACGAAACTTTTTTTGAAAATTTATTTTACAAATCTTCATCTATCCTGTTTTAATAATTGATTTCGTACATCTCATTGATGGATAAATCATATTTGAAGAGAAAAATTATACGCTCAGACCGGGACTTGAACCCGGGACCCTTGGTTCTCTAGACCAAGTGCTCTACCAACTGAGCTACCTGAGACAAGTACCGATCTAAACGCAAATCCTTCTCTTATACATTGTAATTCCCTTCCAACAAATGCTCTGAAGCCATGCTTCTATCTTGCAAATGTCGGCTCCTTTATTAAGAAGACATATTTGGGAATTATACATTACAGCCAGTACGGCTTTTTTCATGTTTTAATAATTGATTTCGTACATCTCATTGATGGATAAATCATATTTGAAGAGAAAAATTATACGCTCAGACCGGGACTTGAACCCGGGACCCTTGGTTCTCTAGACCAAGTGCTCTACCAACTGAGCTACCTGAGACAAGTACCGATCTAAACGCAAATCCTTCTCTTATACATTGTAATTCCCTTCCAACAAATGCTCTGAAGCCATGCTTCTATCTTGCAAATGTCGGCTCCTTTATTAAGAAGACATATTTGGGAATTATACATTACAGCCAGTACGGCTTTTTTCATGTTTTAATAATTGATTTCGTACATCTCATTGATGGATAAATCATATTTGAAGAGAAAAATTATACGCTCAGACCGGGACTTGAACCCGGGACCCTTGGTTCTCTAGACCAAGTGCTCTACCAACTGAGCTACCTGAGACAAGTACCGATCTAAACGCAAATCTTTCTCTTATACATTGTAATTCCCTTCCAACAAATGCTCTGAAGCATGCTTCTATCTTGCAAATGTCGGCTCCTTTATTAAGAAGACATATTTGGGAATTATACATTACAGCCAGTACGGCTTTTTTCATGTTTTAATAATTGATTTCGTACATCTCATTGATGGATAAATCATATTTGAAGAGAAAAATTATACGCTCAGACCGGGACTTGAACCCGGGACCCTTGGTTCTCTAGACCAAGTGCTCTACCAACTGAGCTACCTGAGACAAGTACCGATCTAAACGCAAATCCTTCTCTTATACATTGTAATTCCCTTCCAACAAATGCTCTGAAGCCATGCTTCTATCTTGCAAATGTCGGCTCCTTTATTAAGAAGACATATTTGGGAATTATACATTACAGCCAGTACGGCTTTTTTCATGTTTTAATAATTGATTTCGTACATCTCATTGATGGATAAATCATATTTGAAGAGAAAAATTATACGCTCAGACCGGGACTTGAACCCGGGACCCTTGGTTCTCTAGACCAAGTGCTCTACCAACTGAGCTACCTGAGACAAGTACCGATCTAAACGCAAATCCTTCTCTTATACATTGTAATTCCCTTCCAACAAATGCTCTGAAGCCATGCTTCTATCTTGCAAATGTCGGCTCCTTTATTAAGAAGACATATTTGGGAATTATACATTACAGCCAGTACGGCTTTTTTCATGTTTTAATAATTGATTTCGTACATCTCATTGATGGATAAATCATATTTGAAGAGAAAAATTATACGCTCAGACCGGGACTTGAACCCGGGACCCTTGGTTCTCTAGACCAAGTGCTCTACCAACTGAGCTACCTGAGACAAGTACCGATCTAAACGCAAATCCTTCTCTTATACATTGTAATTCCCTTCCAACAAATGCTCTGAAGCCATGCTTCTATCTTGCAAATGTCGGCTCCTTTATTAAGAAGACATATTTGGGAATTATACATTACAGCCAGTACGGCTTTTTTCATGTTTTAATAATTGATTTCGTACATCTCATTGATGGATAAATCATATTTGAAGAGAAAAATTATACGCTCAGACCGGGACTTGAACCCGGGACCCTTGGTTCTCTAGACCAAGTGCTCTACCAACTGAGCTACCTGAGACAAGTACCGATCTAAACGCAAATCCTTCTCTTATACATTGTAATTCCCTTCCAACAAATGCTCTGAAGCCATGCTTCTATCTTGCAAATGTCGGCTCCTTTATTAAGAAGACATATTTGGGAATTATACATTACAGCCAGTACGGCTTTTTTCATGTTTTAATAATTGATTTCGTACATCTCATTGATGGATAAATCATATTTGAAGAGAAAAATTATACGCTCAGACCGGGACTTGAACCCGGGACCCTTGGTTCTCTAGACCAAGTGCTCTACCAACTGAGCTACCTGAGACAAGTACCGATCTAAACGCAAATCCTTCTCTTATACATTGTAATTCCCTTCCAACAAATGCTCTGAAGCCATGCTTCTATCTTGCAAATGTCGGCTCCTTTATTAAGAAGACATATTTGGGAATTATACATTACAGCCAGTACGGCTTTTTTCATGTTTTAATAATTGATTTCGTACATCTCATTGATGGATAAATCATATTTGAAGAGAAAAATTATACGCTCAGACCGGGACTTGAACCCGGGACCCTTGGTTCTCTAGACCAAGTGCTCTACCAACTGAGCTACCTGAGACAAGTACCGATCTAAACGCAAATCCTTCTCTTATACATTGTAATTCCCTTCCAACAAATGCTCTGAAGCCATGCTTCTATCTTGCAAATGTCGGCTCCTTTATAGAGATAGAAGCATGGCTTCAGAGCATTTGTTGGAAGGGAATTACAATGTATAAGAGAAGGATTTGCGTTTAGATCGGTACTTGTCTCAGGTAGCTCAGTTGGTAGAGCACTTGGTCTAGAGAACCAAGGGTCCCGGGTTCAAGTCCCGGTCTGAGCGTATAATTTTTCTCTTCAAATATGATTTATCCATCAATGAGATGTACGAAATCAATTATTAAAACATGAAAAAAGCCGTACTGGCTGTAATGTATAATTCCCAAATATGTCTTCTTAATAAAGGAGCCGACATTTGCAAGATAGAAGCATGGCTTCAGAGCATTTGTTGGAAGGGAATTACAATGTATAAGAGAAGGATTTGCGTTTAGATCGGTACTTGTCTCAGGTAGCTCAGTTGGTAGAGCACTTGGTCTAGAGAACCAAGGGTCCCGGGTTCAAGTCCCGGTCTGAGCGTATAATTTTTCTCTTCAAATATGATTTATCCATCAATGAGATGTACGAAATCAATTATTAAAACATGAAAAAAGCCGTACTGGCTGTAATGTATAATTCCCAAATATGTCTTCTTAATAAAGGAGCCGACATTTGCAAGATAGAAGCATGGCTTCAGAGCATTTGTTGGAAGGGAATTACAATGTATAAGAGAAGGATTTGCGTTTAGATCGGTACTTGTCTCAGGTAGCTCAGTTGGTAGAGCACTTGGTCTAGAGAACCAAGGGTCCCGGGTTCAAGTCCCGGTCTGAGCGTATAATTTTTCTCTTCAAATATGATTTATCCATCAATGAGATGTACGAAATCAATTATTAAACATGAAAAAAGCCGTACTGGCTGTAATGTATAATTCCCCCAAATATGTCTTCTTAAGAAAGGAGCCGACATTTGCAAGATCGAAGCATGGCTTCAGAGCATTTGTTGGCAGGGAATCCAATGTATAAGAGAAGGATTTGCGTTTATATCGGTACTTGTCTCAGGTAGCTCAGTTGGTAGAGCCCTTGGTCGAGAGAACCAAGGGTCCCGGGTTTCAAGTCCCGGTCTGATCGTATAATTTTTCTCTTGCAAATATGATGTATCCATCAATGAGAATGTACGAAATCAATTATCAAAACATGAAAAGAGCCGTACTGGCTGTAATTTATAATTCCCAAATATGTCTTCCTTAATAAAGGAGCCGACATTTGCAAGATAGAAGCATGGCTTCAGAGCATTTGTTGGAAGGGAATTACAATGTATAAGAGAAGGATTTGCGTTTAGATCGGTACTTGTCTCAGGTAGCTCAGTTGGTAGAGCACTTGGTCTAGAGAACCAAGGGTCCCGGGTTCAAGTCCCGGTCTGAGCGTATAATTTTTCTCTTCAAATATGATTTATCCATCAATGAGATGTACGAAATCAATTATTAAAACATGAAAAAAGCCGTACTGGCTGTAATGTATAATTCCCAAATATGTCTTCTTAATAAAGGAGCCGACATTTGCAAGATAGAAGCATGGCTTCAGAGCATTTGTTGGAAGGGAATTACAATGTATAAGAGAAGGATTTGCGTTTAGATCGGTACTTGTCTCAGGTAGCTCAGTTGGTAGAGCACTTGGTCTAGAGAACCAAGGGTCCCGGGTTCAAGTCCCGGTCTGAGCGTATAATTTTTCTCTTCAAATATGATTCATCTATCCTATTTAATAGACAACAAAAATGTCCATGACAAACATTATATATATATATACATATATTTTTTTTTTCGTCCATTAGTGGTTAAGTGGTTGCAATTTTTTTTCTTTCAGAGCTAAACTAAGCATATAGCAATCACTTTTAAAAAAATGCCTTCTCACCATATTGTACTATGGAGAAATTTAATCCAGACATATTATTCCACAATCTAGAAATTAAAAATTATACATCTCTATCACTTCTAGCTCCAAGATAAAAAGTTACGATAAAATCTTCAACTCTGCCAGGTATCAAATCGGGTCCTTCTAGTCAGGAAGCAGGTATTTTTGAGCTAACGCAATGGTTCATAAGGCATAAGTTGATAAATATAAAATAACTAATTTTCAGGGAAACACTTTTTTAAATGAGAATATGCACTATTTTTATGAGATACAAGAAACAGAATTTCCCTTAAAATGCTTATGGCACTAAATAAAACTATAATTCTACAGTACATTGCTATCTTCTATAGTGTACATTGAAGACATTAAGGGTCGAATCTTTGAACGCATTAGACCGTAAAAGGCATTCTCTGCTGAGAAAGTTTTATTCAAACACATTTTTTCTTACTCAGAAATCTATTCACGCGGTAATAATGTTGTAATTCGTAAGCTACCTGACAAGGTACCTTAAGATCGTAGCTCAAGATATAAACTTATCGTGAAAATCCCAAAGGGAACCAATGGTAGTTTGATGTAGTTTGAAACTTTATCCAAGATGTCGGATCTTGAAGACTTCGATCATGTTTTCAGTATACGCGGAGAAGAGGAATTTGATAGAGTCTACCAAATAATTCAACTGGAAGAACAGGAGAATCAGCGTAATATTGCACGATGCAGACGTTGTTGTATACGGTATTGTTTGTGGGACGCAAGCGTAAATGCATTCCTCTATAGCAGACGAAAATAACGGAAGTGGTTTTATTGCTGAGAATTCTGGGTAATTTGTTGCCAATATTACGAAAATGACGACTTTCATGCATGACCAGTTTGTGGGCAGCTAATTCGATCTTTGCACTTGCTCACGGTGAGTCAGCTCACCAGTGATTGGAAGTAATTTGAGTAGAGACTAATGTATTTGCATGCGACCCTAAAAGTCTTGAGAATATAAACAGAAAGGGGTGACTTAAGCATTGGCAACAGTGTTTTAATCTAGCTCTAAAATACATTCACTCTAGAATATTTCCTGCCTCTTCTAATTTTAGTATTTGATGCAAAAATGGAACAAATATAACTTAACAATTAGAGAACGTAAGTCGTTGATAAAACACTATTACCCATTGAACTTTTATAGGAAGTTTGAGGTTTAGTTTAAGATAAAATCAAATGTTTCATACTTCTCCTCATAATTAATCTTTTCAGTAGATCGCTTGGTTTGAGACTTGAAAGCAAATGTAAATTTTTTAATTTTTTTTAGCCATACTTCACTACTGCCCCCAAGGCAAAAGATCGCTGGGATGTCCAAAAAAAAGTGCTGGATGGAAAATTCCTCTTTGAGACCATAACAGGCCACACGGCCTAATACGGTACTTGCATGGATGATAAGTAGATCGTGATTTCGGGTTCATGGCGAACCCATCCTCTGTACCATTTTGTCGACTTGTGTTATGTCGATCGGAAGAGCCACTTCTTCTTCTTTCCTCTGTTGGTGGACCGATAAACCTCTGGATCAGGTCTGAATTCATGGGAATTTCAAAGTTCATAAGTTTTTGTTTTTCTGAATGTGGATTTTTTCCCAAACCATGGGTTCCTTTTGTTTATCTATTTGAAAACAAGGGTGAAAGGTCATCTTAGAAACGTCAAAAATGGAGAAGTGGAAAAGTCAGCAGTAGCTGCTCGTGTTTGGTCCGAAAAAACACCTAATTGAGTCAAAAGCTAGTCTAATTAAACAAACAGATATGTCAGGAAGCTTATAGGGCCCAATGATCCCGAAAATCATCCAGCCATCATCATCAATCTTATCATTATCATCACCATCCTTCACCGGTGTGGAAAGCTACCACACCTATAATTCCCTAGTAGAGCTGCAAATCATAGCATGAAAATGCTATGATTGCAGTGATAGACCTGCTCTCAGGCAGAATTACTATGGAATGGAATAATATCATGTGTTTCTAGAGTTGAGTCGATGTTTTAATTTCTTTCTACATCTCGTTCCTGTCTATAATTGTTATTCCTAGATATTTGAATTCCGCCATTTAAAATTTCCCTCATTTCTTAAGTGTCCCATTTCGTAATGCATTTCTACATGTGACTATAGTTGTATTGATATTTACTTCCATCCCCAGTATCTTAACATATCAACAATATAATAATAATAATAATAATAATAATAGTTTTATTTAAACTGGCAGTATTAAGTACATAAGGCCTTATCTTCCATTCAACCAGAGTATTAAAGAAAGTCTCTAGCTATAGCATTAAGGAAAAACTTAACTATTTAATTTTTCACAAAGAAAGTATGTAAATATATTTGAAAGAAGACATGGCTTCATAATGGATGTAGAGTTTGAACAAATATGCTGTACAAATGTCAGAATTAAGGTAGCCTATTTACTTAGCATTTGTACCTTCAAAAGAAATGTCACGAGAAAAGACAGTATGTCATCTCATGTATATTTTAAAATGTGCTATGCATTACAAATCAATCATATTCTTAATGATACCATGTCCTTTTCACAATTTTTCACAATTCAGTTCATTGCAGTAAAATTAATTGATCAGAATTTATGCAATTAAGTAAACCAATGTTAAGATCAAAATATATTATTGTGGATTCTAGTGCAAATGACAGTCCACAGTAATTTGAAAAAAAATAATTGCAAAAAAAATACAAATTATTGTAATTTCTCATCCTTCTTTTTCTAAGGTACTATAGTTTACTGCCAGCCTTGAAGGTCCCTACGATATGCCTCCATTCATTCCTATCTTCTGCCCTCTTTGTATTCCCAAAATCTGTAACACAATCCAATATCTGATGTTATGCGTCAAATTCTTCTTTTATCGTTCATTTTTGTAAATTATTATAGCAATATGAAAACAATGATCTAAGGAATATGTGTCTGAGGTTTTTTGTATGAAGAAAGTACAGAAAATAGATGAAAACTAAATGAATGTTTTAACAGAAAAACCTAAATAATTCCATACTAACTATATGTAGGAAGATTTAGACTGTCATTTACACTAGAGTAGCCACATTTCTCTCTGACTTAGCAGATTTATGATGTTCTGAAGATAATATTTATAATTTACATTTATAGAAGAGGTAACATTCTACGAAAAAAAGTTTCTATAACCATAGTTCCTAAATGTAATATTCTGAGTTAATGTCTTACTTTGTAAGAGTGGCATACTTTCTATTGTGAGAACTTTGGCAAAAAAACATTAATAATAATAATCACTAAATTTTGCAGATGACCAGGTATTAATAGTACAAGACCACAATGACATAGAATATATGGCTCAAAAACTAAAAGAAGAATATGAAAAATGGGGACTTTATATAAACATTGAGAAAACTAAATATCCGTGTATAGGAGAAGAAATGGAAAATATAAATTTCAACAATGGAGAAGAACTAAAACCTAGTATTGAATGCACTTATTTAGGAACAAAATTAGACCATTCAGGCGATAACACGTGGAAATTAAAAATAGAATCGCTCAAACAAAACAAGCAATAAATACTTTAAACTCTTGACGATTTTATTATTAATTTAACACTTCTCATTGAAGGATAAATTATATTTGAAGAGAAAAATTTTCACCTAGACCGGGACTCGAACCCGGGACCCTTGGCTTTCCGGGCCAAGTGCTCTACCAACTGAGCTACCGAGGCGAGTTACGATCTAGACGCAAATTTTTCTCTTATGTACGTTGTAATTCCCTCGCGCCAAATGCTTGAAACCATAGCTTCTATCTTTGCAAATGGCGGCTTCTTAGTTAAGAAGACATTTATTGGGAATTTAACACTACTTTATAGCCAGTAGGGCTTCTATTGACGATTTTATTATTAATTTAACACTTCTCATTGAAGGATAAATTATATTTGAAGAGAAAAATTTTCATCTAGACCGGGACTCGAACCCGAGACCCTTGGCTTTCCGGGCCAAGTGCTCTACCAACTGAGCTACTGAGGCGAGTTACGATCTAGATGCAAATTTTTCTCTTATGTACGTTGTAATTCCCTCGCGCCAAATGCTTGAAACCATAGCTTCTATCTTTGCAAATGGCGGCTTCTTAGTTAAGAAGACATTTATTGGGAATTTAACACTACTTTATAGCCAGTAGGGCTTCTATTGACGATTTTATTATTAATTTAACACTTCTCATTGAAGGATAAATTATATTTGAAGAGAAAAATTTACAACGTACATAAGAGAAAAATTTGCGTCTAGATCGTAACTCGCCTCGGTAGCTCAGTTGGTAGAGCACTTGGCCCGGAAAGCCAAGGGTCCCGGGTTCGAGTCCCGGTCTAGGTGAAAATTTTTCTCTTCAAATATAATTTATCCTTCAATGAGAAGTGTTAAATTAATAATAAAATCGTCAATAGAAGCCCTACTGGCTATAAAGTAGTGTTAAATTCCCAATAAATGTCTTCTTAACTAAGAAGCCGCCATTTGCAAAGATAGAAGCTATGGTTTCAAGCATTTGGCGCGAGGGAATTACAACGTACATAAGAGAAAAATTTGCGTCTAGATCGTAACTCGCCTCGGTAGCTCAGTTGGTAGAGCACTTGGCCCGGAAAGCCAAGGGTCCCGGGTTCGAGTCCCGGTCTAAGTGAAAATTTTTCTCTTCAAATATAATTTATCCTTCAATGAGAAGTGTTAAATTAATAATAAAATCGTCAATAGAAGCCCTACTGGCTATAAAGTAGTGTTAAATTCCCAATAAATGTCTTCTTAACTAAGAAGCCGCCATTTGCAAAGATAGAAGCTATGGTTTCAAGCATTTGGCGCGAGGGAATTACAACGTACATAAGAGAAAAATTTGCGTCTAGATCGTAACTCGCCTCGGTAGCTCAGTTGGTAGAGCACTTGGCCCGGAAAGCCAAGGGTCCCGGGTTCGAGTCCCGGTCTAGGTGAAAATTTTTCTCTTCAAATATACTTTAAACTCTGTTTGGTGGAGCAAGAATATTACAAGAAATAGAAAATTACAAATATATCAAACCATAATTAAGAGCATTTTAACATATGGTGCTGAAGTCTGGCAAATTCCTACCAGGGAAATGAAAAGAAATGGATGTTTTAAGAAGATCAGCTAGAAAATCTAGAATGAATAGAATATGAAATAAAGAAATAAGGGAAATTATGGGTGTAGAAGAGGAGCCGGACATCATAGACGTTATAGAAAAGAAAAGATTACAGTGGTATGGCCATGTCAAAAGAATGCCAGAACAAAGATTGCCTAAAATAGTTATGGAATGGATCCCAATGGAAAGGAGGAAGACCGAAGAAACTTGGATAGAAGGAGTACAAGCAGCTACGAATATCAGAGGATTGGAGCAAGATCAATGGATGGACAGAGAGGAATGGCATTTGTTTCCGGAAGATGGCGGCAGCTGCCATGATACCAGATGATGTATAATAATAATAATAATAATAATAATGAACATTTTGGATTAGATCATCTGGTCTGTTCTATCCCAATAGTTAACTGAAGTCTACAACTGTTCACTCCATCATCATATCTGGTTGTCCTTTGGGTCTGTAGGTACATAATTTTCTTGGAATTCAGTTTAGTGACATTCTCTGCACATGTTCATGCCATCTATTTATATAACTGTGTGTTATGTCAGCTATATTTAGAATTTTAGAATGTTAAATTCCTGTCTTACTGTGGACATTTTGTTTATGGTCTAAAAGTGTATACTTGCTATAACTTTCAAAAGAATCATTTCTGCTGCTCCCATTATTCTTTTTAAAAAGATAATGATAATAATAATATTAAATAACTTAAGGTACATCTTTAAAACAGTACTCTTTAGTCCTACACCACATAATGTATGATAATTACTGTAAGCTACAGTAAGACTTAAGAACTATTTAAACAAATACATTTAAAAAAAGGGGGGGGATTCTAGTGCAAATGAGAAGAGAGAAAGTTGGAATTTCAATTCTGCTAAACTTACTGAGATAATGTGGCAAAGTGTCAAGTGACCAATGTATTGGTCAACATGATTTTTGTCTCATGAGTACCAATAGTTGTACTTACTGCAGTTTTTTTATCGTGTTTTCAAATATGTATTCGGAATTTCTCCATCACCCACAGTTTTTTTTTAATTTCAATTAATGGATTTAAATAATTATTTTTTCATAAACTTTTTTCGTCCATTTGTCCATTGTAAAATAAAACCAAATGAGCTAACTCAAATGGTTTCAGCTATGGAAAAGAGATATCAAAGCAAATGGAATCCTAATATGCTGACTGATTATTGTTGGACCATCAAGAGGGATGCTCCACAGGCGAAATATAGCAGAAAATCGTCATTTCTTACTTTCTAGGTGAGTCCGAATGTTTGAATATTGTGTAGTTACGAATGTAGAAAATATTAAAGTGTTTGAAATTATAAATTCCTGTCTCTTGGAAACCTTGCGTGATCGAGAAAAACCAATATATTTCAATTCAGGAGAAAAAATACTATCAGAATCACATATTTTTCTTTTTGAGACAAAAAAAAAAGTTTCTTTTTTGTTGCTCAGTGTTATTTTAAACAAAATTTCTCTTACTGGTAGCTTTAATAAATATAAATTGGTATTAGGCTAAAATATTGTAATATATTTTAAACGACTATCACTTATGACTTATATACTTCCTTGATTCATCATTGTTCAATTAAACATTATAATATTGTTTATTTTTTATTATTTCACTCACCTCATACTTCATAATTCATAGCAGACCCTGGGTTTCTTCACATAATTTGTGACATTGTCAATGCTGCGTCACGTTCACAACTGACGTCCAACGGCCTTCTATCCTGCAGACTGACCTCCGCGCCATCTGGTGGCCGACCGAA
Source organism: Diploptera punctata (assembly GCA_030220185.1). Lineage (NCBI taxonomy): Eukaryota > Metazoa > Arthropoda > Insecta > Blattodea > Blaberidae > Diploptera > Diploptera punctata. The sequence continues at coordinate 904,937 of JASPKZ010001217.1, read as the reverse complement.
GAATTTCCAAATCAGTCCTCTTTCTTTATAACCGGGTATTTCAAAATTCATAGTTGTATTTTCATTCTTGCATATGTAAATTTTTTCCCAAATTGTGAGTTCCTTCGGTTTTTCCAATTGGAACTCACAATTTGGGAAAAAATTTACATATGCAAGAATGAAAATACAACTATGAATTTTGAAATACCCGGTTATAAAGAAAGAGGACTGATTTGGAAATTCTTCGGTCGGCCACCAGATGGCACGGAGGTCAGTCTGCAGGATAGAAGGCCGTTGAACGTCAGTTGTGAACGTGACGCAGCATTGACAATGTCACAAATTATGTGAAGAAACCCAGGGTCTGCTATGAATTATGAAGTATGAGGTGAGTGAAATAATAAAAAATAAACAATATTAAAGAACCTCATAGTGTTATTTCCTATCTACATAACTTGATTAAACATTATAATATTTAGTCCTTTGGATATCTAAATGATCAGTGCATGGAACTGGGATAAAGTGACTTCAAATAAATACTTTTAAAAATTTAATAAATATCTGCAAGTATATGTTTTCTGTAATACGCCAAATTGAATTAATTTATCCCTTAAGGTTGAATAATGTAATTTTTTTAAGAGAAAAATACATGCCTAGAATGGGGTTTAACCCAGGACCTTTGGCTTTTTATGCCAATGCTAAAATCAAAAGGTCCTGGGTTCAAATCCCAGTCTAGGCATATATTTTTCTAATGTTTTTATTATTGATTTAACATTTCTCACTGAAAGATAAATTATATTTGAAGAGAAACATTTTGGCCCGGCAAGCCAAAGGTCCCGGGTTCGAGTCTCAGTCTAGGCGAAAATTTTTTCTTCAAATATAATTTATCTTTCAGTGAGAAATGTTAAATCAATAATAAAAACCTCATTAGAAGCCTTACTAGCTTTATAAAGTAATGTTAAATTCCCAATAAATGTCTTCTTAACTAAGAAGCCAGATAGAAGCAATGGTTTCAAAAGCATTTCCATCCATAGTAATTCTGCCCGAAGGCAGGTCCTTCACTGCAATCATAGCATTTTCATGCTATGCTTGCAGCTTTACTAGGGAATTATGTAGATGTGGTAGCTTCCCGTTGCTTTCCACACCTGTGAAGGATGATGATGATAATGATAAGGGTGTTGATGATGATGATGGCCATATGATTTCGGGGACCGTTTGGGCCTTAAAGTTTTCCTGACATTTGTCTTACAGGTGAGGAAAAACCCCGAGAAAAACCTCACCCAGAAAAACTGCCCCGACCGGTGATCGAACCCGGGCCTGCTGCGTGACAAGGCAGCACACTACCTCGAGACCACAGCATTTGGCAAGAGGGAATTACAACGTATATAAGAGAAAAATTTGCGTCTAGATCGCAACTCGCCTCGGTAGCTCAGTTGGTAGAGCATTTGGTCCGGCAAGCCAAAGGTCCAGGGTTCGACTCTCGGTCTAGGCGAAAATTTTTCTCTTCAAATACAATTTGTCCTTCAGTGAGAAGTATTAAATTAATAACAAAAACAATTTAATTTCTTTAATATTGAGTGGAGAACATATTTTTAATAACTCACCTCATACAATTTCAAATTTATTTGATTGGTTTCTAATGAATTTTTCATTCGTCTTCAGTTTATTGTCATGAAAATAACTGAAGTTATTAAAAATATGTTCTCCGCTCAACATTAATGATATAACCTCATAATGTTTACTTCCCAACATTAATTTTAATACAATTTAATTTCTGTTGAACAACAAACTTGGATTTTCCTATTATAACAAACACTCACGTGGAAATGATGAAAAGGAGTCATTTGGGAAGGAATCTCTTCTTCGTCAGGTGAAGTAGAAGGAATAAGACACAGGAGAGAAAGTTACACTGCAATTCAATTAAACAAAATAATGATAATCATTTATGTAATAATTAGTCTAAATCACATTTTGTAGAATATTTTTTTACAAAAATTACAGGCATTATATAGTAAGTACTAAGTTATTTCAGTCACAAACAATGTGATAAAATTATGTATATTTCATTTTCTTATTATGATACTCATAAATGTAAAAATCAAAATTCTCTTAAGGCAAGTTGGTTGTGGAGAGAGATAAAAAGTAACTCACATCAAAATAATTTTATCTCTGATTCCAATTATTATTTGTGTTTAACAAATTTTTTATGTTAATTAAGCTTACATTTAACTTTACAAATATATAATGTATTTTTATATATCTTAAACAATACAATCTAGATACTGAAGTTTGGCCAACTCCAAGCAAAACAGGCCTAGAAGGTCCTTGGTCTACCAGCCAGCTGCTGGCCTCACATCCACATGTGTTAATCACAGAGGTAGACGATCATCTAGCCAGTGTAGGGGTGATATGTGGTCAGCATGTTGGGTCCCCCAGCCGTTATAGCTGGTTTTCTCAACCTGGAGCTGCTACTTATCGTGGCTACCCAAATGCCCCACGATGCTGGGTAGGCACCGGTCCCATACTGGCCTAAATTCCAAGAGAAAATTTCTTTCCCCATGGGGACTCAAATTTGCGCAAGTCCCGTAGCTCTGCGCCAAGGCTTCTTGCCTTAACACTCGGCTGTGGCGCAAGACTGAAGTTTGGCCAACACTTACCTATATTGAGGCACAGTTTTTAATTATATACCAAGAGGACGAAGATCTCTGGGCCGTCCTATGAAACACTAGAGGGAAAATTTTCTATAGGATCATAACAGGCATTTGCCTAATACTTGGAAGGAAGAAGAAGAAGAAGAAGAAGAAGAGGCACAGTCTTCTTACTTACTTACTCACTGGCACTATCGAACCCGTAGGTTCATGGCCACGCGGACATAAGCTCTCCATATATCCCTATCCTGAGCTAATGCTTTCCAATCATTCCCTGTATAATCTACTTCCTTCAAATCATAGTTAATGTTATTCTCCCACCTCATTCTTGGTCTACCAACTGGGCGTTTTCCTTCTGGCTTTCCTACAAGAAGCTTCCATGCAAGTCTTTCATTCCCCATACGTGCTACATCTCCTGCCCATCGCAGTCTACGAGACTTAACTGTTCTTATTATATCTGGCTTCCTATAAAGACCATGTAGTTCATTGTTATGTACTTCTCCATTCACCTGTCTCTTCATCTCTCTTTGGTCCAAAAATTTTCCTATGTACTTTATTCTCAAATACTTGTCATCTCCTTTCCTCCTTTAAAATAAGAGTCCATGTTTTGCACCCACATAATATAACTGGTAGAATAATAGTTTTATATATTTTCAGTTTAACGTTTTTTGAAAGGAGTTGGGACATCAAAAGTCTCTGCAATGCATAATAGCACGCATTTCCAGAATTGAGGCTATGTTTAATTTCTTTGTGCATCTCATTCCTATTTGTGATTGTTGTTCCTAGGTATTTGAATTCAGCCACTTCCTCAAAATTTCCCTCATTTGTCATTAGCTGTCCATTTCCATTATATAATGTATTTATACGTGTGACCATATATGTAGTTTTATTGATATTTTCCAGTCCTAATTTCTTAGTGTTACTCAATAGTGTGTGTGTGTTGTCCTTTAGTATCTCCTCGCTATCACCCCATAGTACTACATCATCAGCATAAACTAACAGCTTATTAATACCAAATGAGTTGTAAGCCGTCTTCATTCTCTAAAGATTTAATGGCATGCTCTAGTACGAAATTAAATAGTAGAGGAGATAGTGCATATCCTTGCTTCAACCCATTCTGGATTTCAAAAGTGTCTGAAAACTGTTTGCCTACACGCAGCCTACTCTTTGTGCCATTTAGACACAGTCTTCTCTTATAAGAAAGTGAAAGTTTACCTACAAGCAGTTATTATAAATAGAAATCTGCCCTAGCAGTTTTATCGCTGTACCTGTAATATGATTGGAGGATATGTCTAAATTTTAAATTCCAAAAATTAAACATATATATTTTCTATATAAACTATTGATGAAAATATGGTTTTTGTAAAACTATATTAATGAATCTACTACAGGAGAAAAACTGCAAGAAGCAATTTTGTAAAAGACAAAATTCTAGATTGAATCGTAATAAATTTAAAAGATAGTGATACTAAAAATAATGAGGATGACGATGAGAGTGACGAGATGATGGGAGTGGAGTAGAGCCCCTAGCAGTTTCATTTGGAATAAACTCAGGTATAAGAATTAAATAAATCGTGATTTCTTCTTACCTCATACTTCTATGTTTTTTTAAACACAGCACTGCAGTATCAGCGACCATTGTTACCATCCTCAGCTGTTTTCACGACTGTCAATCTTTTCTTTTGCTGGTAAATATCCAAACTGCCATCTGGTGTTCTTTTGAAGGAATTATTTTCTAAACTGCCATCTAGTGTGCTTTTGAATGAATCATTTTCACTAGAACCATGAGCTTCGAGATTCCAGATGAACCAAGCTTGATTACAAAGTTCTTCAAAAATACAACAGATGGCAGTTTAGAAAATGATTCATTCAAAAGAACGCTAGATGGCAGTTTAGAAAATAATTCCTTCAAAAGAACACCAGATGGGAGTTTGGATAATTACCGGCAAAAGAAAAAATTGACAGTCGTGAAAACAGCTCAGAATGGTGGCAATGGTCGCTGATACTGCAGTGGTGTGTTTAAAAAACATAGAAGTATCAGGTAAGAAGAAATCACAATTCATTTAATTCTTATGAATTGAACCTCATAATGTTAAAAATTCCCAAATTTAATATATAAAAAAACTCAGGTATGGTTATTTACATCACATGATTTTTAAACAGCCACATTTAGAGCTTACTTACAATTATAAATGATTGTTGATTGTTGTAAGAAATGCTGTCATATGAAGTAGATATGGTCACACTGTAGCATTTCACTTTGGTTAACGCATATACAGGAGGTTTGAAACCAATTATAGTCAACCTTCATTTGTTTGTTACTATGTTTCTTTTAAGTTGGCTATTCTCGTTTGAGCACTAATATATATTTTCCACACAAATATGTTGATTTTAGGTTATTTCTACCTAAACTTCTCATTCGATTTTAAGGCATTTCTCATATTTTTTTTGGTAAAAATCAAAATACATATACAGTATATATATATATATATATATATATATATATATACACATACATCCCTCAGGTAATTTTTCTCTTACCACTACAACAATGGGCTTTTTTTTTTTGGTTTTTTATTTCCATTTTTATTTCCAGAGAAATTGACATCGCCAGATAGAACAGCAACAACAACTGAAGAGTAAACATTTAAAAAACATGTATGTTACCATAATTATATGAATAATTGTAATAATCTGAAATGTATACATATTTAAATAAAGAGAAGCCTGATGTCCGGTTTTGGCTCTCCCAATGTAGAGTCATCCAAAAGCCAAACTTGGCAAGATCCCACATTATCGACTATTCTGATTGAGGTTTTTAAGCAGTTTCCCTCAATCCAAAGAGCAAATGCTGGAATAAAACTCCAAAAAGTCCGCTTCCGACTTCACTCTGCTAACTAACTTCAAATTTGAATTCAAAATTTAAACCGGGGCTAATGTATTTTACAGGAACCCGGGGTTCTACCTATTGAGGAGGACCAAAATGGATCGCTCACAGCCAACACTTAAGTGATGGCCACAGAGCTTTCCATCTATCTATCTATCTATCTATTTCAATTTATGCAGACACATTTCTGGCTTATATATAATTCCCAAAAAATTGTAATATTGTCAAGTAATTAGAATCAGATATGAGGCAATCAGAAGAAAAGGAGTTTAAGTGCAAGTTTTGCAGTATTGAGAAAAACAGATTTAAAGTTGAAGTTCTATAAGAAAGCCACAGGTAAATGAAAATAACAATCATTCTTTATCTACTCCTATTACATATACTTATATTCCTTTGATACTAAATAAAATTGTGCTTCAAGAATGTAATTATGCACTAAACTTGGTTTTTGTAAAAAAGTCATACTGCTTTGCTTCTAATTGCCTCATATATAATTTTGTGATTGCGAGTTACTTTTTACATCTCTTCACAATGACTCCCCTCAACAGAATTTTGACAAAATTGATTACATTAAAACATACAGTAGAAGCCCAATTTAATGTGGTGGTTCTGGGGACATGCTTCATCCTCATGTAGTACAGATAGCATAAAGGGTATAAAGTACACCCAAAAAAAAAGTAAAGTACTATTGATGAAAACACAAAGTTTCCTCGCATCGTACATAAGATAACTTTCTTTACTACATAACTTAATGGGAAATAACATTATGAGGTTCTTAATTCAATGAATGAATTCTTATCTTACTTATTATGAGTTAGTTATTTCGACTCACCTCATATTTTTTTGATATTCTGCAGACTATAGTTTCATCGCATCTATGCGACATTGTCGAAGCATTCTAACTGTTGCATTTGTGGTTGTCATCCTATAGGTTGATTTCTACTCTTTCTGTTGGCTGACCAATGAACTTCAAATCAAATTTTTTTTCCCCTTTCCCCGGGTATTTCAAAATTCATAGTTTTCTCCATATTTTTGTGGATGTAATTTTCTCTCAAATCGTGAGTTCCTTAGATTTATCTGTTTCAGTAATTTGGCCTTTGTTTCGATTCTGTGTTTTTCTGACCATGCATGTGCAGCTATTGCAGACTTTTCTATTTCTCCATTTTTAACATTTCTAAAGTGTTCTTTCAATCTTGTATTCAAGTTCCTTTTTAAGATGTTAATTATATAATTTTTTACCTGATAAGTCAGTCGTCCTCTACTAACTTATTAAACTTCTTCAAGTTATTCTAATATGGAGGACTTTCGAAAACAATGTTTCATCTTCTGCATTTTAACTGGAACGTTTTAACCTCAACGGCGCTTTAACATGAATTTCAAAAGTGTTAAAAGTTCCATTTTGTTTTTCCTCTGTATATTTTTTCACAATCTTTACAATCAAATTGATAAATCCCTGATTTGTTGCCATCATCAATATTTTTATATTTCTCCTTCTTCTTCATGAAATTAAGCCTTTTGACCTGTTTTCACATCAAGTGGGATTTAATGAATCCTCCCATCTAGTAAATGGGCGTCCAACATATCTGTTGATTTTAATTAATTTATTAAAACTGTAATCATTTTTCGGTGCTAATTTAATGTTAAATTTGCTAAAATTTATTAAATACTAAAGGATGGTATGTAAATTTCCTGAATTTTTTTACCAATTTCTTTATCTGTCTGAGAATACTTTCGTTTATCACTTTTTGTTTTTTGTATTTATTCATTTTCTTATAAATCATCTTTTCCTCAAAACCATTCTCTTTTGCTATTTTTAAAATGTGTTTTTTCTCTACATTAAAATTTTCTCTGCTCTTGGGAACATTCACAGTCTGTATGTTAAACTATTAAAGACTGTGCGATATGGTTGAAATCTGTTGCTTTAATATAATTCACTTCTTATCTTACCTCATTCTTTTTTAAACACGGGACTGCAATAAAAAAACATAAAATATGAGGTAAAATAAGAAGTGACTCATTCATTCATTAGTATAATCCAATTACATAAAGTAAACATGTCAGAGAGATATACAATATCTCTACATGTATAGAATTTCAAGACAAGTAGTGTATCACGGTGACTTTGAGCCAAAGTATCTACAAATCCTAACACTGGACAGTCAGATGCCAGGTGAAAATAACTTGAAATTTATCCTGGAAAATATACAAAATATGAGGTGAGATGTAAAATCTGATTCATTTAATTATTGTTATAGACAATTCTATTAAATTTGAAGAGAAAAAGTATATGCTCAGACTGGGGTTTGAACCCAGGACCTTTGGCTTTCTATACCAATGCTCTACTAACTGAGCTACCTGAGAACTCCGACCTAAATGCAAATTTTTCTATTATACATTGTTAATTCATTTAATTAACAACGTATAAGAGTAAAATTTGAGTTTTTTTCATCGAATTAACAATGTATAAGAGAAAAATTCACATTTAGATTGGAGTTCTCAGGTAGCTCAGTTGTTAGAGCATTGGCATAGAAAGTCAAAGGTCCTGGGTTCAAACCCCAGTCCGAGCATATAATTTTTCTCTTCAAATATAATTTGTCCTTCAGTGAGAAGTATTAAATTAATAATAAAACACATTGAAAGAAGCCCTACTGGCTTTATAAATTAGTGTTTAAATTCCCAATAAATGTTATCTTAAAATAAGAAACTGCCATTTGCGTAATCAAGCAAATGCTTGTAGCATTGGGCGGTCGGGAATTAACAATGTATAAGATAAAATTTTGCATTTAGATTAGAGTTCTCAGGTAGGTCAGCTGGTAGAGCATTGACATAGAAAACCAAAGGTCCTGGGTTCAAACCCCAGTCTGAGCATATAATTTTTCTCTTCAGTGAGAAGTATTAAATTAATAATAAAAGTTCTATTAAAATTGATAATGTAATTTTATTCAGGTACACACTTCTCTCTATGTTATTCAAATTCATGGTATATCAAACCATATTAAATCGAGCTTGTACTATATTACAATTTTATTCAGGGACACACTTCCCTGCAAATACATGGTATATTAAACCGCGTTAAATTGAGCTTGTACTGTATTACACAAGGAAGTACAGAGTATCTTAAACTTTTAGGGTCAAAATTAGAGGGCTGTAAACTGACTGAGTATTTTGAAATAGGAAACCTATGATCAGAAATGCTTATTTCAGGCACAAGATCTTGTGTGAAGAACATTTTTGTAAGCTGCTTTTGTTTTCATGGCAAACAACTGGCTGCTGGTGGTACCAGCTTCCAAAACAACAATGTACACAATCGCTTACAAAGTTTTCAAGATATATAAAACCCTAGTAGACATTGAAAACAAACTGTTAGCTGACTTTCAGACACCAGAACGTAGCAATATGTTATGCATGCTTTGAGACTGGGGGTTGTTACTTTGAACAGCTCAGAGCTGAAAACTGTTGAAGTTGCTAAATCTGTTTCTTTCACTGGGACTCGCCATACCCCTAGAGACCAGGTTTATTGCTTGCCACATTAAACAAGCCTGGTAACAACTGAGGCTTGCATACACAAATAGAAGGATGGGTGACCATCTATCATCAAGTTAACTAAAGCTTATAGAAATATATGTTAAATATAAAAGTGCTAACGAGAAACCTTTTATATTCAATTGTAGTCCAAAAGGAACAACAGGATTTTAGAAAAAAACAGATCTCTCCTTCGCACAGGGGCTGCTTTACGGGATTGATGGCATTGGTATAATACTTTCCATGTCCAGGAGACAATGACAGATGACAAGTCCTACCCCCAACTCCAGACAAACGAAGCAGGTAACTGTCTCAAGTTATTCCTCATACAGTATATAACATTATAATTAGAGTCCGGATTTTTATGTAATAAAAGATAAGATTGCAATACACATAGTATATATTATTCAAGTGTTCGTGTGTGAAACCAAAATAAAGACAGTCAGGAGTCTTACTTCTCATTATACTAAATCAACTGTTTGTGTGTGGAACCAAAACAAAAGAGAGTCATAAGTCTAACATATCATTATACTATGTTGCAATCTTACCTTTTAGTACATAAAAATCCAGACTCTAATTATAATTATATACTTATATACATAGAGAGAGAGAGAGAGTGGAGCTGTATATAGCTAACAAACATAGCTAAGGTTAAATTAGTGATACAAATATATTTATTACTAAATTATATTAAATTGTTGGGGTTGATGGACTCAGTCTTCGTCCCCATACCAGACCCTATTACAGCAAACTCCCGATTATCCATGTTAATTGGGGCCGAGATATGCACAGAAAATAAAAAAACACAGATAATCCAATTACGTTATTCGGTGCCGTGAAAGTTGATCAGAAATGTATTTGCCCGCTTTAACACTACTTAAATGCAACAAATATTCATAAAATGTTATATTAATTGTATCATTATTTTATTTTAATCGTAAATATGAGAAAAAAATGTGGGGCTATTTCCTGTCATGACCACTCTGGTTATGACAGTTATTCAAAATGGCCGTCGTAACCAGTGACAACTTCACTAGTAACCACCGATATCCACACTTATAACCAGCGATTCCTACACTAGTAGGGATATCGCTGACTAGTAACCACACTACTAACCAGCGATAAACCTACTGCCACAGCATACCCGTGGTTTCAATCTGTAACAACAAACTTTGTGGCTCACGCAACGGAAATTTCCAAAATTGTATTGTATTCTCAGAATGTTGGTTGGTACCGTTAAACATGTCAGGGGAGGGGGTTGTGAGTGAAGGTTACTCTATTGTGCTAGTTTCTAAGTGCAGTTCACAGTAGTATGTTTAAAAATAAAGCATTTTTTCATTACAATACAAAATACAGTATTTTTAAAAAATACAGTAAAAAGTCATGCCCAGATAATCCGCAAACCGGATAATATACACACAGATAATCAGGAGTTTGCTGCATTAATAAAAGCAGAGCCTGGCAGGCAGTCAGCAGCCACCCATAGTCTGTTTTCTCTAAAGAAGGAAAAATCCTGTCACTATTTTCAAACTATACAACCTCTCCCCTCTTTCAACATCAATGGATTTTCCTCTCTCCATGTTGAAATGAGTTAGCAGGCTAATTTCTTCCTTAGAAAAAACAAACTATAACAAGTCATTTTCTGCACTGTCTCATTTTGATTCTATGAGGCACAAAATTGTTTATAGCCATAAAAATTAAATTTGCATTTCTGACCATTGGTTCCCTACCTAAAAGTACTTACTTTTACAGTCTTCTATCATCTGTATAATTATAATCCTAAAGCTCTGAGATACCCTATAGATGTTAAAAGACACACATCCTTCACAATAAAAAATTAAAATAAATCACATTTGCAAATTAAAAATTACTCCAAACAAATGGATTTATAAAATACAATTATAATAAAATCTCACTTATCCAGATTTATTTGTAGCAGTGAGAAGTTGGCCTCTTCAATGAAAGCCTGAATCAAATGAATTAAGGTAATATTATTGTGATACAGATCCATGTCCCATAGTTCTGCATCAAAGCATGATGCCATAGATAGTTAGGCCATCATTACCACATTGGCTGAAATTCCAAGAAAGAATTTCTTTCCCCATGGGGACTCAAAGTCCCACACTTTAGCTGCGTGATGTAAGACATCATGTCTTGATTCAGAGCAATGGGACATGCACTTATTTGAGTCTCTATTGGATAAGATGTAATTTCATGCTAGTTTGGGATTGCCATGTTTTCTTTTCTATTAGTACAAGATCCGGCTGCAAGATTACTACGTTCGAGTGTATGAACAAAATTTTTTTTTCCATAAAATTGTGAATGATTGAATACAATTTTGCCGAGTTGCCTATTAAAATTTGGCCGACAGTATTTTTAATTAAAATATAATTAATTTATTTATGCGAAATAATTTGATTCACTTGTTATTAAAATAAATTATAATCCAGTTAGCAGAAATTGATGTATAGAGCTGGGAAAGTTTTGGTTGCCATTGCACATTTGGCTGTAAACTCCTTGCAGCCAGGTGTAAACAGATATTACTTTGTTACATTTATACGTTCATGACGTACATACTCAACTTATATATTAATTTAAAACTAATTTTTTTTTGTGCATGATAGAATGCCTCTGCCTCTCTAAAAGTGGCTGCAAATAGGGGTTGCTAGCTGTTAAAGATAGGTTAGAGTGAAAGAGAGCTAGCGCTTACATCACTCGCCAGAACGTAGCAATATGTTATGCATGCTTTGAGACTGGGGGTTGTTACTTTGAACAGCTCAGCTGTTTAATTTTTTTATAACGCTATTGCACATGTGTCGGTAGCTAGTGTAACTATAAACTCACACAGCTGGCTATCACCGTCTTTGTCTGACGAGTGATGTAAAGCGCTAGCTCTCTTTCACTCTAACCTATCTTTAACAGCTAGCAACCCTTATTTGCGACCACTTTTAGAGAGGCAGAGGCATTCTATCATGCACAAAAAAAAATTAGCTTAAATTTAATATATAAGTCAAGTATGTAACTCATGAATGTATAAATGTAACAAAGTAATATCTTTATATAATAAATTTGGGAATTTTTAACATTATGAGGTTTGATTCATAAGAATTAAATGAATCGTGATATCTTCTTATCCCATACATCTATGTTTTTTTAAACACAGTGTTTAAAAAAATATAGAAGTATGAGGTACGAAGAAATCACAATTAATTTAATTCTTATAAAGTAATATCTGTTTACACCTGGCTGCAAGGAGTTTATGGCCAAATGTGCTCTGGCAACCAAAACTTTTCCAGCTCTATACATCGATTTCTGCTAACTGGATTATAATTTATTTTAATAACAAGTGAATCAAATTATTTCAAATAAATAAATAAATTATATTTTAATTAAACATACTGACAGCCAAATTTTAATAGGCAAATCGGCAAAAGTGTATTCAGTCATTCACAATTTTATGAAAAAAAAAATAGATTTTGTTCATACACTCGAACGTAGTAATCTTGCAGCCAGACCTTAGACTATATGGGACTTGAAATAGCACATGTCCTGAATCTCCGCATCAAAGCACGAAGCGTTCGACCACTCAGCTACAGTGATGGACACTAAAAGAAATTACTTACAAAATTAATTTACCACCTCTGGCTTCCAGCAATCATTTCATAATTTTCTCTCCAACCTCCATTAGTACTGTCTTTATCTCCAAGCAATCCATGAATACCCGATGGAGAGCTTTCACTTCCCTTCTTATCTATTGACAACACAGTATCTAAGAGCCTTTCATTAGATAACGATACATTGTCATTTAGTCCTTTTCTTGCATTAAATGTATGAGAAGTATAACTACTATATTGTACACTCTTTGGATCCACAGTGAACGCTTCTGCCGTGTGATTACGCATATGTTTTGTTAGACTGTTCCTCTGTCCAAAACTCATCCTGCACACTGTACAATGAAAAGGCTTTTCACCCGTATGAGAACGCATGTGTTTTGTCAAATCATAACTCTGAACGAATCTCCACCCACACTCTGTGCAAAGATACGGTTTCTCACCCATGTGTGCTCGCATATGATTTGTTAAGGTACTTCTACGTCCAAAATTATTCCCACAAACAGCACAATGGAACGGCTTCTCTCCGGTATGTGAACGCATGTGTTTTGTTAACGTATCACTTCTTCCAAAACAGTCACCACATATTGGACATAAGAAAGGTTTTTCACCTGTGTGCGTGAACATGTGAACGGTTAGTTGGCGTCTTCTGGCAAATTTTTTATCACATTGGTTGCAGTCGTATGGCTTCTCGCCAGTATGAGTAGCCATATGCATGGCTAGATGGTGTTTCTGTGTGAAACTTTTGCCGCACTGAACACACGATACTGTACTTGTCTTCTTACACAATTTAGTCTTTGAACTAACCTTCGATCCAGTCTTAGGTTTCACATCTAAAGTACTACCAGTTGATTTAGAGGCATTTGAAGTTTTTGTCACTTCAGATTTTACATCTTTATCTGTTTTTGTATCATTCTTACCTTTTTCTGACGTATTCTTACTTTTCTGATTTGTTTCTTTTTTTGATGAACTCGGCTGATGTCCCTCTGCTGTTTCCTCCTTCACTTTATCATCCTGTTTCTCATTGGTCCACAATTCCTCTTGCTCTGAGAAGTCATCTAATCTGTTAATCAGAAATAACATTTTTAACTTATATGTAATATTTAAAATACATGTTATAAGTTATTTCTGACTCACTTATATTATATAAATTACCTCATAGTGTTAATTCACATCATAAATTTTATTAAAATGGTAATGAAGCATGGTCACTAAAAAGACAACATGAAAGCAGAATAACGGCTTGTGAAATGAGATTCATGCACAGAACAGCGGGTTACACCAGATGGGATCGGAAAAGAAACACCGATATCTTAAAAGAATTGAAGACTACGCCAATTTTGGAATATATCAAACAGTACCAACTAAATTGGAAACACCATCTTGAAAGAATGAGTTCAAATCGGATCCCCAAAGCTGTTTAGAATTATATACCAAGAGGAACGAAGATCTCTGGACCATCCTATGAAATGCTGGAGGGAAAATTTTCTATAGGATCATAACAGGCCTTGGCCTAATACTTGGAAGGAAGAAGAAGAAGGATATTATCTCTCTATCTGGGATGAAAAGGATATCCCTGAAAAAAATGACTAGTTAAAATAAAAGTTTGGGAATTATTCATCAAGTTATGAAACCATCCCTTGTACAAAAAAACACCAGATTATGTTTATATAACACTTTGGCTAGACCAGTGTTGATCTATGGTAGTGAAGCATGGACACTAAAAAGGCAACATGAAAGCAGAATAACAGCTTGTGAAGTGAGATTCATGCACAGAACAGCGGGTTACACCAGATGGGATCGGAAAAGGAACACCGATATCTTAAAAGAATTGAAGACTACGCCAATTTTGGAATATATTAAACATAATCATCATCATCATAGTACATTCACGAATTTAGGCCATTTGTTGACCTGTTTCGGCCTCAAGAGAAACACCATCCAGAAGTCTTTTGAGTGGACGTCCTGGTCTTCTTCTTCCTGCAGGTTGATATCTTAACATTAGTTTGGGTATTCTGTGATCTTCCATTCGATGAACATGTTGTATCCATCTTGACTTATAATCAGAAATTTTGTTTTCTAAAGATTCCATGTGTAATTCTTCTAAGATGTCTTCATTTTTTTTGTGATCTAGTAGTGTGTTCTCATTTCAGCAGGATCTAAGTCTCTGTATATCCTTCTGTTTCAACGTCCATACTTCGCTACCATACAAAAGAGTTGGAAGAGCCAGTGTTTTATACACTTTCAGTCTTGATATATTAAACAGTACCAACTAAATTGGAAACACCATCTTGAAAGAATGAGTTCAAATCGGATCCCCAAAGTTGTTTATAATTATATACCAAGAGGACGAAGATCTCTGGGCCGTCCTAAGAAACGCTGGAGGGAAAATTTCCTATAGGATCGTAACAGGCCTTGGCCTAATGCTTGGAAGAAAGAAGAAGAATTTTATTAAAATTTGTATCATAATTTGATGACATCTTCCAGGCTAATTGGCTGTGGTCACAAGGCTTGAAGTTCCGCAACATTTTGTCAGAAATTACATCCGACATCCTCATGGGTTGGCTTGAGAGGAAAGAGTCAGTCTGAAACCAACACTTAATGATCCCAGACACAGTCTCTGGTGAAAAACAGGAAATTTTATGCCACAGTCAACTAGCCTGAAAGACGTCATCAAACTTTGATGGAATTAATGTTTGGAAACTATTCCTATTTTTAGTTCAAAAACTTTTTAAATAACTTCACAAACTATAGTGGAATCAATGGATCTTTGGACTTGAGACAATTCAGCATCTGAGAATTGTCAGTATGCATTGTCAAACCAATGTATTTAAAGTAGACTATTTAACTCATGCCCCAAATGGGAGTCAATGACCAATCACATTACAATGATTTTTTATTTACAACCAAATCACAGTCGTGTTTCGCCTAGAATTTAACAACTAAAGTTTATCATAATAAAGAAAGCACCTCCTTTTTAACATTCTGAATAGGTCATGGGATTATTTTGCAGTGACTGATTCTCTAAGAAATATGGCTACCAGATTGTATATATAGTGCATGAATGTCAACACATACCGCATGCGGGAGTTAATATAAAAACGTTTGTAGTAATTGAGTATACCACCAAAAAAAGAAACCAGTGTTTGCACTTTCTTAAATGTATTTTTTCCCAGAAAAATATAATTGTCATATTTACATCATAGGACATCAGAAAATGAATTAATACACAGTTTTATGTGTTTCATTTCTTCTCCACTAGAGTGCATTCTTACAATATTGCATTCCTTTGGTAATAAGTAATATGATCTGGTTGCAGTGACAAACAAAAGAAGCAAATGAAGCGAACCAATCATATCTCATTTGTTTTCAAACATTACATTAAATATATAAATTTTTTGAAATAACTATATTTAAATAATGATTTATGAGTAAACAGCTTAATTTTATTTGTTAAATAGTCCTAACAAATACCACTCTTGATTTCCAAATTCTGTAGATAAATTGGAAATCACTCGTGGCATTACTTATGATAACACCCAACCACTGCATAACTACTTTATTCTAAGACCCACAAACTCAAATGCTCTTGCAAATATTTTTAAATGTTGCAAGTTTTCCAAAACATGCCCATATTTTTGTCCAATTTGTTCATAGTGCTTGGTTTTCATTTTTATTGTAAATATAAATATTTAGTTAATTAGTACGTGTCTTTGTTATAATATTTTTAGCCTAATGTTCTATTCACATTTGAAGGTTCTTTTAGGCTTGTAATTTAGTGTAAAATCTCACAACCTGTCACAAAAATAAAAAGAGATATTTGTAAATTAATTTGCCTATAAGAAATGCACAAAAATGGGCCAAAGCACTGCCATCGTCACATACATAAATATGATCCTAATATAAAGTTATGTCTTTCTACCTATCGAACAATACCTGCTCGGTGACATTGGTCAAATTATGACTTTTTTTTTCTTCTCCTTTCTTCCGTTATACTACATATGAGCGGCAAAAATGTACCCTTCCTTTAGACTTCAGATATTGCTGTCATATGTACAAACACACTAATTCACCACATATTAATTCCACATACAAACTACATGTATAATATAATGTTATTTAACCTTTGCTCTCCACTTTCGTCCAAATCTGTATCAGGTTCCACAGATACCTCAACAACCTCATTTTTTACAGCAAGTTTCCAACAATCTTCAGAATTATCACTTTGAAAAACTGAATGTAGTATTTCACTTCTAGTTTCCTGAAACACAATTTTCATTACTATCAGTACAAACCTATATAAATAAAACCTAACTTTTCTTAGCTCATAACAGTATAAATTATTATTGTCAGCAAAATGTAGGAAACTGCATGCTAGTTTCAACAGATCCAAGATACTGAACTAAGAAAAACTGTACAATAAGTTTTTTAAATTCAATTCTCCAGGTTGTCATTTTGACATTTCTGGTGTTCTCTCCTGGCATTGGCGTAATTGCAATCCACTTCTGAAGTTGGGGCACCTAGAAGGCGGAGTTACGTTACCCCGATGAGATGATGAGTGACAAATGATAATGTAGTGCCAGGAGAGTTCTTAACCTGAATTCCAGACCATGGGCAACCACAGGAATGATTCTCTTTAATGAAAAATTCCTACAATTTGACCAGGAATGGAACCCAGGACCTCATGAACAGTAGTGAGAAATACTGATCACTAGGCCATGAGGATGGTCACAGTACAATATGTCACTCCATGAAGTTCTATAGAATAGCAGTGCAAATGCTTATGGAATGGCATCACATATCTGTGAAATTGGTATGACCACCCTTTGCAATTAATTCCTGAACATGTTTATAAGAATTAGGGCACACTGTAATGTAATTGGTTAAGGCAATAGCTACAAGCCAGGTCAATGTTTCTAGTCCAGCTGGGATTTTTAAACTGAGCCAAACCTCCTGGCAGCATTGTGGCCCTGGGGTCGACTCAACCTTTAATGGAAATGAGCACCAGATGCAAGCCGGTCGTCATGTAGGGCTGACAAATTGACTGCCATCAAGTGTAGATTGTCTAAAAAAGTGGCAGCCTTAACTTCCTATCTCAAGGACCTCCTAAGGCCTGTAGTGAGAACACCTTATCTTTTTTTTTATGTTTATAAGAAATATATTACACACACATTAATTTTGAAGAGAAAATGTTTCACCCTAACTACCATCTGGGCATCTCATTTTAGACAGAAATTTTTCTCTTCCTTATATAATGCTGTTACGGAACTTGCGCTGGTTCGAGTCCCCATGGGGGAAGAAATTTTTCTCATGGAATTTCGGCCAGTATGGGACCAGTGCCCACCTAGCATCGTGAGGCATTTGGGTAGCTACAATAAGTAGCAACTCCAGGTTGAGAAGACCAGCTATAACAGCTGGGGGACCCGACATGCTGACCACATGTCATCCCTACACTGGCTCATGATCATCTACCTCTGTGAATAACACATGTGGACATGAGGCCAGCAGCTGGCTGGTAAGCCTAGGGCCTTCAAGATCTGCATGCTTGGAGTATATAATGCTGTGGTTAAAGGCAGTAAACATTCATCCACAATGTCACTTGGGTGTTTCTTAATCAAGAATTCCAAAAAAATACCATAGCATGACAGGCCTAGAAGACCTCTGGCCTACCAGCCAGCTATTGGTCTTACACCTATACATGTTAATCAGCCAGGGGTGACATGTGGTCAGCATGTCAGGTCTCCTAGCCATTTTAGGTGGTTTTCTCAACCTGGAGCAACTACTTATTGTAGCTACCCAAATTTCTCATGGTGCTGGGTGAGGACCAGTCTTATACTGGCCAAAATTCTATAAGAAAATTAACTGGAAAACAGGTCCACTGATCATTCGTCAACAAGCTCACTTCTTGCATCCTCAGTCTTAAGACTTGCCAATACTTGAATTGAAGGTTTCCTGATTGGTGGACAGATAGTGGTGCCAATTTCTTGGTTTCTACATTCACCTGATTTCACCGTAACATTTTCTACTTATGGGCCATTTAAAATCATATGTATATATGTGTCTAACATAGAATCCTTTTGTTATCAAATTGTGGCAGGATGTGAGGAAATATGTAATACTCCTGGAAATTAGGATCGTATTCACAGGGCAATGAGATATCAATGTGAGGTCTGTATTCAAGCAGGAGGTGGGCAATTTGAACATCATCTGTAAAAGTTTATTTAACTTTTATAGGAATTAATCACTTACTTACTTACTTACTCACTGGCACTATCGAACCCGTAGGTTCATGGCCACACGGACATAAGCTCTCCATACATCCCTATCCTGAGCTAATGCTTTCCAATCATTTCCTGTATAATCTACTTCGCTCAAATCATAGTTAATGTTGTTCTCCCACCTCATTCTTGGTCTACCAACCGGGCGTTTTCCTTCTGGCTTTCCTACAAGAAGTTTCCATGCACGTCTTTTATTCCCCATACACGCAACATGTCCTGCCCATCGCAGTCTACGGGACTTAACTGTTCTTATTATATCTGGCTTCCTATAAAGACCATGTAGTTCATTGTTATGTAGTCTTCTCCATTCACCTGTCTCTTCATCTCTCTTTGGTCCAAAAATTTTCCTAAGAACTTTATTCTCAAATACTCATAATCTCCTTTCCTCCCTTAAGTAAGAGTCCATGTTTCGCACCCATATAATATAACTGGTAGAATAATAGTTTTATATATTTTCAGCTTAACGTTTTTTGAAAGGAGTTGGGACATCAAAAGTCTCTGCAATGCATAATAGCATGCATTTCCAGAATTGAGCCTATGTTTAATTTCTTTGTGCATCTCATTCCTATTTGTGATTATTGTTCCTAGGTATTTGAATTCAGCCAATTCCTCAAAATTTCCCTCATTTGTCATTAGCTGTCCATTTCCATTATATAATGTATTTCTACGTGTGACCATATATTTAGTTTTACTGATATTTACTTCCAGTCCTAATTTCTTAGTGTTACTCAATAGTGTGTGCGTGTTGGCCTTTAGTATCTCCTCGCTATCGGCCAGTAGTACTACATCATCAGCATAAACTAACAGCTTATTAATACCATTCAGTTGTAAGCCTTCCTCATTCTCTAAAGATTTAATGGCATGCTCTAGTACAAAATTAAATAGTAGAGGAGATAGTGCATCTCCTTGCTTCAACCCATTCTGGATTTCAAAAGTGTCTGAAAACTGTTTGCCTACACGCACCCTACTCGTTGAGCCATTTAGACACATTCGTATAAGTGTAATTAACTTTTTGGGAATTCCGAACTCCAGCAGGATACTATATAACTTCTCCCTCTTAATTGAATCATATGCTTTTTTGAAGTCTACATATAGTTGATGTACAGTACCATTATATTCCCATTTCTTTTCTAAAATCTGTCTTATACTAAAAATCTGATCTGTTGTAGACCTGTTTCTTCTAAATGCACATTGATGATCTCCTAGAATGTCATCAATATAGGGAGCAAGTCTGCTTACTAATATATTTGTTAGAATTTTTGTACGAAGTTGAAAGTAATGAGATGCCCCTATAGTTGTTGCAATCAGTTTTATCTCCTTTCTTATAAATTGGTACGATAATTGATTCCTTCCATTCATCTGGAAGAGCTTCTTTTTCCCAAATCATACTAAGCAAACCAGCGTATCTTGTCCATCAATTTTTCTCCCCTTTCTGATTTTATCAGTTCTGCTGGGATCTCATCTGAACCTGATGCTTTATACATCTTCAATTTTTCAATTGCCATTTCAACCTCTAATGCACTTGGCTCTGCGACTAGCATTTCTGCTGTCTGTAACTTATCCTCCTCAATGTCCTGTTCTGTATGTACATTTAATAGCTGATTAAAATAACTTGTCCATCTATTTAATATACTCTTGGAATCTGCAATCATATCCCCATTTTCATTCCGAATTATGTTTGTTCTAGCCTGAAACCCTTTCTTCTCTATACTAATTCCCTGATATAATTCTCTAATGTTCCTATTTTTTGCATTCATTTCAAGATCATTAATCTTCTATCTCAAATATTCCCTCTTTTTACTCTTTAGTAACTTGGTGGTTTCCCGTCTAACACTACTCAATTGCTCTAAATTTACCTTATTTGACTCGTGTAACCATTTCATTTTTGCTAGCTTTCTTTTCTTTACAATGTCGGCACATTCCTCATCAAACCATTTCTTGTTTTGCCTCTTTTTTAAACAACCAATGCTTTCTGATGCTGACGATTTAATAGTATCTCTTATAGCCTCCCATTATTTATTTATATCAGTTTCTTCTTCGT
The DNA here is from genome assembly GCA_030220185.1 of Diploptera punctata. Taxonomy (NCBI): domain Eukaryota; kingdom Metazoa; phylum Arthropoda; class Insecta; order Blattodea; family Blaberidae; genus Diploptera; species Diploptera punctata. The sequence continues at coordinate 883,974 of JASPKZ010001217.1, read as the reverse complement.
TTGCCACATTGTCATCTGAAGATTCCAGTTCTTCAAATCTATTAGCAATTTTGATTTGGTATTCTTGCCGCATTTCATCATTTTTCAAGTTTTTTAATTCATATTTCACTGAATCATCTTTAGCGTTTGTTCCTCTCATAAGCGATAGCCGTTGTCTGATTTTCACCCTGACCAGATGATGATCTGAATTGCAGTCTGTCCCTCTAACTGATCTAACATCAATGATGCTACTGTGCCAGCGTTTATCCACTAATACATGATCTATCTGGTTCCGAGTTTCTCCATCTGGGGACGTCCAGGTGTATTTATGAATATCCTTATGCTGAAATGTTGTGCTCTTAACAATGAGATTCTTTGATGTGGCAAATGTGACTAATCTAACCCCGTTGTTGTTACTATCTTCATGAAGACTGAATTTGCCTATTGTTGGTTTGAATATATCTTCCTGCCCCACTTTTGCATTAAAATCTCCTAAGACAATTTTCATATGATATCGTGAAAGGCTATCAAATAAGCATTCTAATTCTTCATAGAACTCATCCTTGATCTTGTCATCTTTATCTTCTGTGGGGGCATGTACATTTACAATTATAAAATCATGTCGTTTACCCTTTAGAATTATGTATGATATCCTATCACTAACAAACTTAATATCTCGGATAGCGGATAGGATCCTCCTTCTGACTAAAAAACCCGTTCCAAATGCAGGTCTTTCTGCACCCCCATAGTATAATGCAAAGCTTCCTGATTCCTGACTACCTTCTCCTGGCCACCTAACTTCCTGTAAAGCGACTATATCCAAGGGCGATTTATCCAATTCCCACGTTAATATCTCTAGTGCCCCACTATTGTATAAAGTCCTAACATTCCATGTTCCTAGGAACATGTCCCTGTGTTTGAGCCTTTGGCATGGGTTCCCTGAAGTAGTCCCTGCCCGGAGAACCGAATGGGGGACTATTTGACCTCCGGAAAATTTTACCCCAGTAGAACCCATGTCCGCATTTCTTGACGGTTGTATTTTTACAGTGAAAGATTGTCACTCTTTCGACCAAGGTACTTATTTCGTCTGGCTTATCACCTTCGACCAGTCCGGCATGGGTAACCCTATCGGCAGCAATGCTACCGCCGGCATAGCTCTCAGGATCATTTAAGCACACAAGCCACTCCACCACGACAAGGTAAATCACTATGAGGTTTAATTTATAGTGAAATTAAATGTTTCTTACCCCTCATATATATTTTCTAAGTTGATCGCGATTAGCATGAGCTGCTACTGCTTGGTCCGAAAAACATTTAATTGAATCAAAAGCCAGTCTAATTAAACAAACAGACAAACAAAAGGAACTCACAGTTTGGGATAAGATCCACATTCAGAAAAACAAAAGAAAACTTATGAACTTCGAAATTCCTGCAAATTTTGACCTGATCCAGAGGTTCATCGGTCCATTGCACAGTGCATTAATATATAACCACTCTGACTGCTACCATTTGTGCAGTCTTCTTTTGGATCGTCTTTTGTTTCCGTTGTATATACTAGCGTAGAGTTCATAACATACGAGGTTATTAATCAAAAAGCTTTGCCCGGGCCCATAGGAGGCAAAGATTGATTCATCTTTCTTTCCTAAACACTTAAACATGAATCAACAATAGATCTCAAAACACTAGAGTACTTTAAATTGAATGTATCATTATTGTTATTAACCATGAAAGCTAGACGGAAAATAAAGGAAGTTAGAATGATCTCCTAAATAAGTAAGTTTCAGTACAGGAATATCAAACAGCAGCATGCACATAAATAACTTGAACATTAACCAGGATATATATAAAAATGATGTTTAATATAAACAAGACGTCTGAAGTGGATGAAAAATATAACAAATGTAAATACTTGATCATTCTAAACAAAAAGAAAATAAATAATAATCTTTAACATCACAAAACTATATCATACCTCACACAACATTCATACCACGGTCCAAGCCAGGGTAGTCCTTCCCCAGTCCTCAGGACCAAAACTTAAACCACGCCACTCGCGGCTCCAGGCGACTTTGTCTCAACTCAAAGTTCCGATCGAATGATAATGTTCTTGATGTGCATTGCGTATTTGAGCGTTCCGAGGTAGAAGGGGAGATGCACAGCACAAACAGCGCAACAGGAGAGGCAAAAAGGAGAGTGGGGATAGATGCATAGAGAAAGGATATTGGCATAGTTCACGAATCTTACTGTTTAGGGAGGATAACGGCACTACAGTAGCAAACCGAAAATCGCACTTTCGGTTAACCATCAACAGAGGGAAGAAGAAGAGTTTCTTCCGATCGACATAACACCAGTCGCCAACAAAGTTCTGATGATGAGACAGTTATAGTCTCGAAATCGCGATCAACTTAGAAAATATATATGAGGAGAGGTAAGAAACATTTAATTTCACCATCTGTAAAAGTAATTACTCTAGGAAGAAAAACTTTAAGGTGAATATCACTATTTGAAGCCACAACTTTGAAACCTAGCATTTCCAGATACATGTTGTAATGTGTAGCCTATACATATGGAGAGCACATACCTGAAATTATGTGCCCTATTTTCAAACACCCTGTATATATATATATATATATATATATATATATACACACATCATATATATATATTACCTCAGCTCAATTTTAGATTACTTTCCAGTTGATTTTTCATACTATATTCTTATAATACCGTTGCTCTACTTACTTTTTCCGTCTTTACTAATATTTCTTATGTTTTCTAACGATACTTATAATATTTTTTTACAATTATTAAATATTTATCTACGTAAGCAATTATTTAATCAAAACTATGCAGAATTTTTGTGCGCATGCATGAATACTTAAACAAATTTCCATTAAATGGTGGAAGATATCTGTGAAATCCGAATGACCATATTAAAAAATATATTTTAAGAAATTGATGTTCACTCACTTCATTTTGTTAGATTCCAATGGGACAAGTTAGAATACATCAGATTAGTGTACATTTCATTAAATAATATGGGCTCAACTGCACTTCTACTAGCGCTTGATTTTTCAGTTATTTGTTGTAAACTATAGCTCTTCTTCTGTATTTACTAACATTATTTAATATTTTAAACTTTTTCAAAAGATTTTTATAACATTATTAGACAATTTTAAAGTATTTATTTAAATATGCAAATCACAATATTATGACACTCTTAGGCAATATTGTCATGCTGTAATTTTCTCCATAGAGTATATTACTTAGTCTATGATTTTAGATATGATTTTTCTATTGCTGTTTTGGGTTATCACTGGTTGGATCAGCGTTAGGGAGTGATAAGTAAGTGTACACCCATTTTTAATAAACGTTTGGTAATTTTAATATTATTAGTAAATTTTTTTAACATAGATTTTGGGATTTATTGCAAATATTGGTAATTTAAATTTCATAGCGACGGATAGTAATCGAGGTTGATAATCGATGTGGTTCGATTGTGGATTATCGCTGGTTCTATAAACTCTGGTGCATGCGTACTGTTGTTCTATAGGACTGAAAATATTTCATGCTAGTTTAAGTGCAGTTTTTCCCCAATTTATTTTTGTTAGCTGAAAAATGAATAAGTTTAGTATACACCAGATTAAATGGGTTACTGTGATTGCATTCATTTCCTAGCTTGTTACTGATGAGTTTGTTATTCTGTCTGAGTAATGACTAATGCATATTTTCCTTTGTAAATATGGCAATATTAGATAGTTTTACCTCTACTTCTAATTTAATTTTAAGGCATTTCTTTGAGAAGAAATATATATCCCTCAGGTAAATATTAAAATACTGCTATAATAATTTGTTTTTTATTTGAATTTATGTAGACTTATAACTGGCATAGAATATGTAATTTCATAAAGCTACAGGTATTACCTGAAGAGAATGATTATTCAGGTACTGTCGTAAAGTATTTTCACTTGATTCACACTGAGTCTTAAACTTGTATGATGCATTTACAAGACGAACACAAGATTCACAGATTTGGGCTGGCAAACCATCTCCTTGAATAAGCTGTAAACATACATTTCAGAACTTACAAACTGCAGCACACACCTCGCAAGGTTATTCCATACAGCAATAGCTATTAAATAAATGCAACAGTTATTAAATGAATATTTGGATATTCAATCATAATCCAGTACCTTTATTACTGGCACAAAATTCATTATTTTTTCTGGTAATGATAAAGATTGTCTACGGTTGTCATCATTGAAAAGAGGCACCAATGTGTCTTTTCGAGTCAAACAAAGTCGACATATATTACCCAAAAGCAAAGACATAATATTGTAATTCTTCCGTTTACACAAAGATCCAAATTCGAGGATATAAAAATTATATTAAAAATAGCTCTAAAAAAGAAAATTAAAACACCATTCTTAACACAAACGCCATCTTGCATTTCACAGTTACATACAAACTGTTATCCAACATAGAGAAGTTATCCACAGAGAACGGTTCTCTGTGCTGTTATTTTCCAGGCTTACATAAAAGCCAACATAATAATGAGTAAAGGAGATTCCGGTAACCTATGATGGAAAATTTTCAAGGAATTTTAAAGTATTTCGATATAATATTGAGAAGAAATTTAATATATCTAAGTATATTATAAGACTATATGGCTTTAAAGAGTAACTATTTTCTGCCCTGACTAATTCAAATGATTCAAGTATTTTTTAACAGATTGGCGATATGAGATCCGCCATCCAGTCAAACGTGCTGCCATCTTATAACGAAATTTTAAAGTATTAGACGGGCAAGGGCGGTTTATTAAAAATATCGTTAATAACGTAGGCAATGACAAACTGCTCTAATAAAAAGCAGATTAATAATTTTTCACAATCATATTGGCATAACATCCCAGTCATAGCCTCCCTAATAATTTACCTCAAGACCACTCTATTTCTGGCAACTATCCATCAATTTTGATTGTTAAGTCTTTGGACATCTTCCAAAACTCAATCTATCCACCTGGCTTTAAGGCCTTTCAACATTTCTCCTTCCATCTGGATGATGCACCATTACTTTTTTAACTACCTCACTATTATCCATTCTCTGAATATGTCCTGCCCATCACAATCTTGCCATCTTAATATCTGTAACAGTTTTGGTGATTTATACAAGAGTTATAGTTCTTCATATCAATTCACTGTTCTCCTCTTTCTTGAATAGGTCCATATATTTTTCTCAGAATTTTCCTTTCAAATTCCAAGTTGAGCAATAGTATTTTCAATCAAGACCCCAAGTCTCACTTCCACATTATTAGCATTGGTTTTTTTAAGGTCTTACTCATATATAATCTAATTTTTGTTTTAAATATGAGAAATTTTTATTTAAAATATTTTAGCAATCCATAGTAAATTTTTTGGCTCTTTGAATTCTCTTACCTATTTCCATAACTTTCACAGGGGATAAAAACACCATGAGGTTTAATTTAAGAAATAAATTAATGTTTTTATTACCTCACCTCATCCTTTTTCTTCTAGACTGCAGTTTCGAAGCTTATCTCCATATCAGTAGCATCTTGTTGACCGGTGTTACGTTGTTTCTCGTTGGTTTTCTTCTTCCAAAGAAAAAGAAGAAAACCGCCAAGAAACGACACAACACCAGTTGATGAGAGGCTACTGATGGTGGAGATAAGCTCTGAAGCTGCAGTCTAGAAGAAAAAAGATACGAGGTGAGGTAATAAAAACAATTTATTTCTTTACTCATTAAGTTATTAATTTGGGATCAAAACTTTCTATTTTTTCAAATTTAAAATTCCCTACTTATATTTGTTGTTCTTTCGTTTGTATCTATTTTCATTATATATCATATATTTTAGGTTTGTAATCATCTTACCTCAATTTAATGTTGATTGTTCTCGAACATGTTTTAATATAATCATCAGCTTGCCCAGTCTGAAAATGATAGAGATTATATTGAAACATGTTCGAGAACTAATCAACATTAAATCGAGGTAAGATGATTACAGACTCAAAAAACAATCATATATTTTTTCTTCATTTATCTGGAGGCCCACTTTATTTAAAGTATAAATGTTTTCTTTATATAATTTTTGGGCCTGTCGATAAAAATCAATATCACCAGCATATGCCAATATTTGTACTGATTTATGGAATATTATTCCTCTCATTTGAATGCCAGCATTTCTATTGCTTGAAAGTGTTATGTTAAAGAGTAAGCATGAAAGCGAGTCTCCTTGTCCTAATCCTTCTAAGAATTCAAAAGGTTCTGACATATCTCAGTTCTTATCACACTGACTATTCTCAAATTCAAAATAATCTCCATTGTTGATTTGATCAACCTAATAAGTTTCTCAGGCATTTTAAACTCCTTCAATTCTATTGATACTATTGTATTCTCAAAATTGCAAAGAAAAGAAAAAAAAATACAAGGAAATTACTTACCATCCTGAAATGCATAGAAAATTTCAAAATTTTTTTGACAAATATAACATTACTTTGGCACCAATAAATAAATTTAGTCTGGGTAATCTTCTAAGGAGATTATGAGTATTTGAGAATAAAGCTCTTAGGAAAATTTTTGGGCCAAAGAGAGATGAACAGACAGGTGAATGGAGAAGACTACATAACAATGAACTACATGGTCTTTATAGGAAGCCAGAAATAATGAGAACAGTTAAGTATCGTAGACTGCGATGGGCAGGACATATGGCACAAATGGGGAATGAAAGACGTGCATGGGAGCTTCTTATAGAAAAACCTGAGGGAAACCGCCCAGTTGGTAGACCAAGAATGAGGTGGGAGAATAACATTAACTATGATTTGAGGGAAGTAGATTATTCAGGGGATGATTGGAAAACATTGGCTCAGGATAGGGATATATGGAGAGCTTATGTCAGCGTGGCATGAACCTACGGGTTTGATAGTGCCAGTGAGTTAGTTAATCTTCTAAGTACAAATAAAAAAAAGTGAATGTCCCACACAATAAGAAATCTGGAATTTATCAAATAAGTTCCAAAGATTGCAATAAAGTTTATATAGGAAAAAATAAAAGTAATTTGGAAACTTGTACCAAATAACATTTTAAAGATATTACAAACTGTGAAATTGAAAAATCTGCAATTGCTGCATATAGTTTATTAGTTCAGAATAAATTGAAAAAAAATTATGAAAATGTAATTGGAGAAGAGCAGAATGGATTCAGAAAGGGTAGATCTTGTACAGATGGATTCTTCACTCTATAACTACTATTAGAAAAGCACAAGGAATTCAATATAGAAACTCATATTGCCTTCGTTGACTTCATAAAGGCTTTTGACAAAGTAGACAGAAATATATTACTAATATTTTCAACATCTATAAAGATAATGAAATCTCTGTTAAACAAGATGGCAAATTATCTTCTTGGGAAAACATCAGCACTGGAGTAAGACAGGGATGTGGACTTTCACCAGTGCTTTTCATTATATATATGAATAAATTGATAAATGAATGGAGGAAAACACAACAAGGATATATACCCATCAATAGGAACCTCAAACTCGATGCTATTCTTTTTGCAGATGATTTAGCTCTTCTGGCACTTTCCGAAAATGATTTGCAACGATCAATTTATAATTTACAAAAAATAGGTGCCAAATTTAATATGGAAATATCAATTAACAAACCTAAAATTATGGCATTTCATGGGAAGGACCCCATACAAAGTAAAATCTGTCTCCAGAATAAAATTTTAGAGAGCAACTATATGAATGGCATCCAAACAGAAAGAAGAAAAGAGGAAGACCAAGGTTAACACGGAAGAAAAACATGAAGACAGTAATGCAAGTTAGAGGGCTAAGCATCGAAGATGCCCAAGACCGTAGACTTTGGAGGTTTGGCACGGGAAGACGGCAGCAGCTGTAAAAACCCGAAGATAGATGGATAGTATCTTGGATATTATCTCTCTATCTGGGATGAAAAAGATATCCCTGAAAAAATTACTAGTTATAATAAAAGTTTAGGAATTATTAATCAAGTTATGAAACCATCCCTTGCACAAAAAAACACCAGATTACATTTATATAACACTTTCGCTAGACCAGTGAAGCATGGACACTAAAAAGACAACATGAAAGCAGAATAACGGCTTGAGAAATGAGATTCATGTGCAGAACAGCGGGTTACACCAGATGATCGGAAAAGGAACACCGATATCTTAAAAGAATTGAAGACTACGCCAATTTTGGAATATATTAAACAGTACTAACTAAATTGGAAACACCATCATGGTAGAATGAGTTCAAATCGGATCCCCAAAGCTGTTTATAATTATATACCAAGAGGACGAAGATCACTGGGCCGTCCTATGAAACGCTGGAGGGAAAATTTTCTATAGGATCGTAACAGGCCTTGGCCTAGTACTTGGAAGGAAGAAGAAGAAGTTTATTAGAACATTATAAAATTGGAAGAGAAGCAAAACTTTTAAAACAAATGGATAAACCTTTGGAATTGTCAGTTTGGGAGAAAATATACATTCAGAAAAATAAATATAGATCAATGAATTTTGATATTCCTAAAACTAACTAACTCACTGGCACCACCAAACCCATAGGTTCATGGCCATGCAGACATAAGCTCTCCATACATCCCTATCCTGAGCTAATGTTTTCCAATCATTCCCTGTATAATCTGCTTCCCTCAAATCATAGTTAATGTTATATTCCCACCTCATTCTTGGCCTACCAACTGGGAGTTTTCCCTCTGATTTTCCTACAAGAAGCTTCCATGTATGTCTTTCATTACCCATTCATGCCACAATCCCTACCCATTGCAGTCTACGAGACTTAACTGTTATTATATCTGGCTTCCTATAAAGACCATGTAGTTCACTGTTATATAGTATTCTCCAATCACCTGTCTGTTCATCTCTCTTTGGTCCAAAAATTTTCCTAAGAACTTTATTCTCAAATACTCGCAAATTTTGATATTCCTAACCAAAATTTTATTTTGAAATTAATGAATTCAACAATAGATAGCAGCACTAAAGATGGTGACAATAGAAGAGTTGACGACCGAAGAATTTCATCAGTCAGAGTTATGGCTGAAGATGGACATGAGATCGTCTGAAACTTAGTATTGTGAAAAACATGAAATTGATGAGGTGAGTTGTTAAAAAAATGTTCTACAATGAATTTCAAAGTATATTTTTCTCTTCAATTAAAATTAAAATTTATACTATCCCAAAAAATTACTGGCATTTTATGTAATAAAGTCAACCGCCGTGGTTTCAAGGTAGCATGCTGCATTGTCATGCAGCAGGCCTGGGTTTGATCCCCGGTCGGGACAGTTTTTTGGGTGAGGTTTTTATCAGGGTTTTTTCCTCACCTGTAAGACAAATATCAGGAAAACTTTAAGACCCAAATGGTCCCCGAAATCATATGGCCATCATCATCATCCTTCACCGGTGTGAAAAGCAACGGGAAGCTACCACATCTACAATTCCTTAGTAAAGCTGCAAGCATAGCATGAAAATGCTATGATTGCAGTGAAGGACTTGCCTTTGTTCAGAATTACTATGGATGGATGATGTAATTCCGATGAATAGGGTAAATAAAAGTTCCAATTTGGTGAAAACAAGCAGATATAAAAGTAATTTTTATGGAAGTAACAAACTCACACGCAATGCTTCAAATTTCAACAATGCAACAAAAACTGCAGGATCGTATTCTACAGACTTTAAACCACAACATTGCCGTTTTGTGGCATCATAGCTTCTATCATGTGACCACACGCAGTGTTTCCAAAATGGCAGACATCAATGTTTCGTTTCAACAGCGCGCTGTCATTGAATTCCTCTGCCTCCACGGATTGCAACAAGGAAAGAGTTGATGCGCTCATTAGAGACGACAGGCGTATCACAGTGAATGAAATCGCTAAAAAACTTGCAGTAGGACACAGTGCAGTGCAAGAAATGATTCACAACTTAGGTTACCGAAAAGTTAGTGCCCGTTGGGTTCCACATTTATTGAGTGAAGACCACAAACTTCAGAGAAGAACCATCATCACCCATAACCTTCTTCAGAGATTTCGAAACGAAGGTGATGATTTTTTGACGAATATTGTGACAGGTGACGAAAGCTGGTTTCATTGCTACAAGCCTGAAACTAAACACCAGAGTATGGAATGGCACCACTTGAATTCGCCATCAAAGAAAAAAGCAAAGACAGTGCAATCTGTTGGGAAAGTTATGGGCAGCGTCTTCTGGGATGCACAAGGTTGCATTCTGGTTGAATTTCTTGAACCTGGACAAACCATAAACGCTGCACGCTATATCCAGACACTTGTGAAGCTCCGTTGTGCATTGCACGACAAACGCCCTGGAAGGAAGAACATTCTGCAACACGATAATGCGCATTCTCACACTGCTCGTGCCACTGTGGAGAAGATCAGGACATTTGGGTGGGAAACTCTTCCACATCCTCCTTATAGTCCTGATTTGGCACCCTCTGACTACCATCTTTTCGGTTCTGTGAAGGAGCAGATGAGAGGCCAACGCTACGAGACGCTGGAGGATATTCGGAAAGCAGTGTGTTAGTGTCTTCGAGCAGCTGGAACGGACTTCTATCATAAGGGAATTTTCAAGCTTGTAGAATGCTGGACAAAATGTGTGCAAAGAATTGGAGACTATGTTGAAAAGTAGCACGAAGGTCTGTAGATTAACATGGTGTACTTGGTTTGTCTAAAATAAATATTATGATTGTTTAAAAAATGTTGCTCATGACTTTCAGTATGACCCTCGTAGCACATTATCTCAGTTCAACATGGTCCCCTTACATTTCAAAGCAGATCTACCGAAGTTGTGATGTATATCGAAGAAAGTTTGCCAACATATGCAATGTAATGGTATCAATTTCTCTGTGCATGCAATCCTTCAAATTTGCAAGATTTTGAACTTCAATTGATGTAAAGCAATTTTATGTAATTCCAAGCAAAGAAATTGAGCAGTGTTTTAGGACTGGAGAATATGGTGCCCACATGTGTTGTAATCCTCTGCTTACACATTTTCCTGGAAAGGTGCATTCAAGAAATGTTTTCAAATGCTGGGCCTTGGCACCGAAGCCATTAGCGTTCTTGCTCTCCAATATTTCTCTATGGTGGATCCAACAGGTAATACTTCACAGGTTGGTAGGTGTTCTTCATTCATTTCTTCATCTTTATTGCATAGAGGGCAATTTGGATTCGTGTAGATTCCTATCTTATATAAATGTTTGGCCAAATAGTCATGTCATGTTCTGTAAGCAGTCTAAATTTTGCTACTGTAGTTTTGCATGGAATTTCTGGAATAGTATCTGGCTTCTTTACTAAAACATTCCATTTTTTGTCTTTGGCTTTATTACATAGGTCTTGATTTTGTTTGATTTTATATTTGTTTTTAATTATTCTTTTTATGGATGTGAAAGGTAAGACCGAGTAATGGCAGTATAACCACATCATCAGAAATAGAGGAAATGCTATTTCAACACTTACGCTGACATGCCACGGCGTAGAAATGGTCCACAAATGGTGCTTGTGAGAATGGTCGGTGGATTCAAATATATAGATCCTCCCGGCAAGGTCCGATGGACCCATTAACCAACGGCATGTGTAGGCCCTCCAGTCATACTGGGGGTTTATGTGAGTGGGTGATGTAACCACCATTACAAATAAAAAATTGGTGCCCTCTTAAAAAACGGTTACATTTATTCTGAACAATGGCAAATCCTTCAGGCATTCAAGAAATTAAAATGTTCAAGATGATAGAGAACTTGAACACAATACACATGTTTTGCAAAGTGTAAAATCTCCCAACAATATGTTGTGGAAGACCACACTCATGATAGAGATTCTGAGTCGATCGATGCACAAGAGGTCAATTTAATTGCTTCCTGAATCATACAATGTCTTCAGGTACATATGACCTGCTTTGAATGCTCTTCATCCTTAACACTCCCTGTGTGATTGAATTTGCCAACAACCTGGCAAATTGTTATATTTATGGGGCTAGGTTTCCTAAATCTTCACATAACAGCTCACTGCATCCATGTTAGTCCCCTCAGACGAGCACAGACTACAATAATCATCTCTTCAATAGTGAACATTTTTAATACCAAAAATAAAAATATTTACATTAATATCAAAAATAATATCCTTGAATTGTCACTAAAATGGATAGTCTTTACGTTCAGCCTGCATAATGGCTGAATTTTGTACTTTATGGTAACACATATAACTAATTCTTCTTCTTTAGTAGGCGACTACAACCTCATTGAAGTTTTGGCCTCAACAATTTTTCTCCACCTAGATCTATCCTGGATACAGACTGGCCAATTTTCATTTCTAATATATCTTTTATAACGTCATCCTGCCATCTGTTTTTTGGGCGTCCAACTGTTCTGGTGCATATTGGTTTCCATTTGTATATGTAACTAATTCTATCTTTTGTTAAAGAAACCTAGAAGCTGAGGCAAATATGTTTCAGATGAGAAACAAGATAGAAAAACCAAAAGAAAAGAAATACAAGAAATTCACATATCACTCTTGGGCACACATTAAATTTCAAAAGATTTTTGAAAAATTTAATATCAGTTTAGCACCAAAGAATGATTATAGTTTAAATAACTTAATAAAAACCAACAAAAATGTAAAGATTGATAGTAAAAATCAAATAAAATGTGCAGACTGTGATAAGATATACATAGGGAAAACAAAAAGAAATTTAATAAAAACATTTTGTCTGTTCTTTCTTACCTCTCAGAGTTGTTTTTTACGAACATGTTTCAGAGCTTCTTGGCCCCATCGTCAGCTAAGAAGCTCTGAAACATGTTCGACAAAAACAACTCTAAGAGGTAAGAATGAACAGACAAAATGTTTTAATTATTAAACAAACCTCTTAATTACTTATTTTATGTTCCGAAACCAGAAGAAAAATATGAGGTGAGTGATCAAAAATTCTACCTTAATAAAACCTCTTAATGTTACTTCCTATTGTATTTTGAAATAAAAAAGAAATTTAACCATTAGAACTAAAGAACTCACAACAAATGTAAAAAAAGGGGAAGTAGAAAAATCGGCAGCAGCTGCTCAAGTTTGGACAGAATTCTGGAGAAATGAACTTCATTAGCAAGTTCATTGGACCACAGGAAGAGGGAGCAGGAGTCAAGAATCAGAGATGACAACTTGAGAAAAATCAGTCTGCACAAGCTGAAGATGGGGTTCAGAAGCCTTGAAACATATACTTACTTACTTACTCACTGGCACTATCGAACCCGAAGGTTCATGGCCGCACGGACATAAGCTCTCCATACATCCCTATCCTGAGCTAATGCTTTCCAATCATTCCCTGTATAATCCACTTCCCTCAAATCATAGTTAATGTTGTTCTCCCACCTCATTCTTGGCCTACCAACTGGGCGTTTTCCCTCTGGCTTTCCTACAAGAAGCTTCCATGCACGTCTTTCATTCCCCATATGTGCAACATGTCCTGCCCATCGCAGTCTACGAGACTTAACTGTTCTTATTATATCTGGCTTCCTATAAAGACCATGTAGTTCATTGTTATGTAGTCTTCTCCATTCACCTGTCTGTTCATCTCTCTTTGGTCCAAAAATTTTCCTAAGAACTTTATTCTCAAATATTTGTAATCTCCTTTCCTCCCTTAAAGTAAGAGTCCATGTTTCGCACCCATATAATATAACTGGTAGAATAATAGTTTTATATATTTTCAGCTTAACGTTTTTTGAAAGGAGTTGGGACATCAAAAGTCTCTGCAATGCATAATAGCATGCATTTCCAGAATTGAGCCTATGTTTAATTTCTTTGTGCATCTCATTCCTATTTGTGATTATTGTTCCTAGGTATTTGAATTCAGCCACTTCCTCAAAATTTCCCTCATTTGTCATTAGCTGTCCATTTCCATTATATACTGAATTTCTACGTGTGACCATATATTTAGTTTTAGTGATATTTACTTCCAGTCCTAATTTCTTAGTGTTACTCAATAGTGTGTGCGTGTTGGCCTTTAGTATCTCCTCGCTATCGGCCAGTAGTACTACATCATCAGCATAAACTAACAGCTTATTAATACCATTCAGTTGTAAGCCTTCCTCATTCTCTAAAGATTTAATGGCATGCTCTAGTACAAAATTAAATAGTAGAGGAGATAGTGCATCTCCTTGCTTCAACCCATTCTGGATTTCAAAAGTGTCTGAAAACTGTTTGCCTACACGCACCCTACTCTTTGAGCCATTTAGACACATTCATATAAGTCTAACCAACTTTTTAGGAATTCCGAACTCCAGCAGGATACTATATAACTTCTCCCTCTTAATTGAATCATATGCTTTTTTGAAGTCTACATATAGTTGATGTACAGTACCATTATATTCCCATTTCTTCTCTAAAATCTGTCTTATACTGAAAATCTGATCTGTTGTAGACCTGTTTCTTCTAAATGCACATTGATGATCTCCTAGAATGTCATCAATATAGGGAGTAAGTCTGCTTACTAATATATTTGTTAGAATTTTGTACGAAGTTGAAAGTAATGAGATGCCCCTGTAGTTGTTGCAATCAGTTTGTTCAACAAAAAGAACCATAAGAGATAGGAATACATAGACCAATTATCTTAATTATGAGAAAACAAAATTTGTGGTCAGGCATATTATTGATTCAATTTCTTCGTATGCCATAGTGTTACTTCCTATTATTTTGAGAATAATAAATTATACATGAGAGTATTATTTCAAGAGAATGTACAAAAAAAAGTAATGATTTATGGTAATTTTTATTGTGGAGTGAACTTGTATACATATAACAGACAATGAAAAATGCATGACTTTCACTAATACATACACTAAGGTGCAGGTGATTTTGTTTGGAATATTTACCTTTCAAATCAATTAAAAATTACAAAATATTGAAAACAGAAAAGTCACCTATTAGTATGCATTATCCTGAAGCAGCCTGGATTCTATAAAAAGGATCCCTTCACTGTATGTACAACAATTCTTCCTTGAAATGTTTCTACTAATCTGTTCAATACAAATTATCTCAAATTATAGGTCTTTATTTCACAGACAAAATTTAACTTGTTGATTCTGCAAGCTTCTCTGCCTTCTGCACCACTTCCTCAATGGGTCCAACCATGTAGAATGCAACTTCTGGCAAATGATCATATTCACCATTCAGGATTTGTTGGAATCCCTGCAAAAAATAAATAAAAATAAATTAACACAATATCACCAAAATATTAATACAGCCCATTAGAGGCTTTAACTTCCTTTAGAATTTTCTGACAGGTTGATCTCTCTTTAGCCATGTTTCACCAGTCCTTGGTGCCCAGTTACCTTGTCCTCCAACAGTCCATCTACTGTTTTAAACTTTTATAGGAAAAAATCACTATGAGGTTTAATTTAAGATTAAATTAAAATACTTCATACCTCGCTTCATTTCCAGTCTTCTAATTATACCGCAGTTTCAAAGCCTTGGCAGCTTCATCTTCAGTAATTTCTCATTGACTTCTAACTAGTTCTTCTGATCGACATAACATCAGTTGACGAGGTATTACTGAAGATGAAGCTGCCAAGGCTTTGAAACTACATTATAATTAGAAGACTGGATATGAGATGAGGTATGAAGTATTTTAATTTAATTTTCAAGCATCTACTATTTGTTATCAGCAATGTTTTCAGTTTTCATTCTCTGCACATGTCCTGTCCACTGTAACCTAGCATTTTATTTGAGGTAACTATGGTGCATTGTACTTACACTGCTAAAAATACTCCTAAATGAATTCCACAGTGCTAAGTACTATTTTAAAATGTTACACTGTTAGTTTTTAAAATAAGTTTCTTGTTTCACCAGCTTTAAATAACACTGAGCAACAAAAAATAAACTTTTTGTCTCAGAAAGAAAAATATGTGATTCTGATAGTATTTTTTTTTCCTGAATTCAAATATGATATTGGTTTTTCTCTATCACACAAGGTTTGAAGAAGATTCCATCCTTTTAGCCGGGAACCAAGCATTTTAGACTGGTTTTTGAATAACTTTAAATCTCGTATGAGATCGTTAAGATCTTCTTGAGTCAATAAATGAGGCTCAGATGAACAGCTTTGTTCAAAAGTTGTATCACCAACATCTGTTTCTTCTTCTTCCTTACTTCCATCAGAATCTGAGCTCTCTTCATCTAACGTCACATGTTCTATAAAGCAGGATTTTAATATCATAATAAATATGAAAGTTAAAGTTAATAATTTTATATTTTAAAATTCTTCTTCTTCCTTCCAAGTATTAGGCCAAGGCCTGTTACGATCCTATAGAAAATTTTCCCTCCAGCGTTTCATAGGACGGCCCAGTGATCTTCGTCCTCTTGGTATATAATTATAAACAGCTTTGGGGATCCGATTTGAACTCATTCTTTCTAGATGGTGTTTCCAATTTAGTTGGTACTTTTCATTATTAATTTCATACATCTCAATGATGGATAAATCATATTTAAAGAGAAAAATTATACGCTCAGACCGGGACTTGAACCCGGGACCCTTGGTTTTCTAGTCCAAGTGCTCTACCATTTGAGCTACCTGAGCAAGTACCGATCTAAACGCAACGGTCTGAGCGTATAATTTTTCTCTTTAAATATGATTTATCCATCATTGAGATGTATGAAATTAATAATGAAAACATCGAAAATAGCCGTACTGGCATTTATAATGTAATGTATAATTCCCAAATATGTCTTCTTAATATAGGAGCCGCCATTTGCAAAGATAGAAGCAAAGGCTTCAAAGCATTTGGTGGGCGGGAATTACAACGTATATAGAGAAAGATTTGCATTTAGATCGGTACTTGCTCAGGTAGCTCAAATGGTAGAGCACTTGGACTAGAAAACCAAGGGTCCCGGGTTCATGTCCCGGTCTGAGCGTATAATTTTTCTCTTTAAATATGATTTAGTTGATACTGTTTAATATATTCCAAAATTGGCGTAGTCTTCAATTCTTTTAAGATATCGGTGTTCCTTTTCCGATCCCATATGGTGTAACCCGCTGTTCTGCGCATGAATCTCATTTCACAAGCCGTTATTCTATTCTTTCAATATATAAATATAACTTAAATAAAAACATCTAAATAATTCATTGTTGAATAAAAATGTCTCAGTAACAATTAAAGAAATTTTATTACATAACAGTTTTTGTAAATAACGCTTTTAAAAATTGTTTTAAGTCATTGTTGTCAAAATTATAAAGCTTTCTGTTATAACTGTAATAAGAACACCTGCTTAACTTCATATTCTTAAATGAAAGTAAACTAAATTCTGATTGGATGTTAAAACAATTAACTTTTTGATTTAACAAATCAAATTTAAACTTATATTTAAAGAACTATTAACCAATAGAATTTAAAATAACCATCATGTGATGTAATAATGGTCTTAAAATTATAAAAGAATTACACTAGTCATTCTGCATATAACTTTCCACAAAAATAGAAGCAAGAAGAGTTCTCAAGATATGTAATATTTAATACAAGAATTGATTCCAGAAAAGAAAAGAATTTATTTTAATTGATAGTGAAGAATAATACCACTTAAATTTACTTAATCTGCTGGGAACCTACAAAGTGAATACATTTGTAATTATTTCTACAAGAACCAGTTTTCAGTGATTTTAAAGTGTTTTTCTATCCAGTGTACCAACTTCTGATCTTGAGAAGAGAATCCGGCTCTACCGAAAATTAAACCCAACCTGAACCAGTAATTCTTTTTGGGACACCAATCTTTCTTCAAAATGTTACTACTACATCGGGAATGAAGAGAATTACTGCTTCAAAATGTCACCACAACGTGGGACAGCAATTTACTTCTTCATCTAGAGGCTTTGGTATGGGCAATTCTTCGCAGTGTGGAACTGGTCTCATTGTAGATTGCAAGTCAGGGTACATCACTGTATGTTTTGATTTTGACGTAATCACTTTAATGTTTGTTAAGCAGAAAATAATTATTTAAATCCATCAATTGAAATTGAAATAAAAAAACTGTGGGTGATGGAAAAATTTCGAATACATATTGAAAACATGATAAAAACTGCATTAAGTAAACTACTGGTACTCATGAGACAAAAACCATGTTGACCAGTGTAATTAATCTACACTACTTATAAGCAGACTATTTTATGAAAAAGGCCCCTTGATAAGAAAAACATTATTAAACAATCTCTTATATGAGAAATCTCACCTTAATGGTTTCTTCCAATGGCACAAGCTTTCCAGCATGACCTGTGAACACCTCAGCGACCTGGAAGGGCTGAGACAAGAACCTCTGGATTTTACGGGCTCGTGCAACAGTGAGCTTATCTTCCTCAGACAATTCATCCATACCCAGGATAGCAATGATATCCTGCAGAGATTTGTAGTCCTGAAGGATTTTCTGAACACCTCGAGCTATATTGTAATGCTCAGCACCAATAATGTTAGGATCCATAATACGTGATGTTGAATCCAGAGGATCCACAGCTGGGTAGATGCCAAGCTCAGCAATGGCTCGCGACAACACAGTTGTGGCATCCAAGTGAGCAAAGGTGGTTGCAGGGGCAGGATCAGTCAAGTCATCAGCTGGCACATAGATAGCCTAAAAAAGTAACAAATTTAACTCAGAATTTGCATTATTTGGCTCACATTATGTTAAGGGAATATGATGGCCTAAAATGAATAACTTTTTTATTTTTTGGCTTAAAAATAGGCCTTTAACATGGCATGTTATGAAATTGTTTCAGTAAGTTCTGTATAAGACCTTACAAGGCCTTTAATATCCCATTCTTCTTAATCATAATTTGTAGGATTTTCATCCTGTTAAAAGAACCAGTAAGATGCAAAGATTATTAGAACAAGTATCAGAATTTAATTATTTAGGTGTATTAATAACAAACACTAAAAATTTAATAAAAGATGTAAAGAAACAAGCTGATAAAGCAGTACAAATATCAGGATATATGAAAGATTTAATTTGGCACAACAAACATATGTCAATAGAAAGCAAAACCTGCATATATATAATTCGACCAGTTATTGTATATGAAGAAGAAACTAGGGCTGATACAACAAAAAACTAAACAAATAATAAGCACATGTGAAATGAAGATCTTAAAAACTATTCAGGGGAAAACATTATTTGATAAAATACACAACACAGAAATTAGGGACAAATGTCATATTCAAGATATAACCAAATTTATTATAGATAGACGAAAATATTGGAAGGGTCATATAGAAAGAGCAGAAGACAAAAGACTTAAAGAAGATAGACCAATGGACGGGAGAAGAACAAGAGGAAGACCAGCCAAGAGTTGGATAGACAGTGAATGCAGATCCACTATGTCTTCCTCCGAGGAGTGATTTTGGAAATAAACAGGATAATATCCCATTAAGTCCTGCGCCATAGCCGAGTGGTTAAGGCAGGAAGCCTTGGCAAAGAGCTACGGGACTTGCACTGGTTCGAGTCTCCATGGGGGAAGAAATTTTTCTCATGGAATTTCAGCCAGTATGGGACCGGTGCCCACCCAGCATCGTGAGGCATTTGGGTAGCTGCAATAAGTAGCGACTCCAGGCTGAGAATATCAGCTATAACAGCTGGGGGACCGCACATGCTAAGCACATGTCACCCCTACACTAGCTAGATGATCGTCTACCTCTGTGATTAACACATGTGGATGTGAGGCTAGCAGCCAGATGGTCAGCCAAGGGCCATCTAAGCCTGTCACGCTTGGAGTTTTTTTTTTTAAATTTCACTTTTAATATTTTATTCCAGTTTTCCATAAGTTTGATTTTCAATCATATAACAGCACAAAACTGATATAATTCAACTAATGAATGAGTATTTAATTTTAGGAAGTTATATTTTGAGGTTATTTTAATTATATTATTTTTGGTCTGGACATCTTACCTCAATATTAATGTTGATTTGTTCTTGGACATGTTTCAAAACAATTCTGTTTTATCGTCAGCTTTCCCAGACTGGGAAATAAGAAGGGACTCGTTCATTAATTATATTATTTTTGGTCTGGACATCTTACCTCAATATTAATGTTGATTTGTTCTTGGACATGTTTCAAAACAATTCTGTTTTATCGTCAGCTTTCCCAGACTGGGAAAGCTGACGATAAAACAGAATTGTTTTGAAACATGTCCAAGAACAAATCAACATTAATATTGAGGTAAGATATCCAGACCAAAAATAATATAATTAATGAACAAGTCCCTTCTTATTTCCCATATCCATCCATCCATAGTAATTCTGTCCGAGGGCAGGTCTTTCACTGCAATCATAGCATTTTCATGCTATGTTTTACAGCTTTACTAGGGAATTATAGGTGTGGTAGCTTCCCGTTGCTTTCCACAATTTCCCATATTTAACTATGAATTGATGTAATTCATTCAAAAATAAACATATTGGCATGAAATTTGGAAGGAATCTAGATCCCAAAATTTATATTTTTCCAAAGTTTAAAATTATAATAATTATTTCATTATCAAATTCTTTTCCCCAGGAATTTCAAAATTTGTTAAATAAAAATTACAATAGGAAGTAACAGTATGAGGCAATTTATAATTCATCAGTCTCTATTTTTTTAAATGTAGATCTTTTCCTTAACTGAGTTCTGTTGATCTTTCCAGTCATTTAAGCAATTTTGACTTCTTGTTTCTAAGATTAGCTAAAAAAAAACCCATGCTGCAAAGTTGAGAATTGTTTACCAATATTAATTTTAACTGCAACACTTTATTAATAACTTATCTAAACTTCTGATTTTTTATCAATAGCACCATTTATTAATTTCTTTTTCTGTTTCTCCCCAAACAGCAATACCAATAATTTTGAAATTAGTAAAATAAAATACATTTTTTAAGTTATTTAGGTAGGAAGTTCGTTGTCAGCCATTAGATGGCACAGAGGTCAGTATGCAGGAGAGGAGGCCGTTGGATGTCAGCTGTAAACGTGATACAGCATTGAGAATGTCACAAATGCAGTGATGAAACCCAGGTCTGCAAGGGAGTTAAGAAGTATGAGATGAGTCAAAAACAACTCAACATTAAAATAAGTTTTACCTGTACTGATGTGATTGATCCCTTTTTAGTTGTCGTGATTCGCTCTTGCATGGTACCCATGTCAGTGGCCAAAGTTGGCTGATAACCTACAGCAGAGGGGATACGACCCAACAGGGCAGATACCTAAAACAAAGAGTTACAATGTTTAGTTTGCCTTGTCAAAATATGCAATCTACAGTTAGAAATGTGCACAGATTGAACACTAACCTCTGAACCAGCCTGGGTGAATCTGAAAATGTTATCGATGAACAGCAGTACATCCTGTCCTTCTTGGTCTCGGAAATATTCAGCAACGGTAAGTCCAGTCAATGCAACTCGGGCACGCGCACCAGGTGGTTCATTCATCTGACCATATACCAGTGCGACCTACAAGGACATTAAAATCTCTATATTGTCCAAAAATTGTTTTAGAATTGCAGGTTTGGTTCAAAACTAATTTAATACTAGTGAAAGTCATATCAAATTCAGTTGAGGTGAAGTCATATGATGAAATTTAAAAAAGTTAACAGATTTTTATTCCTGAACTGATTAGAAACTTCACCTCATGAGATAATTTCCACAAATGCATAGAAACTGTTAACTCTCGTGTGCCATTAAATATTTTTACTAACTCTTACTCCATGACCAAACATAACTGGAAAGCTCTTGGCCTACCAGCTGCCCTCACATCCATAGGTTTTAATCACAGAGGCCGGATGATCATCCAGTCATTATAGGGGTCACAAATGGGCTCCACATTGTGTCCCAAAGCCATTATAGCTGGTTTTCTCAACCTAGAGATGCTACCTATTATTGTAGCTACCCTAATTCCTCACAATGCTGGATGGAAAGCAAATCATTTTGACAGAAATTTCCCATGAGAAAATTTTTTCCCCAATGGGGACTCGAACCAGCACATGTCCTGTAGCTCTCCATCAAGGCAAGATTTCTTAAATCCCTCAGCTTTGGCACAGGATACTTTTTTCCCCTTTATAAGTCATATTTCTATGAAAATAGGAAAAACAATATTTAATGCAAGATAAAATCAAATGTTTCATACCTCTCCTCATATTAATCTTCTAAGTAGATCGCTATTTCGGGTTCATGGCAAACCCATCCTCAGTACCATTTTGCCGACTGATGTTATGTCGATCAGAAGAAACACTTCTTCTTCTTCCCTCTGTTGGTGGACAGATAAACCTCCGGATCAGGTCAGAATTTGCAGAAATTTCGAAGTTCATAAGTTTTTCTGAATGTGACGTTTTCCCAAACAATGAGTTCCTTTTGTTTATCTATTTGTTTAATTGGACTAGCTTTTCATTCAATTTGATGTTTTTCAGACCAAGCATGAGCAGCTACTGCTGACTTTTCCACTTCTCCATTTTTGACATTTCTAAGATGTTCTTTCACCCTTATTTTCAAATTTCTTTTTGTTCTTCCTATATAAATTTTGTCACAATCCCTGCATTTGATCTGATAAATTCCCGATTTGTTTTCTTCTTCAATTTTTTTCATTGGTTTGTTTTAATTATCCTATTAAGACTGTATTCGTCCTTTGGTGTCAATCTTTTACTGAACTTTTTGAAACTTGTGATGTTTCAATGGTTGGTAAGTGAATTTCTTGAATTTCATTTTTTCTTATATTATTTTTGGTCTGGACATCTTACCTCAATATTAATGTTGATTTGTTCTTGGACATGTTTCAAAACAGAGAATTGTTTTGAAACATGTCCAAGAACAAATCAACATTAATATTGAGGTAAGATGTCCAGACCAAAAATAATATAATTAAAATAACCTCAAAATATAACTTCCTAAAATTAAATATTCATTTTTTCTGTTTGTTTTATAAGTGTGCTTTCATTATGGTGAAATTAAATGTTTCTTACCTCTCCTCATATAAATCTTCTAAGTTGATCGCGATTTCGAGACTATAACTGTCTCATCCTCAGAACTTTCTTGGTAACTGGTGTTATGTCGATCGGAAGAAACTCTTCATCTTCTTCCCTCTGTTGGTGGACCGATGAACCTCTGGATCAGGCAAAAATTTGCGGGAATTTCGACCTGATCCAGAGGTTCATCAGTCCACCAACAGAGGGAAGATGAAGAGTTTCTTCCGATCGACATAACACCAGTCGCCAAGAAAGTTCTGAGGATGAAACAGTTATAGTCTCGAAATCGCGATCCACTTAGAAGGTTTATATGAGGAGAGGTAAGAAACATTTAATTTCACCATAAATTAAACCTCATAGTGATTGATTCCTATAAAAGTTAAATAAAAGTGCTTCATTAACTAATTTTTGTCTTTTAAATTTATTTATTTTCTTGTATACCATATTTTTTTCATAACCATTATCTATTGCAACATCTTCTTCTTCTTCTTCCTTCCAAGTATTAGGCCAAGGCCTGTTACGATCCTATAGAAAATTTTCCCTCCAGCGTTTCATAGGACGGCCCAGTGATCTTCGTTCTCTTGGTATATAATTATAAACAGCTTTGGGGATCCGATTTGAACTCATTCTTTCAAGATGGTGTTTCCAATTTAGTTGGTACTGTTTAATATATTCCAAAATTGGCGTAGTCTTCAATTCTTTAAAGATATCGGTGTTCCTTTTCCGATCCCATCTGGTGTAACCCGCTGTTCTGCGCATGAATCTCATTTCACAAGCCGTTATTCTGCTTTCATGTTGTTTTTTTAGTGTCCATGCTTCACTACCATAGGTCAACACTGGTCTAGCCAAAGTGTTATATAAACGTAATCTGGTGTTTTTTTGTACAAGGGATGGTTTCATAACTTGATTAATAATTCCTAAACTTTTATTATAACTAGTAACTTTTTCAGGGATATCCTTTTCATCCCAGATAGAGAGATAATATCCAAGATATTTAAATTGATTAGATCTCTCTATTGCAACATTAATTATGTATTCTTTTTCTTTTTCATAATTTTCTTTGCTCATAGGTATATTTGCCAATCTGTGTGTCAAACTATTGAATACTGCCTCTTTGTGAACAAAATGGTTGAATCCTGAAGCTTTAATATAGTTATATGTATGTGTATTCTTTCTGTATATTCCAAATTCTATCCTGTTTTCTCCATTTCTTGTTAAATTAAGATCTAAAAATGGGATTTGTCTTTCAATTTCAGTTTCCATAGTAAATTATATTTGAAGAGAAAAATTTTCGCCTATACCGAGACTTGAATCCGGGACCTTTGGCTTTCCGGGCCAAATACTCTACCAACTGAGCTACCGAGGCAAGTTGCGATCTAGATGCAAATTTTTCTTTTTATACGTTGTAATTCCCTCGTGCCAACTGCTTTGAAACCGTTGCTTCTATTTTTGTATATGGTGGCCTCTTAGTTAAGAAGACATTAATTGGGAATTAAACACTACTTTATAAAGCCAGTAGGGCTTTCTATTGATGTTTTTATTATTAATTTAACACTTCTCACTGAAGGATAAATCATATTTGAAGAGAATGTTAAATGTTATAGTTCTACTCTGAATGTTCAAAAGCTTTAAAGCATCCTCTGTTTGTGATTCACAATAGTGATTACATCATCAACATATCTACTCCTAAATTTGAAAATCAAATTATGTCCACTTGTTATTTTCTGCTCAAAACTTCCCATAAATAAATTGGCCAAAAAGGGTGATAGAGGGTCTCCAATAGAAAGTCCAGAATTTTGTTTGTAAAATTTTCCGTTAGATGTAAAAAACATTTGTTCAATGCATAATTTGGTTAGAATTATAATTTCCTTTATGTTTTCTTTTTCTAATTTGTGTTTAACTATTTTTCCAAAATTTCAATTTCATTCCTATAAAAGTTCAATATTTAATGTATTTAATATTAGTCTCATTTATAATTGTTTCAACCAGATTCAACTATTAATATAATGTACAGTTGGCAATGATAAACAAGTAAAATGAAGATATAATATAGGAATATATAAATGAGAATCAAAGGAAAATATCAATTCAAAGTAGTTTTTTTTTTGCCAGATGAAATTCTTAATAAAGCAAAGAGTCTGTTGTCCATATTTTAATAGTTCTGCAAAAATCTGCTTCTATATATCAGAAAAAATATAATTTGTTCTGTAAGTGGCGAAAGTAGGCACATAAAAGGATTAAGAAATTATTTTGGGGTATCTTCAATTTTTTTTTTAATATAAGGGTTCTTCCTTGTAGTCTTATCACTGAATTGCTGAAGGAAACTATTTCTGTGAACGAAAACATTAAATGTTGGAGGGTAAATAAACTAAGAACTGATTTAAATTGTAAATTAATTTTTAACAGAGAATAACTTTTAGTTATAAATTAATTATGAGGTTCTTCTCAATTAATAAGATGAGTTGTATCTTATACTATACACACGTAAATATGGTATATAAAATACATAAATTCTTTCTTAAAGAGTTCAGTAATATATACTAAGCATCCAGGCGTCCTCAACAAGGGGATATGTGGATGGCGACCACAAGCTGCCCAAGCTGAGCAAAACATTTCTTCCACTTGCTTGTGTTTTGCACTCTTTTAACTTTACTATCTAACCTCTCTTGGTTAACTCTTGTTTTTTTCGACCCCGACGCTATTAGGGCATTCGAAGGCTAGGGAGTCTTTCCTTTCTTCCATTTCTTCTTTCCTTTATTTTCTTTTCTTCTCCAGAAAAGCCTGACCAGAGGCTATAAGATGGCAGCCCCATCACAGGTCTTGCCTTCCTTTGGCCAGCAACCAATCGAAGAGACTATTATTATGCTTTCAAGTCTTATACGAGAATTTCCCGGAAGGGAGGGAAAATTTTCTATAGGATCGTAACAGGCCTTGGCCTAATACTTGGAAGGAAGAAGAAGAAAAGTATTGCCAGAACTGAAGCTTGTACAGATATAGCATGTGTGGCAAGACTGCATTGCCAAAAAGGCAACACTGCCAAAATAGCTCCGTTTCTCACTTGTGCAAAGCACTCAGAAGAAACTTCATTCTTACAGCTCAGTATCTCTACTGAGAAAAAAAAAATATATATATATATATATATATCTTACCTTGGAGGTCTTATCCTTGAGTGAAATGACACCAGATTCAATCATTTCATGGTACAAATCATTACCTTCACGCGTTCGCTCACCAACTCCAGCAAACACGGAGTAGCCACCGTGGGCCTTGGCAACATTGTTGATCAGTTCCATAATCAACACAGTCTTACCTACACCAGCACCACCAAACAAACCTGTAACACAGTACACAAATGTGATTTACTCAAAATTCATTTAGAACATTCCAACCAATAAATGCACCTTTCATCCTTTATATATTTATTGTTTCCAATCATTTCTCATCATTATCACATATTGGCCTGTTCCACTCCCCATTATAGCATGTGATAGGCCATCCTTCCAATGTCATCTTGGTCTCCCTGTATTTCTTCTATTTTTTTTAAATGGCCAACAAATCTCTTGGGAATTGACCAAATGCAAACAATATCTGATAAATATTTGAAGATAGAAACAGATATCCAATTATAATTCTGCATAAAATGCTAACTTTAAATAGCTAACAAATGGTTTTGAAAAGAACTAGCATAAATTCAACCTAAATTACCCAGTTTTCATTAATGGTATATTAGTTCTTACCAATTTTTCCACCCTTTGCATATGGAGCAAGAAGATCCACAACCTTAATCCCAGTTACTAAAATTTCTTGCTCTACACTCATTTCAACGAACTCTGGTGCATCAGCATGAATGGCAGCGGATTTAGTTGTATTGATTGGGCCCCTCTCATCAATTGGCTCACCTAAAGAATAGAAAAAGTTAATTAATAAATTACTTGGCCCGGAAAGCCAAGGGTCCCGAGTTCGGGTCTCGGTCTAGGCAAAAATTTTTCTCTTCAAATATAATTTATCCTTCATTGAGAAGTGTTAAATTAATAATAAAAACGTCAATAGAAGCCCTACTGGCTTTATAAAGTAATGTTAAATTCCCAATAAATGTCTTCTTAACGAAGAAGCCACCATTTGCAAAAATAGAAACAAAGGTTTCAAGCATTTGGCGCGAGGGAATTACAACGTATATAAGAGAAAAATTTGCGTCTAGATCGCAACTCGCCTCGGTAGCTCAGTTGGTAGAGCACTTGGCCCGGAAAGCCAAGGGTCCCGAGTTCGGGTCTCGGTCTAGGCAAAAATTTTTCTCTTCAAATATAATAAATTACTGTTAATCACTAAATTCTTCCTACCTCAAATCAAATATTATACTGTCTTGTTCTGACATAGGTCACTAAGCCATTATTCTCTCTAATATATTTACACAGACTTGGCATAACAGATTCACCTAAATGCCCTTTTTGCAATTTAAATGAAGATATGGAAAGAAACCATCTCCTCCATCGTCCAGCTTTTGTATAAGAGACCAGCCTTTCTGCTAAATATTGGAGTGCAAGAGAGCAAATGATTTCATCATCAAGTGCTCGACATTAGATACCAACCATATTTATAGATGGTAAAGTTATTCTTCTAGTTATACTATATGGATGTGAAACATCGTCTCTAATTTTTAGAGCGGAGAAAAGGTTAAAAATATTTGAAAATAAAGAGCTCTGCAAAATTTTGGATCAAAGAGAAACGAACAGATAGGCAAATGGAGAAAACTATGTAACAGTGAAGTATATAATCTTTATGGGAAACTAGATATAATAAGAGCAGTTAAGTTTTATGGACTTGCAATAGGAAGGATAATGAAAGAGGGACATGGAAAATTCTTGTATAAATCCACCATGCTGGCTCAGGTTCTAGCATATCTGCTTCCTCACTAGCATGTCTGGGTTCAGTAACCAAGGGGACACCATCTGAAGGATGAATTGCTATCAACAGTATCGCATGTATTCTCAACATATGTACTATGGAGGGATCTGCAACTTGATGCAGAAATCTAGAGCAGAATCTAATATTAAAAATGGTACATTACTACCCCTCCTGGTACCGAGAATCAAAATTCTACAATTATAATTTTCAACTTGAACTTTTAAAGAACATAAAGATATGGTAAAATCAAATGTTTCCTACCTCTCCTCATATTAATCTTCTAAGTAGATGGCAATTTCGAGACCATAACGGTCTCATCTTCAGTACTATATTGGCGACTGATGTTATGTCGATCTTGGAAGAAGAAGAAGAGGTTCTTCCGATTAACATAACATCAGTGCCAATATAGTACTGAAGATGAGACCGTTATGGTCTCGAAATCGCCATCTACTTAGAAGATTTATATGAGGAGAGGTAGGAAACATTTGATTTTACCATAAATTAAACCTCATAGTGATTAATTCCTGTAAAAGTTAAAACATAAAGATAATTTTATCAAAAAAAGAAATGTGATTTTTCCCAAAAAAGTTCAACTCATTGTCAACCATCCGGCTAATATTTTCATGAGCTGATCTGAAAGAGACTAGAAATTGAATTGGAATATTTTCCTAGGTTTTGGCTTAAATATGTTGATATTTTTACCTTTTAACATAAAAAAAAGTTAAGAAATTTATTAATTTGTTAAATGACCATTTCCTAGTATAACTTTTAATTGGGAGGAGAAGAATGGAAGATTCTTTTTTTTTTCTTTTCTTTTTTTGATATTTTACTAATTAGAGACAATAACAGATTGGAATTTGATATTTATTATAGTAAACAAACTAGCACATTATATTATTTTTAGTCTAAACATCTTACCTCAATATTAATGTTGACTTGTCTGGAAAAGCTGACGATAAAACAGAATTGTTTTGAAACATGTTCAAGAACAAATCAACATTAATATTGAGGTAAGATGTTGAGACTAAAAATAATATAATTAAAATAACCTCAAAATATAACTTCCTAAAATTAAATATGTTGTTGTTTTCAAACGCTGGGCCTTGGCACCAAAGCCATTAGCATTCTTCTCTCCAATATTTCTTTATGGTGGATCCAACAGGTAATACTTCACAGGTTTGTAGGTGTTCTTCGTTCATTTCTTCGTCTTTATTGCATAGAGGACAATTTGGATTCGTGTAGATTCCTATTTTATATAAATGTTTGGCCAAATAGTCATGTTCTGTAAGCAGTCTAAATTTTGCTACTGTGGTTTAGTTTTACATGGAATTTCTGGAATAATATCTGGCTTCTTTACTAAAATATTCCATTTTTTGTCTTTGGCTTTATTACATAGGTCTTGGTTTTGTTTGATTTTATATTTGTTTTTAATTATTCTTTTTATGGATGTGAAAGGTAAGCTTTTAGTAGTATTCTGAATTAAATTGGAGCCTTTTTTGGCAAGAAAATCAGCAGTGTCATTTCCAGCAATTCCACAATGTGCAGGTATCCATTGCAATTGAATTCTTTTCTGTAGTTTTTGGAGTTGTTGAATCATTTTGTAGCACTCTTTAATTTGTATTGACTTCATTTTGTGTGAATTTATTGCATATATTGCTGCCTTAGAATCAGAGAGTATGACAGCATTTTGAAATTTATTTATTCTGTATAGTAATTGTTGGAGTGAAATATGAATAGCCGTTACTTCCGCATCAAAATTTGTTGTGTGTATCCTGCTGGTTGATAAAATGAAAATAATGCACATGTAATTCCTGATCCTGAGTTGTTATCAATAGTAGATCCATCTGTGTAGACATGTAACCATTCTTCTGGTGGATATCTCTTATTCACAGCTTCTAATGCTAGAGCTTTTAGTACAGGTGTGGGAGTTTCAGATTTTGTAACTGGTTCTTCTAGATTTAGCTGAATGTTAATTGGTTCAAAAGTAAGAGGGTTTTCTCTGATCAAAATATTTTCTTTAGATTTAGGAAGATTCAAATCTGTTTTTATTTCCGTTACTTTGGACAAGAAACTTGTTTGTGTTTTCAACTTGGTTGGTTGTAACTGTCTTTTTTCCCATTTTGATGTTGTTAACCGTAACATTTTTTCATGTTGTGTTATTGCCTGTTCCTCTAAAGTTAGACATATTGGAGGGTTCTGAGTTAGTGCTTGCATTGCTGTGATTGGGGTTGATTTAGCTGCGCCAGTTATAAGCCGTAAAGCCTGATTTTGGCATACTTCTAGGCGATTCAGGTTCGAGTTATTTGCTGTGATTATTATCTCCCCATTGTATAGAAGTATTGGCTTGATGAATGTTTTATATGTGGTGTTCAGAGTCTGGCGATTACTACCCCACTTTGCTCCAGCTAATCTTTTTAAGATTGAAAATCTTTTCGTTGCTTTGTTTACTACTGCTTCAATATGTTTTCTCCATGATAATTTTGAATCAAAAATTGTTCCTAGATATTTTGTTTCATTTGTTTGTCTCAGATTTGTTTTCTTGAACTGTAGATTTAGTTTTGGGATTTTTTTCTTCAAGCTAAATATTTGAAACGTTGTTTTGTCTGTATTAATGGCCATTAAATTGTTGTGGGTCCACTTTTCTAGTAGGTTAAGAGCCTTTTCCATGGATGATTTAGATTTTTCTATTTGTGAGGAAGATGTCCACATAATCATGTCATCTGCAAAAAGAGCTATCTTTATTTCTGTGTTTGATATAGCTGGTGGCAGATCGTTGATGTAAATGTTGAACAGGGTTGTACTTAGTACTGCACCTTGAGGGAGGCCCATTTTTATTTGTCGGAATTTGGAAGTACTGTCATTGTATTTTGTAGCACAGAAACGTTGTGAAAGGAACTGGGTGATCCAGTTTAACATATTGTTTTGAATGCCCAGTTTTGTGAGTTTTTCAAGTAATTTGTATCTCCATACTGAGTCATATGCTTTTTCAAAATCAATGAAAACTGTTAGCGTATCTTGATTTTTGTTGAAAGATTCTTTGGCATCTTGAGAAAGTTGAATTGTATTTTCTTTTGTAGATAGATGTTGCCTGAATCCTGTTTGTGCTGTTGTTAGTATGTTTTTACTTTCTAAGAACCAATTTAGTCTCGCTGAAATCATATGTTCTGCTGTTTTTGCAATGACACTTGTTAAAGAGATTGGTCTGTAATTATTTATATCATCAGCTGTCTTGTCTTTTTTTAAAATAGGGATAATTATTGCTTTTTTCCACTCTGTAGGTACAGTAGAGGTCCATGATAGGTTAAATAATTTCAGTAGTGTATTCCTTCCCTTTTGGCCAAGATGTTTAAAAAATTCAACATGTATTTTATCTGGACCAGGAGATTTGTTGTCTTGTAACTCGTGTATTGCAGAATTTAGTTCCCATATGGTCCTAAAATTAAATATTAAACTAGCACATCTCTATATCAATGTTAGATTCTTATCATTTCCCAACACAAGATTAGTTTTAACTTCTTAGTTTACAGACTTCTTAACTTCCCTTCAAATAAAGTAGAGAGCTACAAATTATTATTAAAGATATAGCCAAATATAGCGGTTTCAACGAAAAAAAATTACTGATAAACTAATTTGTAAGATCAGATTTAAAAAGTTGATCAATGATTTTACGACTTTCCATTCTTCCATTTATAAAGTCACTTTCGTCGCAATCCCTTATGCTCCTTCCTTGACAAGAGGTTTGACCAGGATTAGATCTTAAATTGATTTATACTATCAGTTCTACTTTAAAGAGCATTCTTGGTAATCCTAAAAATAAAGTTGATTTTTTAAAAATCCAGCATTTGAGATTGGGTATCAGAACTGTGATAAGATATATGTTGAGCAAACAAAAATATCTATTTTAACTAGGTTCAAGGAGTATATTGCTCATTACCAATTAAACAAAATTGACAAATCTGGGATGATTCAACATATTTCTAGCAATGGTCATGTTGATACAAGTAACCTTAGATTGGTTAAATAAATCAATAATAATTTTAAATTCCTTGACTTTCTTCAAAGTTTGGAGATTTATAAAGACAGAAAAAAATATGAACGATAAGCCAGCGCCCTCGCTTCCTTAGTTGAAGTATTAAGTTGATAACAATAAGCAATTTATAATTGTCAATAACATTATGTGACGTAACTTGGAATTGTAACTGTTTTGTTTTATACAATTTTAGTTTGCTTTTAATTCATTCAATATTCGATCTGAATAATGACAGCTTAGCTATCAAAATGCATCAACTTTTACACTTTTCTTTGGCGATTGGATTTTATGTGATGTGTGTTAACATAATTTATCATCACCAAGATGATCCTGTATTTTAGTATAGTGAATAAACATGTGGGCAACCATTTTTCTAGCATGAATGTATCAGTAACTATTGATAGAGTTAGTAATTTGTGGTATGTTACAAGATTCATAGCATCTCATATAGAATAGTCCACAACTCCTATAACAAGCACAAATTTCTCTCCCCTTAACCCTAGCATCGATATAGTTATATTTCACACTACCAATGTTTCTGACTTCTATTGTGACATCCATATAGTTTGGCAACAAGACAATTATTTCTGCAATTAACATTCAGTCTATGACATCATTAATATGGCTATGTTATCTTTAATTAGATTAGGTTGTTAGGTTACCTACCATTATGTTAACGCATAAAAGTTATTTTAAGCTTGACTAATGCTAACATATGCTTCCTTCGTTATGCCCTCATCAGGTTGAAAAAATAAAAAAATAATTTCTCAAAAACACAATTGTGGACTTGGTGATTTCCGCCAGAACAATATCTATGCCATATACTAACCAATAACATTTATGATTCTTCCCAATGTTTCTGCTCCAACAGGTATTCTAATAGGGAAACCTGAGTCTAGAACTTCCTGTCCTCTTACAAGACCTTCAGTACCATCCATAGCAATGGTACGTACTGTGTTTTCACCTACAAATATAGAATCATACAAATTAATATACAAACACACATTCATTATTTTAAATAATGTTCCTATATAAGTCAACGAGAAATTTCAGTTTCCAGTATGTGACTATTTTTAAAATATCCACAAAATAATCTGCAAAAATTTGTCAAAATTCTACTATTATAGTTTCATTTTTATAATATTTATGGTATTTTAAACATTTTGTAATGCATTTTCTAATATTTTTCGGGGGAAGGGAATTCTATTCCAGGAGTCCACCTACTTCAATTTAATTTATAAAACAAAACAAAAAATGCATAAATTATTGTTGCAATATGTGAATAATTACCAGAGAAAAATAAATATCTACACAATTAACTTTAGTTGTGTACATTGATTTACTTATTTATATTCATAGTAATAGCTTTAGCTTCTTAATATTAATTTAATAAAAATATATATGTTGATTTTTCCCAAAAAAAATGAAATAAATGCCTTAAAACTGAATGAGAAATTGAGGTATATTTAGCATAAAATCAATATATTTATAATGAACAACATGCATTATTGGAACAGTCACAGATGGATTCCTGGCATAGAATAGATTTTTTTTTACAATTCTTAACTATCTACTTATTTCTGAAAGATGTAGTATCCATATTGCTCTTCAGTCATATTGTATTTTTCAGACACAATGCAGGCAACATACACTTCCAATGTTTCTATAATAACTCCATGTTGCCAACATACAGTTTTTAAGTTTCAACTTTCTATACTAAAGTCCACTGCTACAGTCTCGAAGTAGCATGCTGCCCAGATGCTGCCCACGCAACGGGCCCAGATTTCATTCCCGGTCGGGACAAGTTTCCTGGGTGAGGATTTGGGTGTGGTGTACAAACCGTCGCATAAAATTTTCAATCTTATTTCTTATGCCACTGATGCACTAAACACTTTTAAACATGTTTAAAACATTTTGCAACGCTTTTAAACACATTTTAAACATCTGCCAATGTTGCAACTATCTTTTTTTATATTTATATATTTACATAAAACATGATCGTGCTACATTTGCTTACTTGCTACTTTCTGCTATTTTCCCTCCTCTTCCTATGTTGTTCCAACGTTGCCACATCAACAACCCAAAATACTCCAGATGTTGCCAACATCATTTCCACGTTCCCTGGATTTCACCTATGTTAGAGTAATTGATTTAGGTTTGGTTGGCTTTTAGGTTCCTTGCTTTTTAAATGTGATTCCACGTTCTCTGGATTTCACCTACGTTAGAGTAATTGATTTGTGTTACAGTAATTGATTTAGGTTTGGTTAGCTTTTAGGTTCCTTGCTTTTTAAATGTGATTCCACGTTCCCTGGATTTCACCTACATTAGAGTAATAACTGATTTGTGTTACAGTAATTGATTTAGGTTTGGTTAGCTTTTAGGTTCCTTGCTTTTTAAATGTGATTCCACGTTCCCTGGATTTCACCTACGTTAGAGTAATAACTGATTTGTGTTACAGTAATTGATTTAGGTTTGGTTAGCTTTTAGGTTCCTTGCTTTTTAAATGTGATTTGATATGTAAAATAAATTACTCTTCATATGGGGGCACGCCGTAGCATAGTGGTTAAGGCACTGAACTACAAGCCGGAGGGTCGAGGGTTCAAGTCCCGTTGGGGTCAGGATTTTTAAACTGACCCAAACCCTCTGGCGGCACTATGGCCCTCGGGTCGACTCAGCCTCTAACGAAAATGAGTACCAGACACTTGTTCTGGGGGTAAAGGCAGCCGTCACGCAGGGCTGACATAAAGTGCCGATTGTCTAGAAATAGTGGGAGCCTTAACCTCCTACTACCCCAAGGGCCTCCGGGCCTGTTGTGGGATCACTTTACTTTACTATCTGTTATTCTATGAAAAATTCAAAATGTCGGAAGGTTACCATGTAAAATCATATTTTCACTAGTTCATTTCGTGTTAATTACACATATTTAAACAAGTTCTGGGAATTTTGTATCAATGTTGGTCATACTGACTTCACATACATATACTGCCAACAGCTGGAGGTCGCATTTATCTTTCTGGGATTACATGAAGCACTAGCGCATGCGCACTGGGATTCTATAGAACTTAGAAGAATTTATGTGCGACGGTAAGTACACCTTACCCGAGGATTTTTTGGGGTTTTTCCTCACCTATAAGACAAATGTCAGGAAACTTTAAGGCCCAAACGGTCGCCAAACATCACCTGCCATCATTACCATATCCACCTCATTAGATTAAGGACTCTCCTGGTGCATCATTACCCAACATATCTGGACAGTGTAACCCCGCCTTCCAAGAGCCCCACTCTAAGAAGTAGTGGGTTACAATACACCAATGTCATGAGAGGATACCAGAAATGTCAAGATGACAAGGGGCAAGAGCTCCAATCTCAGAAGTAATGGGTTACAATATGCCAATGTCATGAGAGGATACCAGAAATGTCAAGATGACAAACTGCTGGCATTGAATATAAAAAAAATTCTATATTGAATGTGGCCTAACTCCTACCTAGGGTAAATCTATACTTTGAGTGAATATTTATATTTTGGTTATCTTTTTAAGTTTAATACTTCAATATTGGGATGTTTCTCCTGTGAGGAGTGTTCCAATATGTTGTATAAATTGCCTGCATTGCATGACTCTGAATTGCATCAACTTTCACATCCTGGTGCAAATGCATAGTGTCTACTTAGGACTTATAATTATTTTGTTTTGGTCACATATTGGACAAAATACCATTCCCAACATCTAAAAGAACTTACCCAAATGCTGAGCTACCTCAAGCACCAATCGGGGCTTTCTATTCGAAACTTCAAGAGCATTTAAAATTGGTGGCAAGTTATCTTCAAACTGGACGTCTACAACGGCACCAATAACAGCCACTACCTTTCCACTTGCTCCCTTCGTCTTCGGTTGTGGTGCAGTTGCATAATTGGTGTGGCCTGAAAGTTTCAGTTATATACTTTAACCACAAAGATTGTGACTTGGATCTATTTTGCACTATGGTAGCTGCAAAACTAAAGAGCTAAAACAATTAAGTCTGAAACTTCTAAATATTAAACAAACGCTTCCTTTCTGTAAATGGCAAAACGCACAATTTTCAAGTCATACTACTCCCATACAGGTATCATGGATGGATACGGTACCGAAAAGGGTCACCCCTACATACCGTTAGGTAATTAAGTGGAAATACACATTATTTTATCAATGCTGTATACTCACTATTAACGGACAAAGCGGAGACAACTTTTGAACACTCATTTTGAAACTTTTGTGGCGTTATAGAGGGTTTAACCCCCCTTAAAGCTCCAGCCGTAGCCCTTGATACTGCACTCAACATGGTGGCCGAAGAAGTAAAGGGAGGAGTCACGTGACGCTTTCTTTCTGCTCGATCGGTTGGATTCCTGCGCAGAATAACAAAAATATATCAACAGCGCATATATGTACACGAAAGTTGGTCATGCGCAAAAAGTATCTGCGATCAATATTCCGTCGTGGACGGTTCTCTATGGTCATGGATATTTAAATATGATATAACTGGTTTGGTAATTTCAATACACTGGAATATTTGTATTTCTCTATGTGAAAAAACATAAACATACGTAATAATAAACAAACATCATGGAATAATTAAACATATTACCAGCTAGGACGATGATCGATAGGAAGACCAAGAAAGCGTTGGGCTGAACAAATGTGAGATCAGAACAAGCAATGGTTTATCTACGACGCAACGCGCCAGCGCAAAAATTGCTCCCCATGTATTTAAATGGATGTGGTTTATCTACAACGCAAATTGCTGGCGCGAAAAATTTTGCGCTGACATGTCGCGTCGTGTATTGGAATCACTTGAATCCAGGACGCAATTTGCCAGCGCAAACAAAGAATATAGGAGATATTACCCAAACTCATTGGTGTAATTAACATATTTCATAGAAGACATCAGGATAACTTACCTCCTACCATCTACAGAACCATATCAAAAAGCAGTAAAAGTGAGGGAACAGAAACGGAAGGAAATAAATGAGGAATTTTACACTTCCAGTGCCATGACAAACAGAAACTGGACAAGAGAATGTCAGACACTGAGACACGTTGTAACCAGACTAGCAATACATGGCTTTCATCACAAGGTCTGAGAAAATAAAAAATTCCAGGGACTACAATAATAATCCCTGAAAAATTCCACCAGCCAACTGAAGACTGCAGATGTGCACTGTGCGGTGAAAAGTGTAAACTTTCTCATATCACAGAGTGTAAAAACAGAACAAAATCAATTAATGAATACAGCAAAGAGTGATTACAAGTGATCAGTGGAAAAGAACGTAAAACTTTCGAAACTAATGCTCTTCTGAGTGCTCCTTTATATTATTATTATTGGTGTAATTGCTAAAAACAAACTAAGATTTTGTAACAAAATGTCGGAAATACAGTACTTGTTTTATAACTTTCCAATTTTAATGACGAATGTTAGATAGTTTTGTTGCAAATCATCATGTTCTATATAATATGAGCATCAAGGAGTATAGAGATGTACAGAAAAGAAAGTTATTGTGGCTTGAACTTAGTCAAGAGATAAATAAAAGCTTTAAATATTGTATCTTGGGGATATTATGGATGTAGCTACATAAGTTTCGTCTTCTATTAAATTCAAAACCTGATAAAACTGCTCAGGCGAAAATCTGAAGTATTATAAAATTTGGTATTTTCATTAACCATATCACAGAAGTTTCTCTATGAACCATATGTTTATTTAAGAAATAAAGAATACTTTATTCTATATTTTTCCATACAACATTCATATGATGCTGTTGCTCTAGGTACTTTTTCTGTCTTTACTAATATTTCGTACTATTTTAAACGTTTTGCAACGATTCTTAAAACTTTTTTTATAAAGAATTTTAATATGTTTATCTATATACACAAATTATGACTTTTCCTCTCAATTTATTTTCAAATTTCTTTATTAGAATTGAAGTTGGCACACGTGAACGCTTATAAAATTAAATCCACCAGATGGCAGGACATATGTGTGAATGACCAACATTTGCATTTAATTCCAAACCATATTTTAAGAAATAAATGTTCAATCACTTCATTTTGTTTGGTTCCGATGGGTCAGTTTAGTGTACATCAGATTAGTTTACAGTTTACTAAATAATATGTAATTTATTTAATTAGGTTATGCAGGGACAGGTTTGTATACATTCATTTTTGTAAACATATTTGGAAATTTATTATGAACATTGGTCATTTTGATTTCCCATATATGTGGTGCCATCTAGCGACAATTCCATAAACATAAAGCGCTGTACCGTTCGCGCTCCATACGAAACCAGCCTCACGCCGAGCGTAACGCGAGAATGCGTCGCGTTGGGCGCGACACGCTGTATAATAAACCGTAGCATTAATCAGAACTAATCAATGAACAGCGATAACCCACTAAATGCAAATAATGGGTTGTCTCTGCCCAAACATAGGGAACAGCGATAACTCAACGGTTGTGAGTTAACTCTGGTTGTCTGATATCAGTGGAGGAAACTTTGTTGTCTCTGCTTTGCTCTATTAAGCAGACGACGCAGAAGATAAACAACTATTTCTAATTATTTATCGATATTTTATTTGTGTAATAAATGTACATTATATATTAATAGTTATATACGATATGGATAATGTTTTACTGAAAGAAAATTAGACTCCTTCAAGTCTATTTGGTCAAATTTCCAACTTAATGGTTATGTATTACAACTTTTGACATTTTGTGTTATATTTCCAGTTCATGTAAGTATATTTTTTTATGTAATTGCATTTGTATGCTTCTATACAATTTGATGTGACTTATACCTAAGTTAATTACATTAAGATGTGTAAAGAAATATTCCTTTCTTTATGTTCTGTTAACAAAACTCAACCAAGAACAAAATACTATATTTGAGGAATAAGCTTTTTGTTAAAGATTATTGGACATAACCCGTAAATGTAAATAGAATGATTAATGTTGAAACAAATTATTCAATTGGAATTTGAATCTTGGTCTGATTCATGTCACTATTTAACGAAAATGGTAATTTGAGTGGTAGAATTCAGAGCAGGGTAGCCAATCGGGTAGTTTATTGTTAATATAAGTAATTGTGTACAAAGGTAGCACAGAATTGAAACTGTTAATTTTAGTGAATGATTTCAATATGGTTATTTGTTCTACAAATTTTAATTTAACCTACTACTTACATATAATTCGTTGATTTTTGTTTCACATTATACATATCAGGACTCAATTTTAGATTACCTTCCACTTGGGATTTTCCCATATCAGTATTTAATATAAAATAATTAGCCAAAATATCTCACACTAATTGTATATTTTCCTATTTATCTAGTGTATGTTAATAGTAGAGTCCAGCTTTTTATGTAATATATATCTCCAAATATGTAGTAAAAATAGTCAAAATATATAATAATCAATTGAGTTGGTGTTTACTTGATGAAAATCCATATTTATTAATTAAATAAAAATAAAACGTAGTTTTATTTGATTTTCATATTTATTATATAATTCAGTGACAGCTGTTTCGGTACACTGTACCTTCTTCAGACATGTTAACAAATTATGAATTGTGTTCCAACTGATCTAAGCAACAATACAACAATATTTATTTAAATTTTTTAATTTAACAAAAGGGGATTCATTCAAATCAAATAAAATATCTAAACACTTCAAAAAGTTGAACATTAATGTGGCATTTAAAACTAATAAAACTCTACAAAATATAATAAAAAACAATAAAACCAAAACAAAAAAAAAGAAAAATTATCAGGTGTATATAAATTGAAGTGTGGCACATGTGACAATGTCTATATAGGACAAACTGGTAGACCTTTTATATCTAGGATAAAGGAACACATGAGAGCATATAACAGAAATTTAGAAATTCAAACTATGCTAACCACCTATTCCAATTTAATCATTGTTTCGATCCAAATTTTGAAATTTTACATATTTGTGATAAGGGTAAGAAGTTATATCTTTTGGAGGCTGTAGAAATTAATAAGTTTAAAAGTAGTAAAAAACTGTTAAATTCTCAACTTGATTTGAATGAATCCCCTTTGTTAAATTAAAAAAATTAAATAAATATTGTTGTATTGTTGCTTAGATCAGTTGGAACACAATTCATAATTTGTTAACATGTCTGAAGAAGGTACAGTGTACCGAAACAGCTGTCACTGAATTATAAATATGAAAATCAAATAAAACTAAGTTTTATTTTTATTTAATTAAAAATATATAATGTTATATTTTTATTATACAGTATCAAAATTTATGTTTTAGTAAAATACTGTGTTGTTTGCCTGTTCCTAGCTCAGTTTGTTATAATGAGATATATAAAACTCCATAGTGTGATATAGGCCTAGAACGCTCTTGACCTACTAGCCGGCTGTAGGTCTCACATCCACATGTATAAATCACAAAGGTAGACAATCATTCAGCCAGTGTAGAGGTGACATGTGGTCAGCATGTCGGGTCCCCCGGCCGTTATAGTTGGTTTTCTCAATCTGGAGTCGCTACTTATTGTAGCTACACAAATGCTTCATAATGCTGTGTGGGCACTGGTTCCATACTGGCCGAAATTCCATGAGAAATTTCTTCCCCTATGGGGATTCGAACCAGCACAAGTCTCGTAGTTCTACACCATGGTTTCTTGCCTTAACCACTCTGTTACAGCGCGGGACATAATGAGATATTTCTCTCTTAAAATGCACTAATTTTATAAGAATGTTGAGTTTAATATATTTATACTACCAATGATCCAGAAGCACCTTTTGATAAAAGGGTATCATAAATATATTTGAAACATAGGTCCTGAACCTAGATTGAGATATATAATATTATTAAAAAAATACATGTTAGCATGAAATATATAACGTAAGTCATTTTCACATAAATGTACTCATATTTTTAGATGATTAAATTATTTTATATACAACTCTAAAAATGCAGTTCTTATAGTCTTCTTTCACTTCAACAATTATTTGTTGATACTAATAAAATTCATATCTAATTCCGTTGAGATGAATAGTCATAAGATAAAAATTAAAATGTACCTGTTGGCAGGTGCCGTCGTCCTCAACTTTGTTAAAATGATATATGTAAAATATTAACTCAAATAATATAATATTTAACATACATAATTTTAACAAAGTTGAGGATGACGGCACCTGCCAACAGATACATTTTAATTTTTGTCTTATAATTATTTGTTGCACAGTGTATTACAAGGTACATAGGCTTACGATACTATTATACTGTCTGTAGTAAAAGCGTCATCGATAGTTATCCATGACCGAGTTTTTACAGATAACAATAAGGCAGCTGAAGCCATTTTCACCTGCGTTCACTGACAATCACAGCAATATACTAATTCAACACTTATTAAACTGAAAATGGTCAGACAGAATCAGAATACTGCACACTTAATTTTGTGCAGCATATCTGTGATGTATCCTGACATTCCCCACTCCATCCCAGAATATCAAACCACTGGAAATATAGTTTTAAGTTCTTAAAGTGTATCCAATTTTAAGAGTTACCTTTAACAAGATCACGATGTAATGGAGCACCCTGTTTGGATTATCATGGTATAGTCAGAAATAGTATAAACTATTTGCCCTCTCACTCACACACGCCACTGCCAAATCCTCATTGTGATGGGGAGGCAAACTTCTTATAAAATTTTATTCGATTTTGAAAGTTACGAAAAATATCTGAGGCTAAGATTTTCATAATCATAAGGAATATTTGACTACTGTACTGTACTGACTCGCTTTATTTCTTCATTTTATTCTTTATTATTTCGAAAGGGCTTTTCTAATTACTAGGTAGCGTGCCGAGGAAATTATAGGAAGTGTGAACAGGACTTCTAGAAGAATTTACACACTTTTTTTTTACGACATAAAAAGAAGCAATTGACACGGTGTATCAAACACTTTAATATATATATATATATATATATATAAGAACATATTATAGGTTACATTTGAAAATTACTCAAGATAGAACTTGGAAGCACCATTTAATAATAGATTAACATTTGATTAAGAGTGATTAAAATTTAATTGTGAACATTCCCGAGAGAAATGAAAAACTATATTACAAACTTCTACTTACATATTTAAGAAATGGGCCCAGCAGGGCGCTGGTCCTGCGTTGCGACCGCGCTGTCCGATGGCTCCGACCAGACTTCCCTCAGACTCGCCTTTTTTCTACCCTCTAGTAACGTTGGTTATTTTAAAAAATCCCTTGTCTCATAAAAATACCTGAGAAATGTTCTTTCACAACCCCTCCCCCTTCAGTGTATTTTTCATTAGTGTTGATCTTATCTTAACATAACTTTTCTTTCAAGGGTTTGTTTTAAAATACCTCTTGTCTCCCAAAAACACCCCTCGTCTCGCGCTATAACATGTACTTTATTAATCTCTGACATTTGAAGATTATCCAAGTTTTTTATCTGCTGCCTTTTGCTTCAAACAATAACTACATTAACTACATTTTATCTATAAAATTGGTATTATTAACAATTGGTAAGTGATAAGAAAAAAATGGATTGCAGTTTTGACATCAGCATATCAGAATTAGTAAATGAGACATTTTGCAGGATGCCCTGAATCATGAATACCAATGTATTCAGTATATAGAACAAGTCAGTGAAATTGATTACTTGGTTGTAAAATCTCCTACAGCAATTTCAGAGATGACATAAAATTATATATTAAATTTGGGAATTTTTAACATTATGAGGTTCAATTAATCATAAAATTAGTCAAATATCAACAAGTTTTAGATACAATGAAATCAACATTACTAAGGAAAGTCACATCAGAGTAAATTTTGAAATTCTATAAAGCAATGGCAATCTCAACTTTGTTGATGCATTTGGATTCATTTTGTATTTATCATGATTCTGAAATACTCATCATCCTTTTATCGTGTCCTTTTGGATGGTCGATTCCATCCTTTTCTTCATCTCATTTCTTCCCATTTAGATCTCGTTTCTTTTAAGTTTTTCATTACTTATATTTGAAGAGAAAAATTTTCGCCCAAACTGAGACTCGAACCCGGGACCTTTTGCTTTCTGGGCCGAATGCTCTACCAACTGAGCTACCGAGGCGAGTTGCGATCTAGATGCAAATTTTT
This sequence comes from Diploptera punctata, assembly GCA_030220185.1. Classification (NCBI taxonomy): domain Eukaryota; kingdom Metazoa; phylum Arthropoda; class Insecta; order Blattodea; family Blaberidae; genus Diploptera; species Diploptera punctata. Next base: position 840,899 of record JASPKZ010001217.1, on the reverse strand, counting down.
CTCTTATATGCATTGTAATTCCTTCGTGCCCCTCCCTTTCATTACTTGTTTAATCTAGCTTCGCCGTGGTTGTTTACCTTGTATCTGTACCTTGAGATTTAACATTCTCTGTAAAAGCTTTCCCTTTTCCATTCTTTTCAGATGTCCAAACCATTTAAATTTATTTTTCTCTGTGTCTGAAAAACTATCTGTAATCATTCATGATTTTTTTATTCTGTACTTGTTTTCACTTTACAGTTTGTTGTGAATAATGGAGACGCAGATGCTGCAGAATAACGCAAATGAACAGTATCCATCAAGTTCAATTGTAAGTTGTGATTTATTTTTTAAAATATCTTCGGGGGATTGTAGCATAAGTAACTGAATGCTGTAATTAAAAAAAACAGTTTTACAATATAAAATTACTATTTGTAAGATACTTTAGTATCTTGTCTTTAAAATGTTCTTTAAATATGATCTTAAAATTTCTCTTAGTTTTGCCTGGATGTAAAATTTATTCCATTATATGCATGTTAATTTATGTACTCCTTTATTGTTGAATTATTATTTTCTTCTATTCTTTTGTTTATACCAGTTGATTATTTTATTTTGAAGGATAATGAGAATGACAGTGGTGCAGAGGATGAGGATGACAGAGATAGTACAACGTCAGAAGAAATAGAACCTAAATTGAAATATGTGCGATTAACTAATGATCTTCAGAATATTCTTACTAAAGATGCTGCAAGTTGCTTAGCTGTACATCCTAAGGTTTGTGTTTCCAAACAAGGAATTTTGCATGTTTATTTTTCCTCTCTTCATTTTCAGCCCGAAACCAATGAGAGTTGTGTTAATGAAGTTGATAACTTATGTTTAAATTAAAATGTTTCATACCTCACCTGATATCCAGCCTTCTAACTAGACTGATTTCGAAGTCTGGGTATCTTCATCTTCAGTAATTTCTCATCGTCTGATATTATGTCGTTCAAAGAACTTCTTCTTCCTCCCTCTATTGGTGAATCGATAAATATCTAGATCAACTCAGAATCCACAGGAATTTGAAGGTTCATAAGTTCTTCTTTCTTGATTTTTGAATGTGGATTTTTTCCCCAAATCGTGAGTTTTTTATTCTATTTGTTTAATTAGATTGTCTTTTGTATCAATTAGATGTTTTTCAGACCAAGCATGAGCAGCTACAACTGACTTTTCCACTTCACCATTTTTGACATTTCTAAGCTGTTCTTTCATCCTTGTTTTCAAATTTCTTTTTTGTTTTCCCTATGTAAATTTTGTCACAATCCCTGCATTTGATTTGATGAATTTCTGATTTGTTATCAGATCAAATGCAAGGATTGTGACAAAATTTACATAGGGAAAACAAAAATAAATTTGAAAACAAGAGTGAAAGAACATCTTACAATTGTCAGAAATGGTGAAGTGGAAAAGTCAGCAGTAGCTGCTCATGCCTGGTCTGAAAAACATCTAATTGAATCAAAAGCCAATCTAATTAAACAAATTAAAAAAACTCATGGTTTGGGAAAAAATTGTATTCAAAAAACAAGAAAGAAAAACTTATGAACTTCAAAATTCCTGAGGTTTATCGGTCCACCAACAGAGGGAGGAAGAAGCAGTTCTTCTGATCGACATACATCAGTCGATGAGAAATTACTGAAGATGAAGCTGCCAAGGCTTTGAAACTGATCTAGTTAGAAGACTGGATATGAAGTGAAGTATGAAACATTTTAATTTAATCTTAAATTGAATCTCATAGTGATTTTTTTCGTATAAAAGTTCAATATTGATGACTTGTGTTGTAGTTTGTTTGTGTCGGGAGCCACTGGGGCATGATTCATTTGCTGGATCATCAAGGTAACAATGTCCGGAGTAAAGAACTACATGCTCATACTGTGGCAGTCAATCAGATTAGTATTGACCAGAATGGAGACTTCATTGCCAGTTGCTCTGATGATGGAAAGGCAAGTCTAATCAATACATATTGATTTAATGTTGTTATTAATACTCAGGGGTCCCCATCTAGGGGATATGTGGATGGCGACCACAAGGTGCCCAAGCTGAGCAAAACATTGCTTCCACTTACTTGTGTTTTGCTCCTTGCTTTTATCTTTAACCGATCTGGTATTTCTTCCATTTACTTATACCAGACTCTTTTAACTTTACTATCTAACCTCTCTTGGTTAACTCTTGTTTTTTTCGACCCCAACGCTATTAGGGCATCCAAGGGCTAGGGAGTCTTTCCTTTCTTCCATTTCTTCTTTCCTTTATTTTCTTTTCTTCTCCAGAAAAGCCTGACCAGAGTCCATAAGATGGGAGCCCCATCACTGGTCTTGCCTTCCTTTGGCCAGCAACCAATCAAAGGGACTATTATTATGCTTTCAAGTCTTATACGAGAATTTCCCGGAAGGATGCTGGAGGGAAAATTTTCTATAGGATTGTAACAGGCCTTGGCCTAATACTTGGAAGGAAGAAGAAGAATATTATTATTTGGATGGTTGGTCCCTGTGTGGTGAGCAAATTTAGAGAATAATCTCAATGTAGTCTATGCATATTGTAGAAGGCAAGTAAAATGAGCAACCAATGTCTGGGGGTATAATAGTTGGGCCACTCTGCCTTTCAGGAGACATAAATATAGAGTTTTAAGATTTAAATTAAAATTCTTTATACTTAACCTCATATTCAGTCTTCTAATTAAACCGGTTTCAGTAATATCTCGACCAATGTTATGTTCTAGAGAACTGCTTCTTACTCCATCTGTTGATGGACTGATGAACCTCTGAACCAAATCACATTCCCGGGAATTAAAAAATTCATACATTTTTCTTTCTTGTTTTTTTTTTAATGCTAGTTCCTCCATGTTGGGGGTTGGGAATGGGCCTGGCAACCCCAATCTGGAAAAATAAATTTGCTTTTAAATCTCAAGGGAACAAATGTACTCAGACATAATTAATGGTGGTGCAACCTGGCAAGAAAATGGACAGTGATTTGAAATTTGAGACATGGACTGTACTCTCTGTATAGAGACCTGGTGGTCTTAAGATGCTACTCGGTAATTGACATAATGTAATGAACAGGGCATCTATAAGAAAGAAAGATAACTAGGTTGAGAAGAAAAGGAAGACCAGGATTGAGATGAGTAGATGTTGATAATTCAGCTCTTCGAGTAAGAAATTAGAAGATCTTTAGATCATAATGGTCATAGAGAGTCCTTGAAGTGAAAATTCAGCAATGAGTTATAGATCATAGAGTAATGAGTTTTCACTTCTTACCGCATATTTTATGTTTCTTTAAACATGGGAACTAGTTTTCAAGAGAAGGATCTCTCTCATTATCAACCGACATTATGACTACCAGATTTTCGTTGGAATCTCCATCAATAACGTTGCCATATGGTGTTGATTTGATGAACTTTGAGATGAGGTCACGTTCATCAGGAATCTCAAAATTCATGGATATAAATTTGTTCTTCTGAATATATATCTTCTCCCAAATTGTCAATTCTAAAGGTTTTTTCAAATGTTTTAAAAGTTGAAAACCTTTAGAATTGACAATTTGGGAGAAGATATATATTCAGAAGAACAAATTTAGATCCATGAATTACGAGATTCCTGATGAACATGACCTCATCTCAAAGTTCATCAAATCAACACCAGATGGCAACGTTATTGAGGGTGCTGCGTGACAATGCTTAACATGCAGAATTTTTATAGTGGCAGTAGTTGGCATTTTTGTATTTAATTATATATAACTGATGCAGGAAAACAAATTGAGCCGCTGGACAACCATCATAGTGAGGCTATAATACCACTGATGATGATGATGATGTTTTATTTCCTCTCTCAGAAACTGGCATTTTAATTAATAGCTCCTATAATTAGCATTGGAGATATTGTATTCATTGTTGTAAACTGAAACTTGGAGAGTTAATCTTTCATGCTATTGTATTTGTTTTTTTTTTTTTAAATAAATTTAATACAATAGTCACAGGAAAGTTTCCTTTTGTCCCATTCATTTTGAATTGCTCTATATAGTTCATTATTATATACTATATGTATACCAGTTTCTAGTAATACCTTAGTTGCCTGCTAGATGTCTCGTTGAGTCGATGTGTTGACCGCATGCCACTCATGCCATCTTCAGACAAATAAGGTAACTAAAAATGAACTTGGTCTATAAACTCCTGATAAAGGAGAGGCTATGGCTCAACAATGGGCTATGCCATTAATCATGTGTCAGTTTATATTTTCATTTAGTGGGCCAATTATCTTTCTTAAAATTTTACTTTAAAGAATTCTGACCTCATTATCATAAGTAATGCCACGAGTGATTTCCAAATTATCGATAAATTCACGACTCACGAAGTGAGGAGTGAATTTATCTAGAGAATTTGGAAATCAAGAGTGGCATTTGTTAGGACTATTTAACGAATAAAATTAAGCTGTTTACTCACAAATCATTATTTAACTGTAGTTATTTCAAAATATTTATATATTTAATGCAAACGGCGATGTTTGAAAACAAATGAGAAACAATAGGTACGCTTCTACTGCTTCTTTTGTTTATCACTGCAACCAGATCATACTATTTATTACCAAAGGAACGCAATATTGTAAGAATGCTCTCTAGTGGAGAAAAAATGAAACACATCAATCTGTATATTAATTCATTTCTGATGTCGTATGATGTAAATATGACAATTATATTTTTCTGGATTATTGCCTGGGAAAAAATACATTTAAGAAAGTGCAAACAGTGGTTTCTTTTTTTGGTGGTATAATCAATTGCTACAAATGTTGACATGTATGTACTATATATACAATCTGGTAGCCATATTTCTTATAGCCTCAGTCACTGCAAAATAACGGTCAGACCTGTTCAGAATATTAAAAAGGAGGAGCTTTGTTTAATATGGTAATTATAACACTGATAAATATTTCGTGAAACACGACTCTGATTGGTTGTAAAACAGAAATCATTGAAACGTGATTGGTCATTGCCTCCCATTTGGGGCATGAGTTAAATAGTCATTAAAAGAGTGTCCAGCACATTCAATCATAAGTTAGGACAGTTTTATTAAGATCTAGTTTATATTGAAGTTAATTTGTTTTATGATTTAAATTAAATTTCTTTATTCCTCACCTCGTAGCCAATGTTCTAATTATACCGGTTTCAAACCTAGGTGGTTTCATCTTCAGTAATATCTCAATTGATGTAAAGTCATTCAGAAGAATTGCATCATTGGGGTAAGAAGCAGTTCTCTTGAATGACATAACATTGGCTAAGATATTGCTGAAGATGAAAACATCTAGGTCTTGAAACCGGTATAATTAGAAGACTGGATATGAGGTGAGAAATAAAGAAATTTAATTTAAATCTTACATTAAACTTCATAGTGATTTTCTTATTCTTCTTCTTCTTCTTCTTCTTCACTTTAGTGGCTAGGCTAATTGCCTGTTCTGCCTCACAATTGTTCTGTCCATCTTTTCACTGGCCTTCCTACATTCCTTGAACCTCTTGGCTTGTAGTTAAATGCTGCTTTTGGTAACCTTGTTACATTTTTTCTTTCTACATATCTAAACCATTTAGCTCTATATTCCTTATAAGAGTTAAAAATAATTTGTTTATATTTATTGTGTATGTATTTAATACCATATTAAATTGAAGTCATACATTTTAGGTATTATTTATTTAAGTAAAATTATTTAATATGTTGTACATTTTCTAAGATGTTTGTATTTCTAATAGGTTTTCATCTATGGTTTATATTCAACTGAGAACAACCACAATATTTCTATTGGTCGATTAGTCAAATCAATAGCTATTGATCCCAATTATTACAAAAGTGGTTCAGGTAGAAGATTCATCACAGGTGAGTTTTACTTTCTATTGCATATGTCACTATTAGTCCTGTGCTGTAGCCAAGTGGTCTAAGGGTCGAATCTTTGAACGCATTAGACCGTAAAAGGCGTTCTCGGCAGAGAAAGTTTTATCCTAATACGATTTTGCTTACTCAGAAATTTATTCATGCGATAATAATTGTTGAAATTCATAAGCTACCTGACGAGGTAACTTAAGATCATAGCTTAAGATAGAAACTTATCGTGAGAATCCCGAAGGGAACCGATGGTAACCGATGTAGTTTGAAACCTTGCCACTTTATCCAAGATGTCGGACCTTGAAGACTTCGATCATGTTTTCGGTATATGCGGAGAAGAGGAATTTGATAGAGTCTACCAAAGAATCCAACTGGAAGAACAGGAGAATCGGCGTAATATTGCGCGATGCAGATGTCGTTGTATACGGTATTATTTGCGGGACACAAGCGTAAATGCATTCCTCTATAGCAGACAAAAATAACGGAAGTGGTTTTATTGCTGAGAATTCTGGGTAATTTCTTGCCAATATTACGAAAACGACGACTTTCATGCATGACCAGTTTGTGGGTAGTTAATTCGATCTTTGCACTTGCTCACGGTGACTCAGCTCACCAGTGATTGGAAGTAATTTGAGTAGAGACTAATGTATTTGCATGCGACCCTAAGGGATCATGTTATGGTGCAGAGAGCTAAGAGATTTACACTTGTTCTATTCCCCATGGGGAAGAAATGTTCTCATGGAATTTCAGCAAGTATGGGACCAATGACCACTCAGCATCATGAGGAGTTTGGGTAGCTACAATAAGTAGCAGCTTCAGGTGAGAAAACCAGCTATAACAGCTGGGGACCGTATGCCATGCCTATACTGGTTAGATGATTGTCCACTTCTGTGATTATCACATGTGGATGTGAGACCAGCAATCAGCTGGTGTGACAAGGGCCTTCTAGGGCTGTCATACCAAGGAGTTCATGTCTCTATGTCAATGATACATTACTTTATTAAATAGTGACTTTGAATTGAAGCTATGGCAAACTGCATTGTCTTTGACAGATGTTGTGATTTTGTTATTTGGATATGAAATATCTTAATAAGTGAGTGTGTCTGATACATCTTGCTTAATAAATCTCAATACATCACTTCACATCGTGTACCATCTCCACTTCATACAACTGGAATTCCCTATTGTAGGAAAGCAGAATTATTTAATACAACTCTACATTTATATTTCATTCAATATTCGTATAAATATTATCTTCATTCTTATCTATATAATGTGCATGTATTAATTTATTATTATTATTATTATTATTATTATTAACATTGATATTGTTATTATAAGTAATGCCACGAGTGATTTTCAATTTATCTAGAGGATTTGGAAATCAGGAGTGGCATTTGTTAGGACTATTTAACGAATAAAATTAAGTTGTTTACTCACAAATCATTATTTAAATATAGTTATTTCAAAATGTTTATATATTTAATGTAAACGGCAATGTTTGAAAACAAATGAGAATTGGTTATATTTCATTTGTTCATCACTGCAACTTGATCATACTATTTATTGCCAAATAGGATCGCAATATTGTAAGAATGCACCCTAGTGGAGAAAAAATTAAACATGTCAAACTGTATATTATAATCAACATTATAGGTTATTAATTCATTTTTTTCGAAAACAACCTCAGTAAAATCAGTATTTAAAAACACAATTATTGAACACACATATTATCAAATGTGTAGGTCAAAGGAATCTGTTCATTATTTGGTATATTCAACATATTTGTTGGAGAGTCAGTCACTGCAAAATAATGCGCTGACCTGATCAGAATAAAAAAGGAGGAGCTTTCTTTAATATGATAAACAGAAGTAGATAAATATCGAGGTGAAACACTAATGTGATTGGTTGTAAAACAAAATTCATTGAAACATGATTGATCATTGACTCCCATTTGGGACATGCATTAAATTGTCATTATAATTATAATAATCTTTACAGCTGTTGTTATTATTATTATTATTATTATTATTATTATTATTATTATTATTATTATTATTATTATTATTATTATTATTATTATTATTATTATTAGCATTTGCAGCCTCAGTAATTAAATTAACTTGGTTGAGAAACTTACATTAAGGAACACCTTTCCTTATGTGGGAATGTATGAATATAGACCAGGGCCGCCCAAACTTTTTAATGGGTCGGGCCAATAACTGATTGTGCAATTGATCGCGGGCCAGAACATAAATATCGTTAGTATTATTGTTGCTACTGCTGCTTCTATTATCATAATAATAATAATAATAATAATTATTATTATTATTATTATTATTATTATTATTATTATTATTATTATTATTATTATTATTACTAAAATAAAATTACATTATCATACAGAAGAATGTAAAACATTTGTAACACCATGCTGCAATTAAAATTGTAAAAAAAATTGGTACAAAAGTGAATATATTTACCTAATGAGATGAGTGGAGCTGGCTTCTTAAAGGTAACAACCGATCGATCATCTCCATTAAATTTATCAAAATGGCTATGCTTTGTTTGGTAATGGCTTTTAATGTTATATTCTTTCACAACTGCAATAACATCGTTACAAATAACACATTACACTTTGTTTCCATGCTCCTTCACAAAGTACTTGCTGGTCCAGGATTCGTTAAACTTCCTACACTCGGAATCAACTTTGTGTTTTTTTGAAAGCATTTTCTCACTTTAACACTATTTTTATAACTATTCCATGCACAGGCTACTGTTTGATTGACAATACAACAAGCGAAACAATTAATGTTCAAAGTTTGGAGTGGGGAGAAAATGGTAAATAAGGGATGAATCATCTCTACTATAGTCCACAGTCGAAAAGAATGAAAGCATGGGACGAAGAGGGGGCACGGGGAATTGCAAGCGATACAATGGTATACTACCTGAGAATAAAGGAACACTCATGACGTATGAAATACCTACTGCTTTCATTCACTTCGTCTGTGGACAGTACTTTGTCAAGAGAAGTGGGGACACCTCAACTCCACATTCCAGAGAGATGAATTTCACACAGGGATGTCCAAACTAGATGTTACATTTTAAAATCTAACTTAAAAATATAAAACTAATTTGTTCATTTCAGTTCTTACGTGGGCCATACGAAAAGCCATGGCAGGCTGGATGTGGCCCGCAAGCCGTAGTTTGGACGGCCCTGATATAGACTATAGACTAGATTGTTATTAGCATTGTTATCATCATTAGCATTATCTGAAGTCTTGGCTTTCCTAGGAAAAGACCCAATTCACAGTAAAATTGTTATAATAAAATATGGTTGGTTGGTTGGTATCTAATGTCGAGCACTTGATAATGAAATCATTCGCTCTAAATAAATAATATAATAAAATATTAGAACAAACTAACACATTTAACTATCTCGGATACCAAGTTACATATGAAGAGGAAAAAGATTTTAGTCAAAAAATTATAAAATTTAACAGAGTAACAGGAATTATAAATAATATTTTGAAGCCAAACACAGTACAGCAACACACACGAACTAGAATTTATAAAACACTGGCCAGACCCATATTATGTTACGGCAGTGAGGCCTGGACAATTTGCAGTGTAGATGAACAAAGACTAACTGCGGCAGAAATGAAATTTATGAGACGTACTGCAGATTACTCAAGAACAGACCATAAAAGGGATTCTGAGATTCTCAGAGAATTACAAACAGAATCAATCATGGAATATGTACAAAAATACAGAAACAACTGGAAATCTCACGTAAGAAGAATGAGCAGAACAAGAATACCACGCCAAATCTCAAATTGCTAGCCACCAGGCAAGAGATCTTTGGGTAAACCCTTCAAACGTTGGATTGAGATCGTAACAGACCACTAGGTCCATCACATGAAAGGAAGAAGAAGAAGCATTATCATAAGTAATGCCACGAGTGATTTCCAAATTATCGATAAATTCACGACTCGCGAAGTGAGGAGTGAATTTATCTAGATAATTTGGAAATCAATAGTGGCATTTGTTAGGACTATTTAACGAATAAAATTAGGCTATTTACTCACAAATCATTATGTAACTATAGTTATTTTAAAATATTTATATATTTAATGTAAACGGCGATGTTTGAAAACAAATCAGAAACGATAGGTATGCTTCATCTGCTTCTTTTGTTTATCACTGCTACCAGATCATACTATTTATTGCCAAAGGAATGCAGTATTGTAAGAATGCTATCTAGTGGAGAAAAAGTGAAACACATCAAACTGTATATTAATTCATTTCTGATGTCGTATGATGTAAATATGACAATTATATTTTTCTGGATTATTACCTGGGAAAAAATACATTTAAGTAAGTGCAAACAGTGGTTTCTTTTTCTGGTGGTATAATCAATTGCTACAAATATTAACTCCTGCAAGCGCTATGTGCACTATATATACAATCTGGTAGCTGTATTTCTTATAGGCTCAGTCACTGCAAAATAATGGTGAGACCTGTTCAGAATATTAAAAAGGAGGAGATTTCTTTAATATGGTAATTACAACACTGATAAATATTTCGTGAAACATGACTCTGATTGGTTGTAAAACAGAAATCATTGAAACGTGATTGGTCATTGACTCCCATTTGGGGCATGAGTTAAATAGTCATTATAATCATTATTATTTTTGTTATTATTACATTAATAATATTAATTATAATTATATAATTATTATTGTATTATAGTTTAAAAGGAACAACCTGAGACAGGATTTTTTAAAGAAACAGCAACAGGTACTCACCCTCTCTTTCGCAAGGGGCTGCTTTACAAGGGTCGATAGCATTGGTATAATACTTTCCATGTCCAGAAGAGAATTAGCGGTGGCCTCTCCATATCCTTCATTTTTGCTATCCTTTCTTGTAGGTCGATAGGAAGGAATGTCGGATAGCTCACTGGTAGAGCATCAGGACATAGAGTTGAAGGTCTAAGTGTTCAATTCCCAGTTCACCCATTTAATACTTATTACTTGTTGCCATATATAGCAAACTCCTGATTATTCGTGTTAATTGGGACCGAGATATGCACGGAAAATCGAAAAACACGGATAATCCAATTAATTTATTCGGCGCCATGGAAGTTGATCAGAAATGTATTTACCCACTTTAACACTACTTAAATGCAACAAATATTCATAAAATGTTACATTAAATGTATTTAGGTGCAAGTCGTAATTATCATTATTTTATTTTACTCGTAAATATGAAAAAAAGAAGTGGGACAATTTCTCCTGTTATACCACTCTGGTTATGACAGTTATTCAAAATGGCCACCGTAATCAGCGACAACTACACTAGTGACCACCGATATCCACACTTATAACCAGCGATGACAAATAATCACCGATGACCACACTAGTAACCACCGATGACCATACTACTAACCAGCGATAAATCCACTGCCACAGCATATCCGTGGTTTCAATCTGTAACAACAAACTTTCAGTGACTCACACAATGGAAATTTCCAAAATTGTATTGTATTCTCAAAATGTTGGTTGGTACTGTTAAACACATTAGGGGGGAGGGGGTTGTGAGTGAAGGTTACTCTATTGTGCTAGTTTCTAAGCTCAATTCACAGTAGCACATTTAAAAATAAAGAATTTTTTCATAACATAAAATACAGTATTTTTAAAAAATACAGTAAAAAGAGTCATGCCCGGATAATGTGCAAACCGGATAATACGTGCACAGATAATCGGGAGTTTGCTGTATATATATATACTAGCTGGCTCGGCAAACGTCGTATCGCCTTTAAATATTTTTACATTAATTTTTCCGATGTTTTAATAGTTATCTGCTATTCGGGACAGAAACAAATCAAAGATCATAAAAATCGGTCCAGCCGTTCTTGAGTTATAAATAGTGTAACTAATCCGACTTTGTTTTATATATATATATATAGTAGTCCCGGCCATGCATTGCTGTGGCTAAGGCATACGTTAAATTATATTGTAGTAAACTAAGTGAGAAATCTAAATCAGAAAGTTTTTGTTTTACACAATTTTTTAGTTCTAGTATGTTAACTACACCCGGTATAAATATGGGTGGTGGTTTATGTGGAAGTGGTTTTGTTGATTGAGATGAATTTATGTTATCTGGATTCTCAGTATCATCCATAAGTGTATCATAAGGATTATATACATTTATTGATGGAATATTTTGAGGAGGCTTGCTGATTTCATTATACTTTCGTTTTATTCTACGAACTTGTTGGCAGTTTGGATTCTCATCATCATCAAGAAGTCTCTGTATAGTAATATCATCTTGTGATATATTATAGTCATCTTGTTTTTCATTTAATTGAGGCATGGAGATTGTTTCTCGTATAAGACCTCAAACTCGATGCTATTCTTTTTGCAGACGATTTAGCTCTTCTGGCACTTTCCAAAAATGATTTGCAACGATCAATTTATAATTTACAAAAAATAGGTGCCAAATTTAATATGGAAATATCAATTAACAAAACTAAAATTATGGCATTTCATGGGAAGGACCCCATACAAAGTAAAATCTGTCTCCAGAATAAAATTTTAGAGAGATCTAATCAATTTAAATATCTTGGATATTATCTCTCTATCTGGGATGAAAAGGATATCCCTGAAAAAGTTACTAGTTATAATAAAAGTTTAGGAATTATTAATCAAGTTATGAAACCATCCCTTGTACAAAAAAACACCAGATTACGTTTATATAACACTTTAGCTAGACCAGTGTTGACCTATGGTAGTGAAGCATGGACACTAAAAAAACAACATGAAAGCAGAATAACGGCTTGTGAAATGAGATTCATGCGCAGAACAGCAGGTTACACCAGATGGGATCGGAAAAGGAACACCGATATCTTAAAAGAATTGAAGACTACGCCAATTTTGGAATATATTAAACAGTACCAACTAAATTGGAAACACCATCTTGAAAGAATGAGTTCAAATCGGATCCTCAAAGCTGTTTATAATTATATACCAAGAGGACGAAGATCACTGGGCCGTCCTATGAAACGCTGGAGGGAAAATTTTCTATAGGATCGTAACAGGCCTTGGCCTAATACTTGGAAGGAAGAAGAAGAAGAAGAAGGAGATTGTTTCTGTAATAGTAGACATATTTTTATAACTAACAGACTTACTTACAATTATGTTATTCCGTTCCTTAGGACCTTCATATGTTTTTAAATTGACATTCTTCTTAAATGTAAGATTTATGTCACATAGGCCTATACCAATTTGCGGAAATTCACTTGATATCTTATCATTCATGGTCTCTAGAACTGATTTGCCATATCGTTCAATGTCCCTTCTCGGTCCAGTTAAATTTAAATTAAGTTGCTGTCTTTCACCCAGATTACTTAAAACTAATACTTACACACGGAATTAATATTACTCGTATTATCAATATATTGAAAATACAATAAACACAAACACACTTAAATTATGAAATAATCAATATTTGTAATTAAATTGAAATTCGTGGTTGCAACAAAAAGCACAGCCACCTGGTTAAATAATAAACCAATTACCTTACATGGCCATATGTTAGAATCGTATGGAACTCACAGATAATTATAACTCTTTGTTAAATAATAAACAAATAATTTGCAATAAAAATAATGTGACTCTAAATTTAGTTATAAATTTCCCTAAGTGTCAAGTTGGATCAAACTGCATACAGTGTGCAAAATTTTATTAAAATCGGTTCAGTAGTTTAGGATTCCATCGCGGACAAACAATGTGACACATAATTTTTATATATTAAGATATTGTACTAATGTGAATAAAAACAAATGAGGAAGTTGACATGAGATTGTTTTTATATGTACAGGTGATGAAAGATTAGTTCTGCATGAGAAGACATTTTTATCGAGGCTGAAATCTACAGTGTTATATGAAGCTGAAGGTGGAGTGCAGAACATTAAATGGAATGGACAATTTGTAGCCTGGGCTAGTGATATAGGAGTACGAGTATATGATATTAATGCTAGATGTACTTTAGGCCTCATCAAATGGAATAGAAATCCATTGTAAGTTTCAATCTTTATTTATTTATTCTAAGGTTTCACAATGTCTTTAACATCTTCTTGAGCCCACTTCAAGATTATATAGCCATCTCCATTCCTCTCTATTTTTCCACACCCCTTCCTCTAAGCCTGTTTCCTCCATTTTTTGACTATTTTAGTTTTGGTCTTCCTTCTTTCTGTCATTTTCCATTTATAAATCTTCTTCAATAAAAATCTGTGTTTCAACCTTTTCATACATCCAAACCATCTTAATTGTGTTATGATAGTTACTTTTAGGGATCCTTGCACTTTCATCTTTTCTCTTATAACAATTATAACACTTAGCCTTGGTAATCTATTAATAAATCAATATGAAAATGAACACCCCAGATAGTAAAAAAACCTGGAATTTATCAAATTAGTGGTAAAGGCTGCAATAAAGTGTACATAGGAAAAACAAAAAGGAATTTGGACACTCACACAAAGGAACACTTCAGAAATGTTTTTTATTTAATGCCCCAGGTTGTTGTTTCGACATATCTGGTATTCTCTCCTGGCATTGACGTAATTGTAACCCATTTCTGAAGTTGTAGCATTAATGATATGTTGGGTGATAAATGATAATGTGGTGCCAGGAGAGTTTTTAATCTAAACTTAACCTAAATCCCAGACTATGGGCAACCACAGGAATAATTCCCTTTAAGGGAAAATTCCTATGGTTTGATCAGGAATCAAACCCGGGACCTCATGAACAGTAGTCAGAAATGCTGACCACTAGTCCACGAGGCTGGTCACTTTAGAAATATTAAAAATGGTAAAATTGAAAAAATCAGGTATTGCAGCACACAGTTTGTTGGAGAGTTATAAAATTGAAAAAGAGACTAAACTTTTAAAGCATTTGGAATTGACAGTTTTGAAAAAGATATATATAGTCAGAAGAACAAATTTAGATCCATGAATTTGGAAATTCCCCATTAACCGAACTTGATCTCAAGGTTCATCAAATCAGCACCAGATGGCACCATTATAGATGATGATTAAAATGAAAATCCGATAGTCATAATATTGGCTAAAGATAAGAGGGACTCTCTTGAAAACTGCAGTTTCCATGTTTAAAAAAACATGAAATATGAGGTAAGATAAGAATTGACTCATTAATTCGTTGAAAAGATCCTCATAATGTTATTTCCCATATTTAACCTATGAATTATAGACCAGCCTCATTGGGCTAGTGGTAAGCGTTTCTGACTACTGTTCATGAGGTCCTGGGTTCAATTCCCAGTCAAACCATATGAATTTTTCCTTAAAGGTAATTATTCCTGTGGTTGCCCATATTCTGGAATTTAGGTTAACAACTCTCTTGGCACTTTATTATCATTTATCATCCATCATATCATCGGGGTAATGTAACTCCGCCTTCTAGGTGCCCCAACTTCAGATTTATAATTTTCTCTTTCCTTACTTTCCTCCTTCTTCAGTGGAAATTATGTTGTAGAACTATAGTTTTATGCATGTGGACATCACATTGAACACAATCATTGGTGGTGAAAGGGAATCAAACCATGAAAAACTTAAGTAAAAAAAACTGATCTTTTAATTTCTATTATGTTTTCTTATCTCTGTTTCAGAGCACTGCCAGAGAATTACAGATGTAATCTATGTTGGAAGAATTCAACAACTCTTCTTGTAGGCTGGGTTGATTCTGTGAGAATTTGTATGATAAGGAAACGTAGTTTGGCTGAAATATCTAATAGAGAACTGCCAGAATATGTAGTGGAGCCAGGTAAATTTATTTTAATATTTGAGTTTGTATTTTATAACATTCTTACCTCATGTGTTTATTTTGTTGGACTATTGTTTCAAAGCTATTGCTCCATCTTCAGCTTGTCACAAAACTTGTTCCAACAAAATAAACATATGAGGTAAGAATGTTAAAAAATACAAACTCAAATATTAAATTAAACCTCGTAATGAACTTCCTAATGACTTTAAAATTTATTTTGTTTGTATATGTGTGTTTCATTTTTTCTAGCTCTGATATATATATATGATTAAGAAAGTTTTCTTGGATTTTCCGTGTCATGGGTTCAAGGTCGACCTCTGGCCATTGAATCCGACATCTTGGCATGATCCCATATGCCATTATCAAGGAATGATAGGTTCGAGTAACTGATTTAGGTCTTAAATAATTAAACACATTGAGTTTTCATTGTGATCTATTTCAGAAACCGTACACCCATCCAAGGTTTAGGTCTTATATAGTTAAATACATTGAGTTTTCATTACGGTCTGTTTTGACCCATCCAGGAGTCGACCATGCTCCATGTTGCCCAACCATGGTTTTCTCCATATCTTCTATGTATTCTAGGGATGACATAGTGACATATATGAGGTGAGATATGAAGCATTTTATCCAACTCATTCATAAATCTAATTTTTTTATTTATTCCATCTTATGATCATCCATCCATCCATAGTAATTCTGCCTGAGGACAGGTATTTCACTGCAATCATAGCATTTTCATTCTATGCTTTGCAGCTTTACTAGCGAATTGTAGGTGTGGTAGCTTCCCATTGCTTTCCACACCGGTGAAGGATGATGATGATGATAATGATAAGGATGATGATGATGATAATGATAAGGATGATGATGGCCATATGATTTCGGGGACCATTTGGGCCTTAAAGTTTTCCTGACATTTGTCTTACAGGTGAGGACAAACCCCGATAAAAACCTCACCCAGAAAAACTGTCCCAACCGCGGATCGAACCCAGGCCTTATAATCATATGTAATTTCTTTTTTCAGTCTATAATATTTTTCACCATTTGAGTGGAAGAGAAGGCCTTATGGTCTAACTCTGCCATTTTAAATAAACTATTATTATTATTATTATTATTATTATTGTTATTATTATTATTGTCATCTCATGCAAGAGAACACCGTAGCCTCGTGTTGATGTAGGGGTATACACAAACAGTTATGTTAACCATTGCCTATAGATGGCCTTAACATTAATTTCCATTCAGTATGTATGTAAACTTTAATTATATATATATAATTTCCAGTGTCTACATTCACAACTGAGTTTTATATCTGTGGAATTGGTCCTCTGGATAACCAGCTGGTTCTCCTGGGATACGTGAAAGAACCAGATGAAGATGGCAAGGCTCAGAGACCTCAGCTGTATGTTGTGGAGCCTAGAATTGAAGATTATGTAGAAATATGTACAGATTCTTTGTCCCTCCGTGGCTACCAGGAATATAAATGCAATGACTACCACCTCGGTAAGATGGAATAGAAGGCAAATGTTTATTTTATTAAGGACATTCATAAATTACAATAGGAAGTAACATTATAAGGTTTTTCTTAACAAATAAGTTGAATCTGCTGTATCTTACGTCATAAAATGTTGTCTGCGTATCATCGTTAGCTTGTCCAGAGCTGTTTTATGTTGTCAGCCCTGGATGTCAACTCCCCCTCCATCTTTTGATAGACCAAAGAACTTGCAAATCTAATCTTTTTCTCCAGGAATTTCAAAATTCATGATTCTATCTCTGTTCTTCTGGATGTAGATCTTCTGCCAAAAGGTGAGTTCTTTTGTGAACACAAAAATATTAAAACAGTTAGAAAATACCAAAGAACTCCCATTTGGGAGAAGATCTACATCCAGAAGAATAGCGATAGAATAATAAATTTTTTTATTCCCGGGGAAAAGGATTTGATTTGCAAATTCTTCGGTCTATCAAAACATGGAGTGGGAGTTGATATCTAGGGCCGACAACATAAAGCTCAACAGTCTGGACAAGCTGATGATGATATGCATGTCCAAAAGAACACTTTTTTGAGGTAAGATGAATCAGACTCACCTTATATTTAACTTTTATAGGAATTAATCACTATGAGGTTTAATTTATGGTGAAATTAAATGTTTCTTACATCTCCTCATATAAATTGTCTAAGTAGATCACGATTTCGAGACCACAAAGGTCTCATCTTCAGCACTTTCTTGGCGACTGATGTTATATCGATCGGAAGAAACTCTTTTTCTTCCCTCTGTTGGTGGACCTGATCCAGAGATTCATCAGTCCACCAACAGAGGGAAGAAGAAGAGTTTCTTCCAATCGACATAACGTCAGTCGCCAAGGAAGTGCTGAAGATGAGACCTTTGTGGTCTCAAAATTGCGATCTACTTAGAAAATTTATATGAGGAGAGGTAAGAAACATTTGATTTCACCATCACTACAGACTCACCTTATTTATTATTAAGGACACTTCTTCATCTCCCATCATTACACCATTTGGGCTGCCTCTTTCCACTTCTTCCAGAATTCTCTGTTTTTTTGCCATCCCATTAATTACTCTACATTCCATTTCGTCTTTTCCTTGCTATTTCCTTGATATTTATATATCCTTTCCTTGTTCTTCCCTTGCCTCTTCTTACTTCAGTTCTTGATTCCATTATTTATTTTGGTTTTATCCTCAACACATGTCCATATATTATATTTGATTTGAATATTAAAAACAGCAAAAAAATATATACCACGAGGAATAGTTAAAAACTACAAACCCTTCTGGAATTCAAAATTAGAAAGAATGAAAATAGACCGAGATCTCGCTAGAAATAAAGCAGAAAAAACAAAAGACCCAAAAGATGTACAAAATTGGAGAAAACTGTGCGCACAACTCAAAAAAGAAATTAACAGCAATAAAAGAGAAAATTTTAATAACTTCCTCCAAAAAATGGATTATAGGAAAGATGGCCAGAAAGCATATAGATTTGTACACAATATACAAAATAAAAAAGAACGGCAAAAAACACCATTTATCCACAACAACAAACAGATTACAAATGAAAGTGAAATAGCCAACAAATTCAACAAACACTACGCTAACACCTATACTTTGTCCTCAGAGAAAAAAAAGAACAAAAAACAATAAAAGAGAACCTAAAAAATTACATAAAATCAACAAGCAGTACAAAAGATAATATCTTTAATAAGAATTTCAACATTAAAGAGTTAAACATAGCCATTAATAGTTTAAAATCAAACAAATCTCCAGGAGCAGATAATATACATGCAGAATTTCTCAAACACCTTGGCAATAAAGCCAAAACTCAATTGCTCTCCCTTTATAATCTTTCTTGGAACACAAAAGTTCCTGATGATTGGAAAAAAGCTATTATAATACCTATTTCGAAAACAAAAAAATCAACAAATACTTTTTCAAATTATCGCCCAATAGCACTAACTAGTGTAATTGTTAAAACTATGGAAAAAATTATTTCAAATCGATTAAATTGGTATTTAGAAACCAATAATTTACTTTCACCCAATCAAGCTGGATTTAGAGAATTACAATCAACAAATCAACAAATTGTACACCTAAGTCAAGCTATTAAAGACAGTTTCAACAGAAAAGAAGACACTCTGGCAATGTTCGTTGATTTCCAAGGAGCATATGACTCTATTTGGAGATATAAATTATTAGAAAAAATGCAGACTTTAGGCATTCAAGGGAATATGCTACTCTGGATCAGCAATTTTCTCATCCAACGGTTCATCGCTACAAAGTATAATAATCACCTCTCTAAATACCAACAAACACATCGAGGTTTACCACAGGGTTCTGTACTCAGTACCATTCTCTTCAATATCTACATTAATGATCTACCTAAGCATATAGAAAAGCTCGAAACGAAAACCCTACTTTTTGCTGATGATGTTGTAATATGGGTCTCCAAACCGAAAAACCAAAGTCAACAATTAATAACCATAGCCCAACAATCACTAATACAGTTAGAGAATTGGACATCCCAGAACTTAATGAAGATAAATATACAGAAAACAAATTATCAACTATTTACATTAAGAAAGAAACCACTACCCATCACTCTGAAATTGGAGGGTGAATTATTAACTCAAACACATGAAGCAAAATATTTAGGAATAACTCTGGACACAAAATTAACATGGAAGAAACACATGGAGAATATATGTACAAAGATAGAAACAAGGTTACCATTATTAAAACGATTAGCAGGGAAAAAGTGGGTTGCAACACACAAACCCTAAACACCTTCTACCAAATGTACATAAAACCTGTACTTCAATATTGTGAAGAAATCCTAGTAACTACTAAAGTGGAAAAACTTAATAAATTGCAGAACCAAATCCTCCGTCTGATAACAGGAGCCGTTAAAACAACACCAATCACTGCCATGCAAATCTTAACAAATAACCCAAACATAGCATCTGAAATTGAGAAAACAGCAGTCACACAGTATGAAAAATTTTTAAGGCTACCCCATAATAACTGGACCCAAAGAAAACCACAAGTATGTTTAAAATCTCAGCAAAGCTTCCTAAGCATTGTACAAGAAATCAAACAGAAATTGCAACTTCCACATTCAAAAGAAAATATGCAGATGAGAAACAACCCTCTAGAATTTTTGGAAATCGAATATAACCTTCATTTAACAGAAGACATCAAGAAATCTGAAACTCCTCCATATATTTTAAAACAAATGTCACTGGAAATGATAAATCTAAGATACCCAGCTCCTGAATGGATACATATTTTTACAGATGGCTCCAGCCTACCAAATGATGGTGGCACTGGTGCTGGTGCAGTATGTCCACTTTTTTCCTTTTATCGTAAACTAAACACAAATTCAACAAACTTTGATGGCGAAATTCTAGCAATTTTCTTAAGTTTACAAAATCTTTTATATCACATCCAAAAATTTACAAAAGTTGTAATTCTATGTGACTCCAAAGCAGCCATTCTTGCTATAACACGAGACACAACACCCAAAAGCATCAAAATTATCGAATGTCACAAAATGATAAAACATTTATCCCGTCTACATAAAAAAGTTGTACTTCAATGGATTCCGGCCCATTGTGGAGTGACAGGCAATGAAATAGCCGATTTTCTAGCCAAGAAGGGTAGCAAAATTGTTTCAAACCCAACTTCTGCTCCAGTTTCCTTTCACTCTATCAAAAGAATTATCTCAAATAAATACATCAATAAACTTAGAGAAGAATACACCACCAAAACATCTGGAAAGGAATGGGAAAATCTACAAGCTTATGACATTACTACATTACAAAGAAAATCTGCAGTAGCAACATTCAGACTGCTAACGGGACATGACTGCTTGAATAAACACCTACACAGAATTGGCATAACAGATTCACCTAAATGCCCTTTTTGCAATTTAAATGAAGATATGGAAAGAAACCATTTCCTCCGTTGTCCAGCTTTTGTAGAAGAGACCAGCCTTTCTGCTAAATATTGGAGTGCAAGAGAGCGAATGATTTCATTATCAAGTGCTCGACATTAGATACCAACCAACCATATTATATTTGAATAGAAAACATAATTTATCCTTCATTGAGAAGTATCAAATAAATAATAAAAACATTGTCATGTCCATATAATTTCAACTGTAGGTATTTTTCAGTTGGTATTTGGTTCTAATTTTCTCTTATTGTTTCATTTTAAATTCTGTACCTTCTTCTCTTATCCAAAATCCTTCTACAAAATTTCATTTCTACTTCCATTATATTTCTTATTTCCTGGTTTTTTATGGCCAGTTTTACCCTGCAGTAAGTTGAGTGGATCTATTACTGACTTTTGAATAAGTTTGTTCTGTTTAATTCTTACCTCATATCATTGTTCGTTAGACATATGTTTCAAAATATGTTTGTCATTTTCACTTCGATTTTTTTTAATTGCAGTTATCTTTTTAATTTTTCCCATCTTCTGTAGTTACAGACTGATTTTTCCCAAGTTGTCTGCCCTGGATCTCGACTCCTGCTCCCTCTTTCTGTGGCCCAAAGAACTTGCTAATTAGGTTCCTCTCCCTGGAATTTCAAAATTCGTAAATATCTTAATTTTGAGTTGTTTTTTGACTCACCTCATATTTCTTGACTCCCATACAGACCCAGGTTTCGTCACTGCATTTGTGACATTGTCAATACAACACCACGATCACAACTGCCGTCCAGAGGTTTTCTCTCTTGTAAATTGATTTCTGCGCTCTCTGATGGCAGACCGATCAAATTCCAAATCAATTCCCTCTCGTTTTCTTTTTATTCTCGCATATGTAAATTTTCTCCCAAATTGTGAGTTCCTTTGGTTTTTCTAACTGTTTAAGTAACTTTGCCTTGGTTTCAATTCTGTGTTTTTGTGACCAAACATGTGCAGCTATTGCAGATTTTTCTGTTTCTCCATTTTTAATATTTCTAATTATCTCCTTGTTCTGTATGTATATTTTTTCCCCATATGGTGAGTGCATTTGTGTTTTCTAACTGTTTTAATAATTAAGTTATGTATAGGTAGGAAATAACACTATGAGGTTTATAAGAATTAAATTAATCATGATTATATCATACGATTAATTTAATTCTTATGAATTTGAACCTCATAATGTTAAAAATTCCCAAATTTAATATATAAACTATGAGGTTTACTTTAATTTTGTTGAGTTGTTTCTTGACTTACCTCATACTCCCTAAGTTAGGGAGTTAAGAAGTATGAGGTGAGTCAAGAAACAACTCAACAAAATTACTTATTTTAGGAATTCTCACTATGAGGTATATTCATTAAGGTAGAATTTTTTATCACTCACCTCATATTGTTCATATTCTTCCTTAATCGACAAAATTGTTTTAATAATTTTTGTGTTTAAATCTATTTTGTGTTTCTTCTGACCAAACGTGAGCAGATACTGCAGATTTTGTTACTTCCCCTTTTTCTACATTTGTTATGTGTTTTCTAGTTCTAAAGGTTAAATTTCTCTTTGTTTTTCCTATGTATATCTTATCACATTCTGCACATTTTATAAAATATATATAAATTTTAAATAAATATAATGCACAAATACTTATTCTGAAACACCCTGTAAACTTATTTATTCACAAATGAGTGTTCTTATTTTCCATATCTTGTCCAGTAATCTGCCCATGTTTGACCAATTTTGTACACAATTTATTATAATTTCAGTTGATAAAAGTTAGTTATTTGTATTGTAATTTAATTGCAGAATGTCTGATAGAAGAAAATAGATTTTTCATAGTTAGTCCAAAGGATGTAGTAGTGGCCAGCCCTTATGATGCAGATGATAGAGTTCAGTGGTTGATAGAACACTGGTAAGCATTGAAAATATTCACTATAATATTCACTGATGCCATTTAGTATTTGAAAGATGTTAGTCTTTTTTTGTTGAGGTGGAGTATGAGGTTGCATTAGATTCGACATTGTAAGGACATACTTTCACAATTGAAAAACATTAAAGGAAACATTTAATTAAATTTACAGTGGGAGGAAACACTATGAGGTATTTATATTAATAAATGAGTTGGAGAAAATATTTTAACATCTCACCTCACAAAGTTGCGTGTCTTCACGATACCGGTTTCAAAAGTATAGTATTACTTCCATCTTCAGTCAAATTCCAACTGTTGAAATTTCGTCATTAACATCATCTTCTGAACTGCCATCTGGCGTAGATTTTATGAACTTGGAAATTAAATTATTCTATATCCCCGACGAGAATAATTTAATCTCCAAGTTCATAAAATCTACACCAGATGGCAGTTCAGAAGATGATGTTAACGACGAAATTTGAACAGTTGGAATTTGACTGAAGATGGAAGTAATACTATACTTTTGAAACTGGTATCGTGAAGACATGCAACTTTGTGAGGTGAGATGTTAAAACATTTTCTCCAATTCATTTATTAATTAAAAGAAACAGTTTAGTCATGGGTTTATTTATTTTCAAAGTTTTGGCACACTGTAAAAGAAGTAAGTAAGTTGTATATTTAAAAATTAATTTTCTAATTAATGAAATATATGTAGGAAATAACACTATGAGATTCATGCTGAAATTAAACCTCATAGTGATTAATTCCTATAAAAGTTAAACTATGAGGTTCGTTTTAATTATATTTGAGTTGTAATTTTGACTCACCTCATTTTTTTTCGTCGCTAACTGTGCGACATTCTCAATGTTTTCAACTGTTGCAAGTTTCATGGAAAAAGTGTCTTACTAGGTTTTTTCTCTGCAACCTCATTAACTCAATCATGACTGCCAAGTTTCAAATTTAATAAGATGTTTATTACAGCAAATATGAAGCTGCAATGGAAGCCGTAACTCAGTTTGAAGGCCGTGACCTCAAGAGGCACACTTTGTTACAAATTGGAAGAGCGTATTTAGATCATCTTCTCTTTGAACAGAAATTTGATCAAGCAGGCCAACTTTGTCTTAAAATTCTAGGTGAGCTATAAATCATTTATCATCATTTTGAGAATTTTCCTCATCACTGAGGGTTTTCTCCAACCAATCCTAATAATTAACATGAGTTTTAAAAAAAATACATAAATGATTATGGACTTATAGACTATCAGTTTGTAACAAACATTCACAAATTCCCCTTAATTAAAGTTCTCCATCGTTCTCTGTCCTCTGTGACTTCGTCCGTTACACCAAATTTCCTTATTGAATTCTTAATGTTATTCTTCCAGGTTGTTCTTGGTCTTCCTTTTCTGCTCCTCCTTTCAATTTTCCATGCATAGAAAGCCTTTAGTAGTCCCATCCTGCATTCTTCTTACATGTCCATACCATTTTAGCCTTCTGTGTTCAATCTCATCCATTATATATAAAAAAATAAATATTTTTTTAGCACATTGTTGGACTAATGAATGGTTAACGTCCTTGCCTCTGGTTTCAAGGTTTGCAAGTTCAAACCCAGCCAGTATCAATATATTTTTCAAGGTGTAAAAATCTTGAGTATCGTTTCCTTTTTGAGGAACTAAAATTATAGGTCCCTTACCTAGATTTAGAGTATATAAAATAACCTTAAGCCTGAAAAAGAGATCTCATCATCATCATCAACAAGGATTAAGCCCAATGGCCTGTTCTGACCTCATTATAGGTCAAATTGGTCCTTCCATCTCTTCAATGGTCTTCCCAACATTCTTCTCCCTTTTGGTTTATAATTATACATTCTTCTTGGTATGCGCTGTTCATTCATTCGTAATATGTGCTGAAGATAAGCATTTTGATAATATTTTATTCTTTCACAGAGATTAAATATATTAAGTTCTGTTCTTATATCTTCGTTTTTCATTTTATCAGTCCTTTGGTATCTTGCTATTGCTCTCAACATCTTCATTTCAGTAGCCTCTATTTGTTTACTATCTGCCTTTGTTAATGTCCAGGTTTCACATCCATATATAAAAGATGGAACTGCCAATAGTTTGTAAAACTTCAAAATAGTTTCTTTTCTAGTCTTATTCAATAAAGTGCGTTTAATTGTGCCACGTAGATAATTGAATCGTATTTTAGTGTGTTTATCTAAATTTCTGTCATTACCTAAATGACATCCCAAATAATTAAAATTCTGAACTTGGTCAATAATTACATTGTTTATCATTATTTTTGTTCTTATTGCACATTTTCCTTTCAGAGCTAATATTTTTGTTTTAGATGTAGATATTCTTAAATTGAGATCTCTGAGCAAAATTAGCGAGTTTTTGACCACAGATTTAAATTACAATACTAATGACCTGAGCTCTTAGGAGTGACATTAAATAGTATACATTGTATAATATTTAAAGGAATAGTATACAGTATTATTACTACTACTGCTGCTAAGTCATAGCATAGTTGGTTAAGACAATAAACTACAAATTGGAAGGTTGAGGATTTGAGTGCTGATGACATCAGGACTTTTAAACTGCCTTAAACCTTTTGATGATACCATGACTTAGGGTTAATTCAGCCTTAACAGAAATGAGTACCAAATATATGTTCGAGATAAAGATGCAGCCATTATGCAGGGCTGACAACTTGTGCTGATTGACTAAAATGGTGAGAAACTTAACCTCCTATCATTTCAAAGCCCTCCTAAGGCATGAATTGGGTTCACTGTACCTTTTTTTTATTATTACTAATACTACTGTTTGGGCCACCAGTTTTAACATACAGTGTCCAATTTTATTTTCAGTACTATAAGATTATTAGAGTAGATTGAAAGTGTATGAATTACGCAGAGTGTTTTTAATTTAAATCACGAAATATAAATTAACAATGCTGCTGGAGCAATATCATAAATTAATATTGTGCAAGTGCAATGCAGAAATAAGTGCAAAGAGAAATATCACTTACTAATTTCATGGTTGATAGAATATTATATAAAAATTAATTTAAATGTGTCAATTTATTAACAGGTAAGGACAAACGTCTGTGGGAAGAAGAAGTATTTAAGTTTGCACGTTTACAGCAGCTTCGTGCTGTAAGTCGTTATCTCCCACGAGGAGATAATTCACTCGATCCTCATATTTATGAAATGGTTCTCTATGAATATCTTAAAATGGAACCACAGGTATGTATAATTACATATCAAGATTATAGAATTTCTCAAAATTAAATAAAAGAAAATTATAATTTAAATTAAAATGCTTTCATACTTCACCTCATATTAACTAAACAAATAAAAAAACAAAAAGAACTCATGGTTTGAGAAAAAGTCCACATTCAAAAAAACAAGAAAGAAAAACTATGAACTTCGAAATTCCCACGGATTCTGATTGGATCCAGAGGTTTATTGGTCCACCAACAGAGGGAAGAAGTAGTTATTCTGATCGACATAACATCAGTCGACAAGAAATGACTGAAGATGAAGCTGCCTAAGCTTTGAAACTGGTATAATTAGAAAACTAGATATGAGGTGGGGTATAAAACATTTAAATTTAAATCTTAAATTAAACCTCATAGTGATTTTTTTCCTATAAAAGTTCAATAATTTAGTTACACTTATTTAACTATAGATGTTAATACATTGCCTCAATGAGACATCTAGTAGGCAATTAAGATTTTGAAGTATATAGAAAAAATCAGTATGAGGTTTAATTTAAGATTTAAATTAAAATTATTTATACTTCATCTGTGTATGTGGTTAGGTATAAAGAATTTTGATTTAAATCTTTACTAAGATTTTTTACTACATTTTGAGCATTTGAATTTTTTTTTGTTAAAATTCAGTAACACATTGTTTTTAATGTTAATATTATTTGTTTTTAAACATCTTAATGATGGACAAATTTATATTTGAAAAGAAAAATATGCACCTAGACTGGGGTTTGACTCTCTAGAGAGTCAAAGTTCCTGTGTTCAAACCCCAGTCTAGGCATATATTTTTCTTTTCAAATATACATTGTTTTTATTTTGCAGGGTTTTTTGCAGCTGGTTAAGGAATGGTCACCAACCTTATACAATGTACCAGCTGTTGTGAATGCCGTTCTGGAACACTTGCTAGTAAATGATACTGACAAAACACTACTACTTGAAGCATTGGCTATTCTGTATTCGCATGAGAAAAAATATGACAAAGCTCTTGCTATGTATTTGAAGTAAGTATATGATTATACATAAGTTATGTAGATAGGAAATAACACTATGAGTTTTTTAATATTGTTTATTTTTTCTTTCACTCACCTCATACTTCATAATTCCTCGCAGACCCAGGTTTCATCACATCATTTGTGACATTCTCAATGCTGTGTCACATTCACAACTGACTTCCAATGGCTTTCTACCCTGCAGACTGACCTCTGCGCCATCTGATGGCTGACCGACGAACTTCCAAATCAATCCCCTCTCCTTATAACTGGGTATTTCAAAATTCATAGTTGTGTTTTTATTCTTGCATATGTAAATTTTTTCCCAAATTGTGAGTTCTTTCGGTCCAATTGTTTAAGTAATTTTGTTTTGGTTTCTATTCTATATTTTTCTGACCAGGCATGTGCAGCTATTGCAAATTTTTCCGTTTCTCCATTTTTAACATTTCTGAGGTGTTTCTTTAATCTTGTATTTAGATTCCTTTTTGTTTTTCCTATGTATATACATACCAAAGGAACTCACAATTTGGGAAAAAATTTACATATGCAAGAATGAAAACACAACTATGAATTTTGAAATACCCGGTTATAAGGAGAGGGGATTGATTTGGAAGTTCATCGGTCAGCCATCAGATGGCGCGGAGGTCAGTATGCAGGATAGAAAGCCGTTGGACGTCAGTTGTGAACGTGACACAGCATTGAGAATGTCACAAATTATGTGACGAAACCTGGGTTTGCGAGGAGTTGTGAGGTGAGTGAAAGAAAAAAATAAATAATATGATTATAATGCTTTTTAAATCCTTGTCTGTTTCAATAATGCTTTTATATTTTATGCTTATATTGTCCTCAGTGGTCTAGGGGTTAAGTTTCTTGCTTTTGGTCTCTTGATCATTAGTTCAAAACCAGTTGGGTCGATGGATTTTTTAGGGTGGAAAAATTCCAAGAGACAATTCCTCCAAGAGGGTGTTTAAGGGTCCTGAATCACAAGATTCCTTTTTGTTTTTCCTATAATACTTTATTGCAATCTTTGCAATTAATTTGATAAATTCTAGATTTTTTACTGTCTGGGGTGTTAGCTTTTTTATTAGTTAACAGAACATTACCCAGGCTGAATTTGTTAATCAGAGCTAATGTTATATTTTTTTTTTAAATCTTTTGAAATTTGTTATGAACTTCTGGATGGTAAGTAAATTTCTTGAATTTTTCATCTTTCTTGGAATTATATCGCAGAGTGTTGTATTCATATATCCTTTTTTTGCTATTTAAATTTCTTTAATTTCTTCTTTATTATGTCTTTACCAAAACCATTTCAGTTAGCTATGTGTACAATATGTTTATATTCATTCTCAAAATCCTCTACAACTTTAAAATTCCCAACTTTATTATATGAAGTTACTTTTTCTTTTAAAAAATGCAATCATTACATCTTGAACGGTGCGTGTGTGTGTTTTCACCCACTGCACTATTTTGCTTCAGTTTCTGTGTTCCAGGTTGATAGATGACATTAATGTTATCTGTTTCCAATTATGCACTAAAAGTATATTTTTAATTTAAAAAATATTATCATTGTATGACTAGATATATTTTAATTAATATTCTAAATGTAGACCTTAGCATGAGGAATGTAATGTCGTTATGTTTTCTAGATTACGCCATAAAGATGTATTCCAATTAATACATAAACATAACTTGTTTGGAGCCATCCATGACATGATAGAGGATTTAATGGATTTAGATGTAGATCAAGCCATCAATATGTTTTTGGAAAAAGATCGAGTGCCATCTGAAATAGTAGTATCCCGACTTCAAAATAGTCAACGTTATTTGTACCTGGTAAGCCAGCAGTTAAAATAATTTTAAATTCCTGCATACATTTTTAAAATTCTACATAAAATTCTTTGCACCTCACCTCATACCCTGTCTTCTACTTAGACCGTTTTCATAACCTTACTGGTTACATTTTTTCTATCATCTGTTTCTTACTTCTTCGGTCCACCAACAGATTGAGTAAGAACCAGTGCTTTTGAGTGACAAAACATCGGTCATGTAACTGCTGAAGATGTAGCAGCAGAAGTTAACCAGCAAAATTGGATCATTAGGAGTGAGAGTTAAATTCAAACAACAAATTTTTAATCATTCTAGCAGCAGCAATTTTAGTTTTTTTTTTTTTGCATGAAAACTCAGTTTATGCCTTTGAAATAAGACGACAAAGGTAACTCCAAAAATCAGACCAATATCTAAACATTAGAAGTGGGGGTTTACCTAAAAGCCATAATTAAAAAATCCTTCTACCACCATCTTATTTGTTTTCTCCCAACGTAACTGTGTGCATATGATTTAATTAAAACAGAAAGATATATTCCATAAACCAGCAAATCGGGCCATAAATTTGACTTGTTGAGAAATTTGCATAGTTTATGCAGTTCCTGCATGACAAACCTTTTGCAAGTATCTATATATATATAGATAGGCAAAGACAAAACAATGTTAATATTATTCGTTTTTAAACATCTTAATGATGGACAAATTATATTTGAAAAGAAAAATATATGTCTAGACTGGGGTTTGAACCCAGGACCTTTGACTCTCTATGTCAATGCTCTTCCAAGTGAGCTATCTAGGCCTCCAATCTAAACGCGTATTTTTGTTACATAGTTAATTCCCTAACCCCAAATGCTACGAGCCGTTGCTACAATTTTTGCACAAGGCGGCTTCTTTATTAAGAAGACTTTTTATTGGGAATTTAAATGTTACTTGTAAAGCCAGTAGTGCTTCTTTCAATGTTAATATTATTCGTTTTTAAACATCTTAATGATGAACAAATTATATTAAGATGTTTAAAAACGAATAATATTAACATTGAAAGAAGCACTACTGGCTTTATAAGTAACGTTTAAATTCCCAATAAAAAATCTTCTTAATAAAGAAGCCGCCTTGTGCAAAAATCGTAGCATTTGGGGTTAGGGAATTAACTAATGTATAAGAGAAAAATACGCGTTTAGATTGGAGGCCTAGGTAGCTCACTTGGAAGAGCATTGACATAGAAACCCCAGTCTATACGTATATTTTTCTTTTCAAATATAAAGACAAAACAGTTAAGTACCATTTTCTCCACTGTTTGTCAACTGATTTTCTTCTTCTTTTTTTTTGTAGCTATTTGACGAGCTTTAATGTTATCAATAAAAAAACTTTGGAAAAAATTAGTTCTGCTATTTTTAACTGCAAGGCAGTGTTTATGGAAAATTCCCATTGTGCAAGAGTTAAATTTCTTCCAGAGAAGCATGTGATGTAGAAAGACCATGTCCAAAAAATTATCTACTGTTTTTAACTGCAAGGCAGTAAAATCCAGCACCAAAGCTCCCATTTAAACTATAGGGAAGTAATACATGTACATGTGTCAATCACAGAGATAGATGATCATCCAGCCAGTGAAGGGGTGACATGTTATCAGCATATCAGGTCCACCAGCAGTTATAACTGGTTTTCTCAACATGGAATGGAGCTGCTATAGTCCACAGACGAAGAGAATGAAAGCACGGGACGAAGGGAGGCACAGGGAATTGCAAGCGATACAATGGCATACTACCTGAGAATAAAGGAACGCTCGTGACATATGAAATACCTACTGCTTTCATTCACTTCGTCTGTGGAGCTGCCACTTATTGTTGCTACCCAAATTCCTCATAATTCTGGGTACTAATTTAGAATACTATCACCTCCATCATCAGTTACACTCCAACATAAATATACATAATTTGTGAGGTATATAAATTTCTGATTTAGTTATGATTATAGGCAAATTTCGACTACTTGGCAAACACTAGTTATATAAAATACTAAAGAAATTATAAATACATACCCATGGTTTAGAGTTTGTTTCTGCAATTGACTCATTAATTTCTATTCTGTGGTTTTAATTATGTATTAATGTAAATTATTTTTAGTATTTGGATGCATTAGATAAACGTGACGTCCGAGAATCTGGCCGCAAGTACCATGGTCTTTTAGTTCAACTGTATGCAGACTTCTCCAGAGAAAAACTTTTGCCTTTCCTAAGACGTTCTGATCAATATCCTATACAACAAGCTATTGACATCTGTCAACAGCGATGTTTTTATCCTGAGATGGTGTATCTTCTAGGTAAGTACTTGTAGTTATACAGTAATCCATCCCTAACGATTCATGTTCATGACCAGATGGCAAGCTCTAACAGACGGAGGATTCTCAACTCATTATGCAGACATTAAGTACTGACTGCTGAAGCATAGTGCAGTGAGGATTTGTATACATTTTCAATCTGTTTAGGAGCCAGTTAACTGTTATACCTGCAGTTTTATGATACTTGAAATTTGTTTTATTACAGGTTTAATATATTCCCATAATAATTGGTTAATCAATTGAAATAAAAATTATTAATGGTAATGATTAATATTAATGTTTTTATTATTAATTTAACACTTCCCTACTGGCTTTTAAAAGTAGTGTTTAAATTCCCATTAAAAGTATTCTTAACCAAGAAGCCACCATTTGTAATGATAGAAACCAAGGCTTCAAGTATTTGGTGCGCGGGAATTACAACGTACATAGAGAAAAATTTGCATCTAGATTGGAACTCACCCCAGTAGCTCAGTTGGTAGAGCATTGGTACGGCTCGGGTCCCGATCTGGGCAAAAAATGTTCACTGATCCTATGTACTGGAATTGCTAATTTTATATTACAATTTCAGTTTTTTATTATTATTATTATTATTATTATTATTATTATTATTATTATTATTATTATTATTATTATTATTATTATTATTTTGTAGTTTGTCATTGGACAAACCCCAATAAGGTCATATAAATAAATAATAAAATGTGTTTGTTACAGGACGTATTGGAAATACAAAAGAAGCTCTAGTTTTAATAACACAGGAGTTGAATGATATTGAGCAAGCTATTAATTTTTGCAAAGAACATGATGATATGGAATTATGGGAAGATCTGATACAGTATTCTCTCAACAAACCAGGTGATTCATATTACAGTATCTGAATCTACATAACAAATTATATAAATCAATTTATTTTCAGGCAGATCATAATCATTATCATGATAATTTTCACAACAGCTCTCTTTGGGCCAATAGCCTTCTTCTGAAGTTCCTGCCTAGCTTCTCGATCAAGACCTGGCCTTTGCCAATTTCTTTTATATATTTTTTTATTATTAATTTAATACTTCTCACTGAAGGACAAATTACATTTGAAGAGGAAAAATTTTACTCTTAGGAATTACAATGTATTAAAACAAAATTTGCATTTAGACTGGAGTGCTCAGATAGTTCAGCAGTAGAGCATTGGCCTGTTCAAACTCCGGTCTGAGCATATAATTTTTCTCTTCAAATATAATTTGTCCTTCAGTGAGAATTATTAAATTAATAATAAAAACATTGAAAGAAGCCCTACTGGCTTTATAAAGTAGTGTTTAAATTCACAATAAGTGTTATCTTAAATAAGAAACCACCATTTGCATAATCAAGCAAAGACTCGTAGCATTCGGCAATCGGGAATTCACAATGTATAAGAGAAAAATTGAGTTTGGATTGAAATGCTCAGATAGCTCAGCGGTATAGCAATGGCCTAGAAAGTCAAATGTCCTGGGTTCAAACCCTGATCTGAGCGTAATTTTTTCTTCAAATATAGTTCTTTTATAACCTTTATTATTCCATCTTCCCGTCTAAGTTTATATCATTTTTCTTTCCACATTTGCAGTAAGTATTTTGTATAAAGCTATGTTTAATCAGATGATCATCCACCTGTATGATTAACTTATGTGAATATGAGGCCAGCAGCTGACTGGTAGGCCCAGGGCTTTCTAGGCCTGTCATGTTTTTTCTCAAAAATGAACAAGACTTAATAATCACTCTGTATATTTGAAGAGAAAAATGTACGCCTAGACTCTGTCTATTAAAAAAAGTAATGGTTAAGAAAAACAATTTTGACTATTCTAGTGCAAATGACCCTCTATGAATTCTATAATGGAAAACAAGCCACCAACTATATTGATATTTTAGATTACGTCTCATGATACAGGCATGTTTGCCAATTTATTTATTATCTAATATCTAATGTATACTTCAGATTACTTTTTTTCCGTGCATAATAACAATTATTATTGTATGTATAATTTAACCCCGATGAAGTGGAAGAGAAGACCTTATGATCTTAACTCCATCAGGTAAAATAAATAAGTGTGAGTAATTGGTTAGCATTTTAAGTTTAAGGTTATTTATATCTCAACTTCCTATTCAATTTTCAGGTATTTTCCATTTTTTTTTTTGCAAAAAGAAACATATATTCCTTAAGCCATTATTCACATACGATAGTGCTGCAATAATTTATGCTTTTTAATATTTTTCTTTGAAATACTATAGACTGTCATTTTCACTATAATCCGTTAATTTTTCTAGTGCCTTCTCTTTATATATCCTTAGACAATGTATTAAAAAACTATTATAAATAGAAAGATATCTACAGAGTGTTCTGAAATGATGTTCCTGTATTTATAGAGGAGGTAGTATGAGCCAAAACAAGAAAAAAAAAAGTTTCTATAATCATGGTACCTAAATTCAATATTCTCTTATAATTAATGTTTTAAATTGTACTTAATGATTAATAAATTAAATTTTAAATTAAAATTAATTTGATGTTTAATATTAAATGTTAGATACTCGCTGCTGATGTCCCAAGATTGAGTCTCGGTCACTCCATGTGGATTTTGTGGTGGACAAAATGGAGCTTGGGCAGGTTTTTCTCATGGTTTATCCCATTTTCCCCTGCCACAAATTTCATTCCACCATTTCTCCATACTCATCTCATCTATTTTGTTTCATTTCATTCATCTGCCCCTGTGATGGTGCATCAGGATTGGTCGGCCGGCACTCTTGTCGTTCTGACTTATATATATATATATAAAAGCTTCATCTTATCTCACTCCTCGACCTGGCCTTGAGTTGGATACGAGTCAAGGATATTTAATTTTGTTTAATATTAAATATATTGCTTCTCACCAAATGACATATTTAATTTGAAGAGATAAATATTTCATATTTGAAGAGAAAAATTATATGCTCAGACTGGGGCTCAAACCCAGAACCTTTGGCTTTCTAGGCCAATGCTCTACCAACTGAGCCATCGGGTGAGTTCCAATCTGAATGCAAATTTTTCTCTTATATACATTGTTAATTTCCATGCACTAAATGCTATGAAACCTTTGCTTCTATTCTTGCAAATGGTAGCTACTTTATTAAGAAGACATTGAGATATATGAAATGAATAATAAAAACATAGAAAAATATATGCTTAAATTGGGTTCAAATCCCGATCTAGGCGTATTTATTCTCTTCAAATTTAAATTTAATTACTATGTGTGTGTGTGTGTATATATATATATATATATATATATATATATATTGTTTATTTAATATTAAACAATATTAAAAAACCTCATAGTGTTATTTCCTATCTACATAACTTTATATATATAGATTTTTTCTAAGAATCTTTTTAGGACTATGTTCAGGATTGATTATTGAGAGGAGAATGTAATTATTATATTTTCCACAGACTTTATAACATTCCTACTTCAGAAGATTGGTACATATGTTGACCCACGGATTTTGGTTCAAAGAATTGAACCTGGTCTCCAAGTACCAGGACTGCAGAATTCTCTGGTCAAAATGATGCAAGATTATAACTTACAGGTATTTCTCTTTATAACAGTTAACAAAACTGATAACTAAGAATTGGGTTTTAAGGTGTAGTACCTTTCCAAAAATATAGTAATTTTCATATCAATACTTCAAAATATTTATTTTTAGGCCTGAATTGAAGCAAAAAGTCTGTCATGCAGGAACAGTATAAACTAAATAAATTTCTTATTAAAGATTAAATTAAAATGTTTCATACCTCACCTCATATCCAGTCTTTTAACTAGACCAGTTTCGAAACATGCGCAGCTTCATCTTCGGTAAATTTTTATTGACTGATGTTATGTCGATCAGAAGAACTGCTTCTTGAAGAAGCATAACATAAGTTGACAAAAAATTACTGAAGATGAAGCTGCCCAGGCTTTGAAACTGGTCTAGGTAGAAGACTGGATATGAGGTGAGGTATGAAACATTGTAATTTAATCTTAAATTAAACCTCATAGTGATTTTTTCCTATAAAAGTTCAATTTTCTTATTTGTAATTTGCACCTTAAAATCTGTTCATTAATCATTATTATATTTTTATATTTCTATCATATATCTTCTTCTTCTTCCTTCCAAGTATTAGGCCAAGGTCTGTTACGATCCTATAGAAAATTTTCCCTCTACCATATACACATATATGTATATAATTATATAAAGAAGGTTATAATGTATAAAAAACATCTTCCTTTATCCAGAGTTACAGCACTTTAATTTTTCTTTTCTCCATTCATTCCTTTCTTCTCCAATCTCCTTCCTCTAATCATTCTCTATCATTGATCTCCTGATCTCTTGTATCAGTGTAATCTTTGGTCAATCCCTCTTTTTTCTTCCCTGGGGAATCCAATCAAATACTTTCTTTTTAGGAGTAAGAAAGAGGGGACGACCTAGGAAAACTTGGAAGTGATCAGTAGAGTAGAAAGCAAATGAAAGAGGGAAAGGCTGGAATCAAGTGAAATGGCTGGCTGGAAGCAGAGTAAACTGGAGGAACTTTACTGCTGCCCTATGTTCCACTTAGGAATTACAGGAAATTAATAAAAATCTCTGTTCTGGCATAATTCTCACATGACTGTATACAATTGTAATTATCTGTATTTAATGAAGTCTAATATAGAATTTTGAATCTTCATTTCCTCCTGATTACAGTATTCCTAGTTTTTTTCAATCCAGAATGCCTAGCTGATCTTAAATAGTCCATTTCCGTTGAGAGTAATATTAATCTGAGAGTTCCTCTCAGGTATCTATGAAGACTAAAGCCGCTCTTAGGGAAAAAAGGGAAGGGCAGAGCTATGGGTGGTCAATAATACAGGTTGCTTCAAATGCAGCACCCACAACAATATGCGATTCAGTTCTGCCTGGTTATGTCACTGTGCTTAAGTTAACTGTATACATATATTATAGTAGTAGTAGTAGTCTAATGCCCATTAGCTTGGATGTGTTCCATTTGCTTTCTTGCTTCCCAATAGAGTCCTGCCAGAGTTCTTGTAGATGACATCTTCAGAGCCTCACAGCTAGGGCTTATGTGTTGTTCATTTTGCACCACCCAGAGGCACGTGTAGATTAAGGAGTTCTACGGACGCGAACAACTTTGCCTTAGATTTTTAAGAATAGTGATAGGACAGAGATTGAAAAGAACCCTAAGGCCTCGAGTGCTCTAATACAATTAGGGTCAGAAGAAAACAAGAGTTTAGCCAAGGGAGGCTAGATAGGAACGTTGGAAGAGAGAACTGATATAGGAAGGGGAAGAAATATCAGTTCGGTCGAATGCCTCACCATGCTGACCAGTGCATTTGATGAGTGGCCCTTCCCTTCGGTTCATCATGAATATATACATGACTACTAACAGCTGCACCACGTGAAGGAGAGAGATAGGACTCTAGGGTTGTGTCCAGGTTGGTTCCCGCAATCAATCAAATTATTGAAGGAATTGCGGGGTCTCCCCCCTGTTAATAACAAAAGCCCTTTCGCAGCCATACATATATTGTAAGTTTTTTAAATGTCAATATGGTTGGTTGGTATCTAATGTCGAGCACTTGATAATGAAATCATTCGCTCTCTTGCACTCCAATATTTAGCAGAAAGGCTGGTCTCTTCTACAAAAGCTGGACAATGGAGGAAATGGTTTCTTTCCATATCTTCATTTAAATTGCAAAAAGGGCATTTAGGTGAATCTGTTATGCCAATTCTGTGTAGGTGTTTATTCAAGCAGTCATGTCCCGTTAGCAGTCTGAATGTTGCTACTGCAGATTTTCTTTGTAATGTAGTAATGTCATAAGCTTGTAGATTTTCCCATTCCTTTCCAGATGTTTTGGTGGTGTATTCTTCTCTAAGTTTATTGATGTATTTATTTGAGATAATTCTTTTGATAGAGTGAAAAGAAACTGGAGTAGAAGTTGGGTTTGAAACAATTTTGCTACCCTTCTTGGCCAGAAAATCGGCTATTTCATTGCCTGTCACTCCACAATGGGCCGGAATCCATTGAAGTACAACTTTTTTTATGTAGACGGGATAACTGTTTTATCATTTTGTGACATTCGATTATTTTGATGCTTTTGGGTGTTGAGTTTCGTGTTATAGCGAGAATAGCTGCTTTGGAGTCACATAGAATTACAACTTTTGTAAATTTTTGGATGTGATATAAAAGATTTTGTAAACTTAAGAAAATTGCTAGAATTTTGCCATCGAAGTTTGTTGAATTTGTGTTTAGTTTACGATAAAAGGAAAAAGTGGACATACTGCACCAGCACCAGTGCCACCATCATTTGGTAGGCTGGAGCCATCTGTAAAAATATGTATCCATTCAGGAGCAGGGTATCTTAGATTATTCAAAGTTAAAATTTGGAAACACATTATGAGGTTCTTAATTAATAAATTAATGAGTAATTTTAACATCTTACCTCATATTTCATGTTTTATCAAACACGGTAACTATAGTTTTCAAATGATCTTGTCATTCATTTTCAACTGCCATTATGACTACCGGATATCCTGTCTAGAGCATCTTCCCTCACTCCATCTATCCAACATTCTCTAGGTCTGCCTCTTCCACTTTTTTCATTAGCTTTTATATCAAGGATCTTTGATATTGTATCTTCTTTCTTTCATATGAGGTATCCATACCATTTCAAACATTTTCTTCTATTTTTTCTAATTTTTTTTTTTCAACTTGCATAATTTTCCTTATTGTGCTGTTTTTGACTTTATCCCTTCTTGAAATTCTTGGTGATCACCTCCAAAATCCATTTCTACTGCTGGCAGCTTGTTGGCCTGTTTTCTACTACTATCCAAGTTTTGGGCCCATATAATAAAATGCTTTGTAACAGAACTTGAAATATAGTTTTCTTCATTAATAATAATAATAATGATAAGAAATTAAATTAATTGTGAATTCTTCTTACCTCATACTTCTATGTTTTTTTTAAACAGCACTGCAGTATCAGCAAATTCCCAAATTTATTATATTAAAATAATAATGATGATGATAATAAAAATAATAATAATATTAATAATTTGTTATTATTATGAGGTTTTTCTCCAACCAATCTTAATAATTAATATGAGCTTTAAAAAAATTACCTAAATGACTATGGACACACAGATTATTTATCAGTTTTATCAGTTTGTAATACACTTCATAAATTTCCTTTAATTCTGATAGTACTATAATGTCCATCTCAAGTTCTTTGGATAAAAAAAAATAATAATGAAAATAAATGAGTATGGTTTGGACACTTCTTGCACATCATTCCATTCTTCTCGTTTGACTGTGTTCCTTCTTTCCATATTTTGTATATTGTAGTTTTACTTATTCCTGTAAATCAACAGTTTCTGCAACACATTCACTTACAGTTTTCCACCAAGTGCAAAATTAGTTCTCATAGACTCTCAGTTCTCCTGACCGAAGAATAGTTCCTGGCTTGCATCTCAAAGTGTTTACAAAATCACAGTAAGAATAAATAATGCAAATGATCCCCTCCTTGCTATCCATCTATCAAGCTCCTCCCCTGCCAAGCATTCATTGGATCAACAAGAATTGCACACAACTTAATTTTTGTATTTTGATTCAGTTGCCAAGTCTCAGCTCCATATGTTACAGTGTTTCTATTGATTTATAAGTTTGTATTTCAGTAATTAAATTAATGTTTTTATTACCTCACCTCATATCCTTTTTCTTCTATACTGCAGTTTCGGAGCTTATCTCCATCGTCAGTAGCCTCTGGTCGTATTTCAGTATTGTTTAATTAACTATTTAGACATTGTAACTATTCCAGGTGTCAGTGCAAGAAGGTTGCAAAAAAATTCTTGTATCAGATTACTTCAATCTTCATGAAAAGCTTGTCTCCAATCAACAAAGAGGCATTTCAATAGATGGTAAGCATATCATTAAAGAATAATTTTAGATCAAAACCTTTTAATGATTTTATGATTATATATATTTTAACAAGTTCATAGATATATTTAAATTAATGTTGGGAAGTAAACATTATGAAGTTATATCATTAATAGTGAGCGGAGAACATATTTTTAACAACTCAGCTCATAAATTTCAAGTTTTCTTGAGACCAATGGTTTCAGACGACCTTTCGTCCCTCTTCAGTTATGATTCCGACTGAAAACTTGAAATTTATGAGGTGAGTTGTTAAGAATATGTTCTCTGCTCACTATTAATTAAGTTCATAGATTTTTAATATTGTCCATCCATACCCTGAATCATCTCCACTATCATCTGGATGAACCTTTATCCTTCTGGGAGATGGGAGTGCCTGGCCATTTATGAGACCCTCATCTCCTGGACATCAGTCTTTAGGTTCTATAAAAAAATTGATGTATTTTTATTTTCTTGTTTTTCTCTTAAATACAGTTACATCATTTCATAAAAGTGAATTTTTTTTTTCAGATGAGCAAGTCTGTGGAGCTTGTCATAGGAAAATCATCGTAAAAGGTATTTTTAAAATGTTATATCATTTATGTTTTTAGGAAATAACATTATGAGGTTTTATTTAACAATCATCAAAATTTATAATTCTGCTGAAGGAAAAATATATCAACAATAAGTCAAGATTCAGATTCATAAGAATCAAATGAATCGTGAATTCTTCTTACCTCATACATCTATGTTTTTTTAACACAGAACTGCAGTATCGGAAAAAACATCTTTTCCATCTTCAGCTGTTTTCACGACTCATGAAAATAGCTGAAGATGGAAAAGATTTTTTTCCGATACTGCAGTTCTGTGTTAAAAAAAACATAGATGTATGAGGTAAGAAGAATTCACGATTCATTTTATTCTTATTAAGAAAACCTCATAATGTAAAAATTCCCAAATTTATGATGTTAATTCATATTTCTTATTGGAGTAAAATAAACTATTTGTAGTTGGAAAGAATTGCAGCAGACACAGTGAAGCATTATGCACCACCAAGTAGTACCTTTTCTATGATGAAATTATACCTCATAGTGATTAATTCCTATAAAAGTTAAATATAAGTACCTTTACTCCTTCTTATAAGAACTATGAAATCAAGAAATCCAATTGATGCAGGTCTTCAATATTTATATATACGAGGTGTGATCAATAAGTTTCCGGAATGAGGCCATAAACACAACACAACACTTCAAAGTTTCTATTCAGCACTGTCACCCTCGAAGTAGTCACCTTGGGAGTTGATACACTTGTCCCAGCGCTTCTGCCAATGCTGGAAGCACTTCTGGAAGTCGTCTTCTTTAAATGTGTCCAATGCCTTCTGCGATTCGCGCTGGATGACATCAATGTCCTCAAAACGATGTCCTCGGCGCCAAATTTTTAGCCGTGGGAACAGGAAAAAGTCTGCTGGAGCCAGATCTGGAGAATAGGCTGGATGGGGAACAGTACTCATCCTATTTTTGTCCAAAAACTGGCGGACAGAAATTGCTTTGTGCGCGGGCGCATTGTCGTGATGCAGGAACCAGTCACCAGTCCTCCATTTCTCTGGCCGTTTGCGTCGCACACACTCCCTCAATCTTTGCAACACTTGTTTGTAGTATACTTGATTCACTGTTTGACCCCGTGGTACAAATTCCTTATGCACAATTCCATTAATGTCAAAAAAAACAATCATCATTGACTTCACATTCGATTGAACTTGTCTGGCTTTCTTGGGGCGTGGAGATGCAGGACTCTTCCATTGCGAAGACTGTTTGTTTAGTTTCTGGATCGTAGCCATAAATCCATGTTTCATCACCAGTAATAACCTTTTCCATGAACCGTGGTCATTTTTAAGCTGTTCTTTAAGATCTGTGCAGGCAATCATACGACTTTCCTTTTGGTCATTTGAAAGGAGGCGGGGCACGAACTTCGCAGCAATTCTTCGCATGTTCAAATCGTCTTTCAAAATGCTTTGAACACTTCCAAACGAGAGTGCTAGTGCATCAGACAGTTCTCGTATTGTAATGCGCCTATCATTTAATACCATTTCCCTCACTCGATCGATATTTTATTGGCTTTGCTGGAAGTTGGTCGTCCCAGATGATTTTCATCCTTAACCGATGTCACGCCCCTTTTAAATTTCGAAAACCACTCAAATGCTTGAGATTTGGCCATTGCTTCCTCCCCATAAGCTGTTCTTAACATTTGATATGTTTCTGTTGCAGTTTTACCAAGTTTAAAGCAAAATTTGATGCATGTTCTTTGTTCCTCGTAATCCCGCATTGTTGCTACACAGAGAAATCGCCGCATGCACAAAACACGTCTTCACTTCAGAGCTTCTACCAGCATACTGCAAGGTCAGAGAAGATCGCGCGACCCCTCAAATTCATCACAAGGAAATTCTGAGTGTACAGCCTGGGTGAAAATTAAAAACTCCTCAATGGCATAATTGTTTTGAAGCCATTCCGGAAACTTATTGATCACACCTCGTACAATAATTTAAAGTATAAAGAAAACAGAAATTACCATTTTCCACCCTCCCCTAGTTTTTTATGATTATTATGGAAACTAAAACCCACCATGTGATCCCCTTTCATATACACACACATATAATACTAAACACAGAAAAGTGCATCTTTTTGTATATTACAGATTTACAATCTCTAGATGGTTTTGAGAAAAAATAAAACTTTTAAATTACTTTAAGACTTTAAAAAATTAAATATAGGACAAGATATCAGCTTGCTTTCATGTTTTATCTTTCCATCATAACAACTTTAGATTAGAGGTCACTGGAATATCAAACATACCATACCATAAAACAAATTATTCTTCCACTTTCACCATATCTCTCTTTCCCATTATTGGGAAAATCGCAGACAATACTCGCTTTCAACCAAAAATTGACAACTTTTCTAAAAGTTCTATATTAGTGTTACTTTCTCCTTTTATTTTTTAATGCCTTGAGATATTTGATAAATTAGAGAATTTACTGAAACCTGTGTTTATGAGTACTGTAGTATTTAAAATCTCTTTACACTTTTGTGTTTAAAAACATTGTATTAGCTTTAGAAGTAGTTATATTGTAGAAAACATTATTATATGTCTCATTACTCTGGTTGAATGGAAAGTAAAGCTTTGTGGTCTTAATTCTGTCAGTTTGATTAAAGCTATTATTATTTATTAAATTTACTTAATACAGGCTTTCCACTTTACAGCAGTTTGCCCTTGATTCCTGCTTTCCAGAGATTCCTATCTTCCCATTGTCCATCTTCCATACCCCTCTTCATCATGGCATCATATATTCCCTCATACCATGTTCTTCTACTTCTTCCCCTTCTCCTTCTGCCTGGTACCATCCAATCCAACACCTGTTTAGGCCACTGGTCTTCCGGCATCCGTTGTACATGTCCATACCATTGTAGAGCTCTCTTTGTTATCCTATCGATAACAGTTTCCTGTGCATCCATTTCTTGTCTGATATATGTATTTCGAATATGTTGTAGCCTGGATATTCTCATACTTCTCCGTAATCCATCCATTTCTGTCGCCAAGGTTCTTTTCTGCATCCTTTCATTTATTGTCCAGCTTTATGATCCATATGTAAGTATACTTTCTATTATTGTCTGCATAATCCCTTTCTTTGTTTTTCTGGTCAAATTTCTATTCCATAAAAGACCATTCAGGGATCTAATCGCCTTCCTTACACAATTTACTCTGTTAGTAATATCTTTTTCACAAGTACCAGATTTATCTATTATAGATCCAAGATATTTAAATTCTTCAACACGTTTAATTATCATATTATTTATTTGTAGGTCTTCTGAATTTCCTCCGATTACCATATATTCTGTTTTAATATAATTTATCTTCAGTCCACCTACCTCAAATGCATCGACCAACTTTCTTATCATATATTCTATATCTTCTTTATCTTGTCCTATTATAATCTGGTCATCAGGTAAATTAATGTTGAAAAGCTAAAGCTATTACTATGATAGAAATAAGTAAATTAATAAACACAATTAAATTATTGTAAATCAATGGTAAAGAGAAAAATGTTTGCCTGAACTGGGAATCGAACCCCGAACCTTTAGCTTTCCATGCTAATGCTCAGACCACTGAGCTAATCCAGGCTTCATTCCCATCCAAGCAGAAATCCTTCCTTTACCTTACTCTACTGGTCCTACATTTAATTGCAATGAATCATCATTCACAAATACACAATGAATGGCTTCTACCTGAAGAAGACATGAAGGGACTCCACACAGCTATAGCATTATTTATTAAATTAATATTGAAAAGCTAAAGCTATTACTATGATAGAAATAAGTTAATTAATAAACACAATTAAATTATTGTAAATCAATGGTAAAGAGAAAAATTTTTTCAAAGTTAAAAATGGGAAACACATTATGAGGTTCTTAATTAATAAATTAATGAGTCATTTTTACATCTTACCTCATATTTCATGTTTTATTAAACACGGTAACTATAGTTTTCAAATGATCTTGTCATTCATTTTCAACCGTCATTATGACTACCGGATATTCGTTGGAATCTCCCTCTATAACGTTGCC
Organism: Diploptera punctata; assembly: GCA_030220185.1. NCBI lineage: Eukaryota > Metazoa > Arthropoda > Insecta > Blattodea > Blaberidae > Diploptera > Diploptera punctata. The sequence continues at coordinate 796,843 of JASPKZ010001217.1, read as the reverse complement.
ATGAAATCAACACTAGATGGCAACGTTATAGAGGCAGATTCCAACGAATATCCGGTAGTCATAATGGCGGTTGAAAATGAATGACAAGATCAGTTGAAAACTATAGTTACCGTGTTTAATAAAACATGAAATATGAGGTAAGATGTAAAAATGACTCATTAATTTATTAGAAAAATTTTTGCCTGAACCAGGAATTGAACCCCGAACCTGCTTGGATGGGAATGAAGCCTGGATTAGCTCAGTGGCCTGAGCATTAGCACGGAAAGCTAAAGGTTTGGGGTTCTATTCCCGGGTGAGGAAAACATTTTTCTCTTTACCATTGATTTACAATAATTTAATTGTGTTTATTAATTTACTTATTTCTATCGTAGTAATAGCTTTTCAATATTAATTTAATAAATAATGCTATAGCTGTGTGGAGTCCCTTCATGTCTTCTTCAGGTAGAAGCCATTCATTGTGTATTTGTGAATGATGATTCATTGCAATTGAATGTAGGACCAGTAGAGTAAGGTAAAGGAAGGATTTCTGCTTGGATGGGAATGAAGCCTGGATTAGCTCAGTGGTCTGAGCATTAGCACGGAAAGCTAAAGGTTCGGGGTTCGATTCCCGGTTCAGGTAAAAATTTTTCTCTTTACCATTGATTTACTATTATTATTATTAATTTAGTTATGTCAGTTACCATGGAATTCACCTATTTTAACATTAACAAGTCCAACCCTGTGGTCTCGAGGTAGCGTGCTGCCTTGTCACGCAGCAGGCCCAAGTTCTATTCCTGGTCAAGACAAGTTTCATGAGTGATGTTTTTTTTTTGGGGGGTTTTTTCCTCACCTGTAAGACAAATATCAGGAAACTTTAAAGCCCAAACGGTCCCTGAACATTTCCATCTAGCCAGCATCATCATTAACATATTCATTAAGTATAGGATTAATGCCTCTGCTGGGGCATCATTACCATCATCATCATCATCTATCATATATCATCAGGGAAACGTAACTCCATCTTCCAGGTGCCACAACCTCAGAAGTGGGTTAAAAAAAATGCCATGCCAAGAGAGAATACCAGAATGTCAAAAATGACAATATGGTGGCATTGAATAAAAAAAGATTAACAATATCAAAACCCTTTAACAAAATTATGTGAAACATAACTTCTAAAAAAAATAAATTTGATTTTTTTTTTCTTTTTTGCAGATCTAAGTAGAGCTAGTAATGTTGTTCTCTTCTACTGTAAACATTCATTTCACGAAGAATGTCTGCCAACTTTAGATATAGCAGATGTAAGTATTCTCCTTGACACTCTTTTTTAGCAAATTCTCTCATTAAAAGATTTTTGAAAATTCATCGGTCCTACTAGTAGATACCAAAAATGACCATGATAAAAATTTGTTAATTTTTCAGGACCAAACTTGGCATATAGCACTCAATTAAGAAAAGTAAGGTTCAGATAATTAATCAGCAAACTGGACTATTGGAGTGAAGGTTAACCTAAAACAAAAATTTATAAAAATGCCCTAGCAGTCTCTGTTTTCGAATTTTCGCAACAAAATTCAGTATGTGCCATTGAAATAAAATGAAAAGGGTGTTTTCCAAAAATCAGCAAAATGTAACCATTAGGAGTAGGAGTTTATATGAAAACCTTAATTTAAAATCACCCTAGTGGCTACCATTTTTGTTTTCTTGCAACTTAACTGTATAGATTTAATTACCAAAAGAAAGATATATTCCAAAAATCAGATCTTAGATTCAAATTATTGAGGAATTTGCTTAGCTAATGCAGTTCCTGTGGCATGGACATAATACTAGTAATTTATTAAATTTTGTAGTCTTATGAAGACGTCTAATTCTGTCCTAAATGATGATAATTAAAAAGGTTTCTCTTTCTATAATTTTGTTGTCTGTAAAAGTTTTATTAGATGCAGAGCCCTTACCACAAAAAGCCATTATTTTTAATTCTTCAGCTAGTATTTTCATTCTCCAATTACAAAATTTTACAATTTACAAAAGTGGTGTCCCGCACCATAGGCAAGTGATTTAACCCTCTCCATGCCACTGGTAAAATCTCTTGTTTCAGAGAATTAAATCGCATCTGCCGATGTGATCGGCTTTGCAAGTAGTTTAAGTATATTGTCTGGTAGGTAATGGACAGAAACATCAGAGCCGATCTAATCGGCTCATGGCACCTAAAGGGTTAAGGCATGATGCCTTGCTGCAGAACTATGTGACTTGTACTGGTCAAGTCCCTGTGGGGAAGAAATTTTCTCATAGAATTTCAGCCAATATGGAACCTGTGCCCACCCAGCATCATGAGATAATTAACGACTTCAGGTTGAGAAAATAAGTCATGATGGGTGGAGGACCTGACATACCATGTATCACTCCTTTACTGGTAGGATGATTGTCCATCTCTGTGATTAACACATATGGATATGAGTCTAGCAGCTGGCTGGATATGTAAAATCTTGAACTATATTTGTCTCTTAAATTAATATTAAGAAGCTAAAGCTGTTACTATGATTGAAATAAGTAAATTAATGTACACAACTAAATCATTGTCTCTATTTGAGCTTATTGTTGTATTTACTATTCTAGTTAAATCCTAAAGATTACTTATTTATTATTGAATTTTGTTTGTTTCAGGGTAACTGCGTAATTTGTAATTCTTCAAAAAGAGAGACATTTGGTCACATGGGATCACCAAGTCTTAAATGATTCTGATTAAACTGCTACAAGCACAGCTCAGTTTGTTTTCCATGCTTTATATATATATATACAGTACATATTGATGTACATATTTTTTACAAAATGTAAGATATGAAAAAAAATTATAAAAGTATATTATCAATTTTTAAATATATTCATGAATGAATGAGTCATTTTTTACATATTAAAACTTAGTTTATGTTTTTCTTAAACACAGGAACTGCAGTTTTCAAGAGGAACATCCCTCCCATTTTCAATCGACATTATGACTACTGGATTTTTGTTGGAATTTCCATCTATAACATTGCCATCTGGTGTTGATTTGATGAACTTCGAGATCAGGTCCCATTCATCCGGAATTTCGAAATTTATGGATCTAAATTTGTTGTTCTGAATATATATCTTCTCCTAAACTGTGAATTCTAAAGGTTTTTCCAAATGTTTTAGAAGTTTGGCCTCTTTTTCAATGTTATGACTCTCTAAAAAACTATGTGCAGCCATAGCTGGTTTTTTAATTTCACCATTTTTAATATTTCTAAAGTGTTGAGGGATGTTCCTCTTGAAAAATACAGTTCTCATGTAAGAAAACATAAACTACGAGGTAATATATTAATTATGACTCATTCATTCATGAATTAAGAACCTTATAATGTTATTTCCCATATTTAACTATTTTAAATATATGTTTAACAGTTATAAAAGTTATATATGGTCACACACAGAAATACATTAATTAAAGACAGGTAACAACAAATGTGAAGAATTCAAATATCTTAGAACAATAATTACAAACAAAAAAAAAATTAAAAATTAGGCTCAACTCTAGTAACACATGAAATAATATGAATTTACAGGGACTCTTGTCATCCCAACTTCTCTAAAAAAATGTTGAACTAAAAAAATACAAAATAGTCATCCCAGGTATACTGTATGGATGCAAAATATGGTAGGCTGAGAATAAGGGTGAGAGAATGATATTAACCATGATTTGAGGGTGGTAAATTATACAAGGAATGACTGAAAAACCTGAGCTTAGATAGAGATGTATGGATGTGCAGAGCTCATGTCTGCATGGCTATGAACCACCAGGTTTGATAGTGCCAGTTAGTTAATTATGTTTAACAGTAAGATGAAAAAGCATGTGATTATTTGTAACTGAACTGTCATCATAATTTAACTTTTATAGGAATCAATCACTATGAGGTTTAATTTATGATAAAATCAAATGTTTCCTACCTCTCCTCATATAAATCTTCTAAGTAGATCGCGATTTCGAGACCATAATGGTCTCATCTTCAGTACTATTTTGGTGACTGATGTTATGTCGATCGGAAGAAACTCTTCTTCTTCCCTCTGTTGGTGGACGAATGAACCTCTGGATCAGGTCAGAATTTGCAAGAATTTCAAAGTTCATAAGTTTTCCTTTGTTTTTCTGAATGTGGATCTTTTCCCAAAACCGTGAGTTCCTTTTGTTTGTCTAATTAAACAAATAGATTGGAAGAAACTCTTCTTCTTCCCTCTGTTGGTGGACTGATGAACCTCTGGATCAGGTCAGAATTTGCAGGAATTTCGAAGTTCATAAGTTTTCCTTTGTTTATCTGAATATGGATCTTTTCCCAAACCGTGAGTAAATAGACAAACAAAAGGAATTCATGGTTTGGGAAAAGATCCACATTCAGAAAAACAAAGGAAAACTTATGAACTTTGAAATTCCTGCAAATTCTGACCTGATCCAGAGAATGGAAAAAAATAAATCCCAAATGTAGAAATGTAAGGTATATTCCATATTGAGCCTAGGAAGCTAGTTATTCTAATATAATGTAGAGGTTCATCGGTCCACCAGCAGAGGGAAGAAGAGTTTCTTCCGATCGACATAACATCAGTCTCCAAAATAGTACTGAAGATGAGATCGTTATGGTCTCGAAATCGCAATCTACTTAGAAGATTTGTATGAGGAGAGGTAGGAAACATTTGATTTTACCATGTTATCATAATATTGATCCTCATAATCATCAAACTCTTGTCATATCCCCCTTATGTGAGATCAATTCCAAATGTGTTTCCTTCCATCTATTGTCTTCCCATGCTTTTCTTCTTTTTAATTCTTTCCTGTTGTATTTCCTATTATGTAAATTTATCTTCACTTGGTCAATCCACCTTTCCCATGGTCATTTCTTTTGTACTTTTAGATTAAGCATTTATAGTAGCAGTTTGTCCATGCCATAGCCATGTAGTTTAAGATATGCCTTGGTGCAGAGCTGTGGGATTTGCACTATCCCCATGGGGGAAGAAATTTTTTCATGGAGTTTTGGTCAGTATGGGACTGGTGCCCACCTAACATTATAGGAAGTTAGGTAGGTACAGTAAGTAATAAGAATCAAATGAATCGTGAATTCTTCTTACCTCATATATCTATGCTTTTTAACACAGAACTGCAGTTCACGAAATACTTCATTCGCATCATCATGACTGTCATGAAAACAGCTGACAATGTGAATAATGTATTTTACGATACTACAGTTCTGTGTTAAAAAACATAGGTATATGAGATAAGAAGAATTCATCCCTCAGGGGTCCTCATCTAGCGGATATGTGGATGGTGACCACAAGGTGCCCAAGCTGAGTAAAATATTTCTTCCACTTACTTGTGTTTTGCACTTTTTAACTTTACTATCTAACCTCTCTTGGTTAACTCTTTTTTTTTTACCCCGACGCTATTAGGGCATCCGAGGGCTAGGGAGTCTTTCCTTTCTTCCATTTCTTCTTTCCTTTATTTTCTTTTCTTCTCCAGAAAAGCCTGACCAGAGGCTATAAGATGGCAGCCCCATCACTGGTCTTGCCTTCCTTTGGCCAGCAACCAATCGAAGGGACTATTATTATGCTTTCAAGTCTTATACGAGAATTTCCCGGAAGGATCAAACTAATGACAAATTGAAGACTATGCCAATTTTGGAATATATTAAACAGTACCAACTAAATTGGAAACACCATCTTGAAAGAATGACTTCAAATCGGATCCCCAAAGCTGTTTATAATTATATACCAAGAGGACGAAGATCACTGGGCCGTCCTATGAAACGCTGGAGGGAAAATTTTCTATAGGATCGTAACAGGCCTTGGCCTAATACTTGGAAGGAAGAAGAAGAAGAAGAATTCACAATTCATTTGATTCTTATTAAGAAAACCTCATAATGTTAAAATTCCCAAATTTATTATATTAAAAAAACAGTAAGTAATGATTTAAAAAACTAATTATAACAGCTGAGGGACCCAATATGCTGATCACATGCCACCCCTAAGTGGCTGGATGATTATCCACCTCAATGAATATGAGATCAGCTCCTGGCTGGTAGACCAAGGCTCTTCCAGGCCTGTCATGCCATCGAGTTTTTTTTTTCTTTTTTTAAAAGTTTGCTAAGTTAGCTCACTTGGTAACAAGCAAGCTTTTTGACTAGTGGGGCAAAGTTCGATATCTGGTGATGGTAGAAATTGTAATTGTAAAATTTTCAATCTCAGGACTAACAAAGGTGGGGCTGTACAATTTTTAATTGCTAGATTGTTCACCTATAAAAAATTGCATGGTGTGCCAAGCCTATAAGGCTTTTGACAGCTGCTGGCCTTACATCAATATGTGTTAATCACAGAAATTGATGATCGTTCAGCCAGCATGGGGGTTACATATGTAGTCAGCATGTTGAGCCCCTGGCCATTATAGGCCATTATATAGTCCCCAGTCTTCTAATATCATTTATTTATTGTAGCTACCCAAATGCCTCATGATTGTCAGTAGGCACTAGTCAAAATTTCTTTGGAATATTTTTTTCTCCCATGGGAAATTGAACCAGTGCATGTTCCGTAATTCTGTACCCAGGGACTATGTCATAGACCACTTGACTGTGGTGTAGGACCATATAGCAACGCTGAAAAAAGTTGACCAGTAGAGTTGCACCCACTCTAACAAGTATCATAGATTATATTTGAAGATAAAAATATATATTTAAATTAAACATTATGAGGTTATATCATTATAGTGAGTGGAGAATATATTTTTAACGACTCACCTCATATGATTTCAATTTTCTATGTCCCTCTTCAGTCATGGCGTCCACTGATGAAATTCTGTGGTTGTTGATTTCTCCAAGGACATCACCTCTTGTGCTGCCATCTTTCATTGGGATTATAATCTTTGTAATTAAATTTTTATCCATTGGAATATCAAAATTCATAGATCGGTATTTATTCTTCTGAATAAATATAATTTCCCAAATTATCAATTCCAACGGTTTATCTAATTGTTTCAAAAGTTTTGCCTCTTTTTCAATTTTATGATGTTCTAGCAAACTATGTGCAGCAATTGCTGATTTTTCAATTTCACAATTTTTAATATTTCTAAAATGTTCTTTAGTGTGTGTTTCCAAATTCCTTTTTGTTTTTCCTATGTGTACTTTGCTACAATCATTACAATTTATTTGATAAATTCCAGATTTCTTACTGTCTGGGATGTTGATTTTTTTATTGGTATTTAGAAGTTTTTCCAGACTAAATTTATATATTGGTGCCAAAGTAATGTTGTTTGTCAAATATTTTTTGAAATTTCCTATGTACTATTGGATGGTAAGTAATTTTCTTGAAATTCTTCTTTTCTTTACTAATAATTTGTAGGGTAGAGCATTCTTTAAGTTGTTTTATCTTTTTGAATTTCTTTAATTTGTTAGATATTATACCCTAATTGAAACCATTTAATCTAGCTATATTTAGGATATTCTCGTATTCTTTTTTAAATTTTTCTCCTTTTAGTGGGACCTTTATCAATCTATATAAGAGACTATTAAATATTGCATGTTTATGTGCCAGAGGATATGAAATATGAGGTGAGTCGTTAAAAATATATTCTCCACTCACTATAATAAAAATATATGCTCAGACTGGGATTTGAACCCAGGACCTTTTGCTTTCTATGCGAATGCTCTACCAACTGAGCTACCTGAGCACTCTAATCTAAACACAATTTTTTTTCTTATATATACTGTTAATTGAAGAAGTAATTCTTTTTCCCACGTTGTGGCGATGTTTTTGAAGCAGCTAACTCTCTTCATGCCCGATGTTGTAGTAACATTTTGAAGAAGGATTGGTGTCCAAAATTAAAAAATTATTACTGGTTCAGGTTGGGTTTGATTTTCGGTAGAGCTGAATTCTATTCTTAGGGTCGGAAGTTGGTACACAGGATAGGAAAACACTTCACAATCACTGAAAACTGTTTCTTGTAGAAATAATTGTAAATTTATTTACTATTTAATTTCCCAGCAGATCAAGTAAATATAGGTGGTATTATTCTTCACCATCAATTAAAATTAAATTATTTTCTTTTCTTTTCTTGAATCAACTATTCTTCTGGTATTAAATATCACATTTTATCAGGAGAGCTGTTATTGCTTCTATCCTTGATGAAAGTTGTATGCAGAATGACTAGGTAATTCTTATAATAATTTTAAAGAACATTATTACATCACATGATGTTATGTTTAAATTCTATTGGTTAATATAATGTTTAAATTTGATTTGTTAAATCAAAAAGTTAATTGTTTTAACATCCAATCAGAGTTTAGTATACTTTTATTTAAAAATATTAAGTTAAGCAGGTGTTCTTATTACGGTTATAACAGAAAGCTTTATAATTCTGACAACAATGACTTAAAACAATTTTTAAAAGCATTATTAGGAAAGACTGTTATGTAATACCATTTCTTTAATTGTTACTGAGACATTTTTATTCAACATGAATTATTTAGATGTTTTTTTTTTTTTATTTAAGTTGTATTTAAATATTAAAAGAATTTTAAAATACAAAATTATTAACTTTAACTTTCATCTTTATTATGATATTAAAATCCTGCTATATAATTCCCTAGCAAGGGTTCATAGCATTTGGCACTCAGGAATTAACAGTGTATATAAGAGAAAAATTTGCATTTAGATTGGAGTGCTCAGGTAACTCAGTCGGTCCTGGGTTCAAACTGCAGTCTGAGCTTAATTATAAATATGATTTATACTTCATTGAGATGTATTAAATGAATAATAAAACATGAAAGTATCATAGAGGTTGAAATGAATGACGGGAGTGGATAAGTTAATGTGTTGCATTTATATGACAAGGAAGCAATAGTATGACAAAATAATAAATTAATTGGACAGTGTGATGCCATTGCTTGTCATTTCACACCTCTATGCAGCTGTAAATATTACTATCATGCATTCTCTTATATAATCTATAGGTCTTGACCCTGATGGTGGGTTGGGTGGGTCACACAGACACCAGGTATGATTAAGAGCCCACAAGATTTTATACTTGAATTAAGAATTGCAATAAATCTATATCTGTTTGGTACTTCCTTTTCAATTTTACTTCATTATGTTTCTAATATCATCAGCAGTAAAACAGTTAACTTTGAATTTTGTTTAGTTGTTTCTTGACTCACCTCATACTTCTTAACTCCCTTGTATATCACTGTATTTGTGACATTCTCAATGCTGTTCACGTTCACAACTGACGTCCAATTGTCTCCTCTCCTGCAGACTGACCTCCGCGCCATCTGATGGCTGACCGACGAACTTCCAAATCAATCCCCTCTCCTTATCACCGGGTATTTCAAAATTCATAGTTGTGTTTTTATTCTTGCATATGTAATTTTTTTCCAAAATTGTGAGTTCCTTCGGTTTTTTCCAATTGTTTAAGTAATTTTGTTTTGGTTTCTAATTCCATGTTTTTCTGACCAGGCATGTGCAGCTATTGCAGATTTTTCTGTTTCTCCATTTTTAACATTTCTTCAACTCTCCAAATTGTATCCTGTGCCAAGACAATAACACTACCATGAACAAAGATCATCTTGCTAGCTGTGAGGCTCTGAAGATGTCACCTGCAAGAACTCTGGCAGGACTCTATTGGGAAGCAAGAAAGCAAATGGAACACATCCAAGCTAATGGGCATTAGACTACTACTACTACATTTCTGAGGTGTTCCTTTAATCTTGTATTTAGATTCCTTTTTGTTTTTCCTATGTATATCAAAAACAAAAAGGAATCTAAATACAAGATTAAAGGAACACCTCAGAAATGTTAAAAATGGAGAAACAGAAAAATCTGCAATAGCTGCACATGCCTGGTCAGAAAAACATAGAATAGAAACCAAAACAAAATTACTTAAACAATTGGAAAAACTGAAGGAACTCACAATTTGGGAAAAAATTAACATATGCAAGAATAAAAGCACAACTATGAATTTTGAAATACCCAGTGATAAGGAGAGGGGATTGATTTGGAAGTTCATCGATCAGCCATCAGATAGCGTGGAGGTCAGTCTGCAGGAGAGGAGACAATTGGACGTCAGTTGTGAATGTGAACAGCATTGAGAATATCACAAATACAGTGATAAAATCTAGATATGCGAGGGAGTTAAGAAGTATGAGGTGAGTCAAGAAACAACTAAACAAAATTAAAATCAACCCCATAGTGTTATTTCCTACCTACATAACTTAGTTAACTTTGAATCTCAACTTCCCTTGGAACCCTCTTCCAGAATTCTTTATCCCTGGCATCTAGCCACCATTCTTTTCAGAAATCACTTGACACGCACAACAGAAACACATACTGGATATACCTAAAATTCTAGATGTGATTCAACTTTGCTCCAGCTCAAGACATTCCAAGTACAAATCCATCGAGATCCAGGTTGACAACATTGATTATCCAGCTGTTTTGCTTCCTTCGATTTCTTTTTTTCAAAATAGGAGCAACCCCTATTAAACTTTTGTAGGAAAAAAAATCACTATGAGGTTTAATTTCTTCTTCTTCCTTTCCAGGATTAGGTCAATATGACCTATTCTGGTCTCAAGTCCATAATTTCCTTGGCCGTCCCAAAGATCTTTATCCATGCGGTTTGTATGTGTTGATCGTTTTGGGTAATCTTGTATTGTCCATTCTATCTAAATATTCTTTCCATCCGTATTTGTGCTCTTCTAGTTTATCAAGTACTGAAAATATCTCCAGTTCATTTCTTATTGACTCATTATGTATTCTATCCATGCATGTACATCCTTTTACAGATCTTAAATATTTAATTTCAGTGGCTTGAATGTGTGAGATATCTTCTTTTTTTTTTGTAAGTACCCAAGATTACTCAGAAGTCTCAAGGTTTAATTTAAGATTTAAATTAAAATGTTTTATCAGTTCTCCTGATCAACATAATATCAGTTATATTTGAAGAGAAAAATTATACGCTCAGACCGGGACTTGAACCCGGGACCCTTGGTTCTCTAGACCAAGTGCTCTACCAACTGAGCTACCTGAGCAAGTACCGATCTAAATGCAAATCTTTCTCTATATACATTGTAATTCCCATCCACCAAATGCTGTGAAGCCATGCTTCTATCTTGCAAATGGCGGCTCCTTTATTAAGAAGACATATTTGGGAATTATACATTACAGCCAGTACGGCTTTTTCCAAGTTTTTATTATTGATTTCGTACATCTCAATGATGGATAAATCATATTTGAAGAGAAAAATTATTAGCTCAGGTAGCTCAGTTGGTAGAGCACTTGGTCTAGAGAACCAAGGGTCCCGGGTTCAAGTCCCGGTCTGAGCGTATAATTTTTCTCTTCAAATATGATTTATCCATCATTGAGATGTACGAAATCAATAATAAAAATAATATCAGTTGACAAGAAATTACTGAAGATGAAGCTGCCCAAGCTTTGAAACCGGTATAATTAGAAGTCTGGATATGAGGTGAGGTATTAAACATTTTAATTTAAATCTTAGCCAACTCCTGTTAGCCACACAGCAATTCTGATGAAACAATGATTTTCTGTAGAGATTTACTCCTTTAGCTGGCAGGTACAAATATAGTCACGGGAGATCATTTCCCTATCGCCATTATATATTTCAGTTATATTGAAGACATGTATCTATCAGACTTGTTTGGAACAAGGGACTTTTCTTAAACTTTTACTTAGTGCATACAGCTCTTGATACCACGTATCTCCCTCAAATCGTGGTTAAATGTTATTCTCCTATCTCATTCTTGGCCTACCTATTGGAGTGCTTTCCCTCTGGTTTTCCTACAAGGAGTTTCCATCTCCCTCTTTCATTCCCAATTCATGTCACATGTTTTGCCCATTGAAGTCTATGAGACTTAACTTTTCTTATTACATCTGGTTTCCTATAAATATAAAGTTCACTGTTATATAGTCTTCCTCCATTCACTCGTCTGTTCGAAACACTACCTCATCTACTATTCAGTTTTGTGTTAGAAAATGTTTACAGGATGTGGAAGTCCTAGAACTCTGGTATTAATGAGCTGTTTTAATCAGCTGTGATGATGGAGTTATATTGTGCAATAGAGGAAATACTATGGGCCAACATGCATTTTCCATTTGGGTAACACTAAGAAATTTAGGCTGAAAGTAAATATCTATAAAACTAAATATATGGTCACATGTAGAAATATATTACAATATAATGTAAATGGAAATTGAAATCAATACACCTAGAAGCTTCGGACCTCCAAAAAAAAAAAAAGATGAAGAAGGAACAATATCTCATGAGCTTAGAAACAAACAACACAACAAAGCCCTGGAAGACCTCCATACATAACATACCTGACCGGCCAAGACAAGAAGCTGTTGCGAAGTTTCGGCTCTAAACTGGACACGACATTCTTGCCAAACATCTGTCTCGCTTTGGAATACTTCAAGCGCCCACCTGAAAGCTCTGTAATCTGTATGAAGATATGGACAGGTAACACTTAATGTGCTGCCCAGTTCTTCGCAGTACATCTGAGACCAGAAAATATTGGGAAGCCAGAACCATGATGATGAATCAGATGAACAAATAAGGGAACTACCTAGGAACAATAATTACAAAGAGGAATGAATGCAGAAAGAAATTAAATGTAGGCTCAACTCTCATGCTATTATACATTACAAAGACCCTTGTCATTCCAACTTCACTCAAAAAATGTTAAACTAAAAATATATAAAATGATTATTCTTCCAGTTACATTATATGGATGTCAAACATGGACTCTTACTTTAAGAGAAGAGAAAAGATTACAAATATTTGAGAAAACAGGTGTTGGGAAAATCTTTGAACCAACAAAAGACAGGTAAATGGAGAAGACTGAATAACAGTGAGCTACATGACAGTTAAATCTCAGATTTTGAAGGGCAGGACATGGGTAATGAAAGAGGTGCTTGAGAATGCCCAATAGATAGATCAAGAATGGGGTTGGAGAATAATATTAAACAAGATTTTTTTTTTCTCTTTCTCCAAACACGACAAGATTAGAAGGTCCTTGGCCTACCATCCAGCTGCTGCCTCACATCCACATGTATTAATCACAGAGGTAGATGACCATCGAGCCAGTGTAGTGGTGACATGTGGTCAGCATATCAGGTATCCCAGCCGTTTTAGCTGGTCTGCTCAACCTGGAGTCGCTACTTATTGTAGCTACCCAAATGTCTCACAATGCTGAGTTGGCACCATTTTCATAGTGACCGAAATTCCATGAGAAAATTTCTTCCCCCATAGGGACTCGAACCAGCGCAAGTTCGGTAGCTCTGCACCAAGGCTTCTTGCCTTAACCACTCAGCTATGGCAAGGGACAATCATGATTTCAGGGAAATAAATCATACAGAGGATGATTGGAAAACATCTCAGGATAGAGATGTATGGAGAGCTTATGTCCAAGCAGTCAATAACTTTGTGGTTTGATAGTGCCAGTGAATTAGTTGATTAGGAAGTAGAGTGAGTTAGTTAATTGAGAAATAGCAAGGAAAATATCTGTTGCTTGATCAGGGATCAAACCCTGGAATTCATAAACTGTAGTCAGAAGTTCTGACCACAAGATCATCAGGTTGGCTAATGAGATGGATAAAAAATCATCCAGAAAATATGGATTAACACATTCAGTACCGTAAACCAGTTAAGGCTATCATGTATGCGGCCATCGGTCAGTTAACTCACTTTAGAGCGGGCGCGAACAAACTGCGTTTATATTCGGCGCCTAAATATTATGTTGGCTTAGTATGTCTTAGAGATCATAGATGGCATGTAAATGTACATTTTCTATTCCCGTTTGACACGTTTAACCTTGGTGAATCCCCTTTTATTTTTAAAACAAACAACACATGGAATTCGTTCACTCAAACTTGCTCCAATGCAGTCGTATATGTTTCTCATTATCGTGCTGTTGTTTGTGCGTGAGTGAAACCATGGCGAAAGAAAAATATCTCGCTGAAGAAGAATTAGTGAATATTTTGTATAATGATGACTCAGGTGATGAACTGATTCCTGAATTAGAAGATTCACAAAGTGAAAGTGAAGATGAACTTCCACTTCCTGAAATTGATACGCCGATACCATGTGATGTCAATCACCCAAGTTATTTCACAATCAAATCCTACTAGGATATCTCCTTTAGGTATGTACAAAATTTGAATTTTCTAGGACTAATAGTTTGTGAATAATGGTCCATTTTCTGAAGTGCCACGAAAAGGGTAGCTGGGGTATTTAAATGGCTGGCCTGTGGGTTTAAATGCCCTGCTCAGTGCCTGGTACTGAATGTGTTAAGCATTTACAAGAATAATCTACTTGTCTGGATGTGTGATTCCTGTACAATGCCAATTGTTTATATTTTATTTAATATGTTTGATAAAATATATCTTTATTTAAATATTTTTATTTTTGTAATCAGAAGCCTGCCTTCAGGACAAAGTATAATGATCTAGAACAATAGCAGTCATCATCATCCTCTTATTGTATCATGAGATATTATAATTTATAGAAATTAAAATATAGACATGTCACTTATGTATATTTATGGCTCCAAGTTAGAACAATGGTTGTATTCAAGTTGAACAAACAAATGTTTTTTTATTATACACAAGTTTCCTCATTAGAGGATTGCCTCACGGACAAAGTGATACAGACAATTAATTTTTGGAATTGATGAAATACATTTTGTAAATACATTTTTAAAAAATTCAAATCGTAGGCCTAATTGAAGTATACGTACTATAAAGTTAAACAACAAGAATTAATTGTTATCTCAGTCAAAAAATTAATTTATTCAAGTCAACATTTCAATCTCCTTGTGTGAGATCATTTTCAAGCCATTTGACATGGTTGTTTATAATTAGAGCGAGGATTTTTATGAAATTAAGGTAGTACCTTAATGAATATACCTCATAGTGAGAATTCCTAAAATAAGTAATTTTTATGAAATTTCATGTTTTAAACTATTGGTCAGAGAGCGCTGAGACAAAGTATCTTTACATTTTATGATATGTAGAATCAAATAAGACCTTCATATTTTTCATGTTTCATAATATTTTGGCGAAATGTTCATATTTCTGTAAAAATTTAATATTCCTTCATATTTTTCAACTTTCAATTTTTTAAAATGAAATTTCTACTAATTCGTTAAAAACATGTTTGGAGTGACTGCAGTTTTGAAATTTTTTGACAATGTAATATGGTAGACAGCGAAAATTCCTAAATATCCCATCTGGAACAAGATAAATAAAGAAAATAATTGAAAAAAGGAGAGATGGAATGACCAAGTGGAGGCTTTTGTCCGAAACTACAGAGAAAGAACAGGGATTTCCTAATCTGTGACAAGAACATGAATAAGTAGAATAACAATGTTAGAATTATAACCACCCACTCTTTTTTCTCAAGTAGAAACCTATTCCTTTTTGCTACCTAAGGATAGTCCTTATTTTATGAATGGATTACAGTATTTATATGTAGGTAAGACTGCTGCTGCTAAACTTGAAGCTGTGCTGTGAAATAAGGTCTTGCTCCACAGTTTATGAAATCTTGTAAAGTTCTTGTAGGTAAAGCCAATATTATTCTCACTTACATCAAACTATCATATATGTAGTGCAGTACATGATTGCTCCCATAACATCATATAATGTGGAGCATACTTTTTGATCGTACAAAATAATTCTGACAGGCATTAAGAAATATATAAAAACCTCCTAACTGTGTATTATGAACAGAATTGATAATGTGATTATTCAAAGCACATGCATATATACTGTGTTCAGGCAAATTTCATGGAAAAACTAATGTTAAAATAATTCTAACTACATTTCACTATGTTCATACGTGTAATGTATAGGATTAAAAATAATTGTAATTGCAAAGAGAGTTTTGAAATACTCCCTAGAATTATTTGTGGATTAATTTATTTTAACATCTTTTTTCTCCAAATATGACATATTGTACTTGGTCTACTGCGATGGGCAGGGCATGTGGCACGAATGGGGAAATGAAAGACATGCATGGAAGCTTCTTGAAGGAAAACCAGAGGGAAAACGCCCAGTTGGTAGACCAAGAATGAAGTGGGAGAATAACATTAACCATGATTTGAGGGAAAGATTATAGAGGGGATGATTGGAAAACATTGGCTCAGGATAGGGATGTATGGAGAGCTTATGTCCGTGCATTCATCAACCTACGGGTTTGATTGTGCCAGTGAGTTAGTTAGTTAGGACTTGGTCTACGTGTGTTCTGATTCATCCAATTTAATGTTATTGTGGCATTTATATATACTGGAATTCATTATCTTTATGCAAGGTAAATAGAAGTCATCCAAACTGTACCTACTCTAAATTTTGTCAGTGGTATATCCGATGGAAGCAAGTTACAACGGTTACTATGTTTTGTTTTTTTATTTATGTTTGGATTTCGTAATTAAATATCATTAGATAAATTAATTGATCACGTTTTATATAAATTCAGTATTAATTTATTGAAATAAAGTGTCAAACTACAGGCTTGGGGTAGATGGATGTTGAGACTTCCACATTTCTAGACACTCTCCAAGGGATGTCCACTGGGTTCTCAGTCCTGCATGATGGCCCCTTTGCCCCAGAATATGCGTCTGGTACTCATTTCAATTAAGAGCTGAGTAGACTCTAGGACTATGATGCCGCCAGAAGGTTTGGTCCAGCTAAAAACCTGACCCCATTGTGACTCAAACCCACGACCTTCCGACTTGTTAGCATGATTCCTCACACAATATACTTCAATGTGAGCCATTAAAATTGCTTCAAATCACGAACATGATATTTTATTGATAAGAATCAATAAAACCTCATAATGTTAAAAATTCCAAAATTTACTATATTAAATGATATTTTAATATTGAGTCAGAAGTAATGAAAAATTAATTAAAATGGAAATACAGTGAAACTCTTGATTTCTTGAGCTACAAAAAGATCTTCTTGTCTCATTTGTGTGCTTATATGTATACCCATATATTATACAGGGCTTCTGTATATAAATATGTGTAAAAAGTTGAAAAAATAGTAGCTTCATAATATTTTTGTGTCCTAATTTTCATATTTTGCTATTATGATTTCATATTTTAGTATAATTTTCTTCATATAATGCCTCGCTCTATTTATAATACATAGTTACCATCACCAAGACAATTTTTTTATTATAAATTTAAGTGAAAAAATTTAAAATTCCAATTTATTATTACAAATATTTTAATAAGGAATCATATGTTTCACACCATTCACTCAAATCTTTTTGTTTGTTCAATGCTTTATTTTTATTTATTTTTTTTTAAACATTGACTTGAATAAATTATTATATATATAGGAAATAACACTTACAAGGTTTATTTTAATTAAATTTGAGTTGTTTTTTAACTTGCCTCATATTTCTCTTTTTTTTTTCTCCCTTTAATAAATTCTCCATTGTAATCTTCTCTATCCAAAATGATTAAATTATGAGGTGAGTCAAAAAGACAATTCAAATTTAATTGAATAAATTAATTTTTTGACTGAGATAACAATTAATTCTTATTATTATTTTTTGTGGGGTGAGATGTAAAAATGAATTAAATTATGTAAATTAAAATCAATTACTCAACAAATTTGGACTTTTTTTCATAATATCAATAAAATAGACTGATCTCATATTTGAAGAGGAAAATATACTCTCCGATTGGGGTTTGAACCTAGGACATTTTGCTTTCTATGTGAATGTTCTACTGACTGAGCTACCTGAGCACTCAAATCTAAATGCAAATAATTCCCTAGTGCCAAATGCTACAAACTGTTGCTCAATCATGCAAATGGTGGCTTCTTTATTAAGAAGACCTTTTCTGGGAATTTTACATTACATTATAAAGTCAGTACAGCCTCTCTCAATGTTTTTATTATTCATTTAATACATCTCAAACTCGAAAGAAAACGTACTGACTTCATAATGTAAAATTCCCAATTGAATGTCTTCTTAATAAAGAAGCCAGCATTTGCAAGATAGAAGCAAAGGCTTCATAGCATTTTATGCACGGGAGTTAATAGCGTACGTAAGAGAAAGATTTGCGTTTACATTGTAATTGCTCAGGTAGCTTACTTACTTACTTACTTACTGGCACTATCGAACCCGTAGGTTCATGGCCGTGCGGACATAAGCTCTCCATACATCCCTATCCTGAGCTAATGCTTTCCAATCATTCCCTGTATAATCTACTTCCCTCAAATCATAGTTAATGTTGTTCTCCCACCTCATTCTTGGTCTACCAACTGGGCGTTTTCCTTCTGGTTTTCCTACAAGAAGTTTCCATGCACGTCTTTCATTCCCCATACGCGCAACATGTCCTGCCCATCGCAGTCTATGGGACTTAACTGTTCTTATTATATCTGGCTTCCTATAAAGACCATGTAGTTCATTGTTATGTAGTCTTCTCCATTCACCTGTCTGTTCATCTCTCTTTGGTCCAAAAATTTTCCTAAGAACTTTATTCTCAAATACTCGTAATCTCCTTTCCTCCCTTAAAGTAAGAGTCCATGTTTCGCACCCATATAATATAACTGGTAGAATAATAGTTTTATATATTTTCAGCTTAACGTTTTTTGAAAGGAGTTGGGACATCAAAAGTCTCTGCAATGCATAATAGCATGCATTTCCAGAATTGAGCCTATGTTTAATTTCTTTGTGCATCTCATTCCTATTTGTGATTATTGTTCCTAGGTATTTGAATTCAGCCAATTCCTCAAAATTTCCCTCATTTGTCATTAGCTGTCCATTTCCATTATATAATGTATTTCTACGTGTGACCATATATTTAGTTTTACTGATATTTACTTCCAGTCCTAATTTCTTAGTGTTACTCAATAGTGTGTGCGTGTTGGCCTTTAGTATCTCCTCGCTATCGGCCAGTAGTACTACATCATCAGCATAAACTAACAGCTTATTAATACCATTCAGTTGTAAGCCTTCCTCATTCTCTAAAGATTTAATGGCATGCTCTAGTACAAAATTAAATAGTAGAGGAGATAGTGCATCTCCTTGCTTCAACCCATTCTGGATTTCAAAAGTGTCTGAAAACTGTTTGCCTACACGCACCCTACTCGTTGAGCCATTTAGACACATTCGTATAAGTCTAACTAACTTTTTAGGAATTCCGAACTCCAGCAGGATACTATATAACTTCTCCCTCTTAATTGAATCATATGCTTTTTTGAAGTCTACATATAGTTGATGTACAGTACCATTATATTCCCATTTCTTTTCTAAAATCTGTCTTATACTAAAAATCTGATCTGTTGTAGACCTGTTTCTTCTAAATGCACATTGATGATCTCCTAGAATGTCATCAATATAGGGAGTAAGTCTGCTTACTAATATATTTGTTAGAATTTTGTACGAAGTTGAAAGTAATGAGATGCCCCTATAGTTGTTGCAATCAGTTTTATCTCCTTTCTTATAAATTGGTACGATAATTGATTCCTTCCATTCATCTGGAAGAGCTTCTTTTTCCCAAATCATACTAAGCAACCAGCGTATCTTGTCCATCAATTTTTCTCCCCCTGATTTTATCAGTTCTGCTGGGATCTCATCTGAACCTGATGCTTTATACATCTTCAATTTTTCAATTGCCATTTCAACCTCTAATGCACTTGGCTCTGCGACTAGCATTTCTGCTGTCTGTAACTTATCCTCCTCAATGTCCTGTTCTGTATGTACATTTAATAGCTGATTAAAATAACTTTTCCATCTATTTAATATACTCTTGGAATCTGCAATCATATCCCCATTTTCATTCCGAATTATGTTTGTTCTAGCCTGAAACCCTTTCTTCTCTATACTAATTCCCTGATATAATTCTCTAATGTTCCTATTTTTTGCATTCATTTCAAGATCATTAATCTTCTCTCTCAAATATTCCCTCTTCTTACTCTTTAGTAACTTGGTGGTTTCCCGTCTAACACTACCCAATTGCTCTAAATTTACCTCATTTGGCTCGTGTAACCATTTCATTTTTGCTAGCTTTCTTTTCTTTACAATGTCGGCACATTCCTCATCAAACCATTTCTTGTTTTGCCTCTTTTTTAAACAACCAATGCTTTCTGATGCTGACAATTTAATAGTATCTCTTATAGCCTCCCATTCTTTATTTATATCAGTTTCTTCTTCGTTTGCCACATTGTCATCTGAAGATTCCAGTACTTCAAATCTATTAGCAATTTTGATTTGGTATTCTTGCCGCATTTCATCATTTTTCAAGTTTTTTAATTCATATTTTACAGAATCATCTTTAGCGTTTGTTCCTCTCATAAGCGATAGCCGTTGTCTGATTTTCACCCTGACCAGATGATGATCTGAATTGCAGTCTGTCCCTCTAACTGATCTAACATCAATGATGCTACTGTGCCAGCGTTTATCCACTAATACATGATCTATCTGGTTCCGAGTTTCTCCATCTGGGGACGTCCAGGTGTATTTATGAATATCCTTATGCTGAAATGTTGTGCTCTTAACAATGAGATTCTTTGATGTGGCAAATGTGACTAATCTAACCCCGTTGTCGTTACTATCTTCATGAAGACTGAATTTGCCTATTGTTGGTTTGAATATATCTTCCCGCCCCACTTTTGCATTAAAATCTCCTAAGACAATTTTCATATGATATCGTGAAAGGCTATCAAATAAGCATTCTAATTCTTCATAGAACTCATCCTTGATCTTGTCATCTTTATCTTCTGTGGGGGCATGTACATTTACAATTATAAAATCATGTCGTTTACCCTTTAGAATTATGTATGATATCCTATCACTAACAAACTTAATATCTCGGATAGCGGATAGGATCCTCCTTCTGACTAAAAAACCCGTTCCAAATGCAGGTCTTTCTGCACCCCCATAGTATAATGCAAAGCTTCCTGATTCCTGACTACCTTCTCCTGGCCACCTAACTTCCTGTAAAGCGACTATATCCAAGGGCGATTTATCCAATTCCCGCGTTAATATCTCTAGTGCCCCGCTATTGTATAAAGTCCTAACATTCCATGTTCCTAGGAACATGTCCCTGTGTTTGAGCCTTTGGCATGGGTTCCCTGAAGTAGTCCCCGCCCGGAGAACCGAATGGGGGACTATTTGACCTCCGGAAAATTTTACCCCAGTAGAACCCATGTCCGCATTTCTTGACGGTTGTATTTTTACGGTGAAAGATCGTCACTCTTTCGACCAAGGTACTTATTTCGTCTGGCTTATCACCTTCGACCAGTCCGGCATGGGTAACCCTATCGGCAGCAATGCTACCGCCGGCATAGCTCTCAGGATCATTTAAGCACACAAGCCACTCCACCACGACAAGGTAAAGATACCATGGAGGGCAGGTAGCTTACTTGGTAGAGCAATTGCCTAGTGTGTAAAAGGTCCTGGGTTCAAACCCCAGTCTGAGCTTATAATTTTTCTCTTCAAATATAATAAAAACATAGACTGATCTTAACTAATTTTTATGCACTGAATATGAAAAAGGCAATGAGAAGTTCGTAACACATCACTCTTTGTGTTATAGATATTTACTTGAAAATTTAAAAATCAGGATTTTGACCTTATATATAGTTGTGTGATTGTTTTTTGTTTTTATTAAATCTATATCAAATTTTAATGTTTTTTTTTTTTTCAAATGCCCCAGGTTTGTCTTTCGACATTCCTGATTTCTCTCCTGGCATGGCATTCTTGTAACCCACTTCTGAGATTGGGGTGCCTGGAAGGCAAGGTTACGTTGCCCCGATGATATGATGGGTGATGATGATGATGATAATGATGTGCCAGGAGAGTCCCTAATCCTAAGCTTAACCTAAGATGAATATGAATGATGATGATAGCAATGGCCCTTAAAGTTTTCCTGACATTTGTCTTACAGGTGAGGAAAAACCCCGATAAAAACCTCACCCAGAAAAACTGTCCCGACCGGGGATTGAACCCGGGCCCACTGCATGACAAGGCAGCACGCTACCCTGAAACCACAGCGGTGGATTCTTTTAAAATTAACATTTCCGAGAATTGAATATAGTTTTATTTTAGAAAAAAAAATTATGGTTTGAATGTAATTTTTCTTTCTAAATTAAACCTATAATTGAAGTTTGAACATTCATCTTTCATGATGAAATTGAACCTCATAGTGATTAATTCCTATAAAAGTTAAACATTCATATTTTGTTTGACTATTTCTTATTTTATTTCTTCTAGAAATTCCAGCTGAACACCTGCAAAAAGCCATCTCATCTGATGATTTTGAAAATAATATTAACACTGTGTTCCTGCTTAAAGATATATTAGAATCATGTTGAAATATATACAATTGCATGGAGTTCCAGTTGACATGGTTCACGTTAAAAAATAATGTCCGTGAGATGTACATCTTGATTTCCCATATGCTGTTCCATCCTTTTAGGAAGAGAAGGAATTATTCGCCATAGAATTTTCTGTGAGATTTCCCCTCTAACCACTCAAATGTGCTGGTTCATCTCCAAGATGGTTTCAATAAAAATTACAATAGGAAGTAACACTATGAGGTAATTTATATAAAGGAATTGGAAATTAATTTTAGCATCTCACCTCATAAAACTGTGATTTTCACTGGACTGGTTTCTGAAAGCACCCCTTCCACCCTGAGCCAAAACTCTTACTCTCAAATTTCTGCCATCACCAACCAACTGACATCTGGTGTCGGTTTGATGAACTTTGAGATCAAATCTTTGCTCACTGGGGAACTTGAAAATTCATAGATCTATATTTTTTCTTCTTAGTGGATAAACGCTGGCACAGTAGCATCATTGATGTTAGATCAGTTAGAGGGACAGACTGCGATTCAGATCATCATCTGGTCAGGGTGAAAATCAGACAACGGCTATCGCTTACGAGAGGAACAAACGCTAAGGGTGGTTCTGTAAATTTTGAATTAAAAAACTTGAAAAATGATGAAATGCGGCAAGAATACCAAATCAAAATTGCTAATAGATTTGAAGTACTGGAATCTTCAGATGACAATGTGGCAAACGAAGAAGAAACTCATATAAACAAAGAATGGGAAGCTATAAGATATACTATTAAATTGTCAGCATCAGAAAACAGTGGTTGTTTAAAAAGAAGGCAAAACAAGAAATGGTATGATGAGGAATGTGCCGACATTGTAAAGAAAAGAAAGGTAGCAAAAATGAAATGGTTACACATACCAAATGAGGTAAATTTAGAGCAACTGGGTAGTATTAGACGGGAACCACCAAGTTACTAAAGAGTAAAAAGAAGAAATATTTGAGAGAGGGAAGATTAATGATCTTGAAATGAATCAAAAAATGGGAACATTAGAGAATTATATCAGGGAATTAGTATAGAGAAGAAAAGGTTTCAGACTAGAACAAACATAATTCGGAATGAAAATGGGGATATGATTGCAGATTCCAGGAGTATACTAAATAGATGGAAAAGTTACTTTAATCAGCTATTAAATGTACATACAGAACAGGACAATGAGCAGGATAATTTACAGACAACAGAAGTGCTAGTCGCAGAACCAAGTACATTAGAGGTTGAAATGGCGATTGAAAAATTGAAGATGTATAAAGCGCCAGGTTCAGATGAGATTCCAGCAGAACTGATAAAATCAGGGGAAGAAAAATTGATGGACAAGATACGCTGGTTGCTTGGTATGATTCGGGGGAAAATAAGCTCTTCCAGATGAATGGAAGGAATCCATTATCGTACCAATTTATAAGAAATGAGATAAAACTGATTGCAACAACTACAAGGGCATCTCATTACTTTCAACTTCGTTCAAAATTCTAACAAATATATTAGTCAGCAGACTTACTCCCTATATTGACGACATTCTAGGAGATCACCAATGTGGATTCATTAGAAACAGGTCCACAACAGATCAGATTTGTAGTTTAAGACAGATTTTAAAAAAGGAATGGGAATATAATGGTACTGTACATCAAGTATATGTAGACTTCAAAAAAACATATGATTCAGTTAAGAGGAAGAAGTTATATAGTATCCTGCTGGAGTTCGGAAATCCTAAATCGTTAGTTAGATTTATACGGATGTGGGTATATTGCAACAAATAGTAGGGTGGCGTGTAGGCAAACAGTTTTCGGACACTTTTGAAATCTAGAATGGTTTGAAGCAAGGAGATGCACTATCTCCTCTGTTATTTAATTTTGTACTAGAGCATGCTATTAAATCTTTAGAGAATGAGGTAGGTTTACAACTCAATGGTATTTAAAATCTGTTAGTTTATGCTGATGATGTAGTACTATTGGCCGATAGCGAGGAGATACTAAAGGACAACACGCACACACTATTGAGTAACACTAAGAAATTAGGACTGGAAGTAAATATCAATAAAACTAAATATATGGTCACACGTAGAAATTCATTATATAATGGAAATGGACAGCTAATGACAAATGAGGGAAATTTTGAGGAAGTGGCTGAATTCAAATACCTAGGAACAATAATCACAAGTAGGAATGAGATGCACAAAGAAATTAAACATAGGCTCAATTCTGGAAATGCTTGCTATTATGCATTGCAGAGACTCTTGATGTCCCAACTCCTTTCAAAAAACGTTAAACTGAAAATATATAAAACTATTATTCTACCAGTTATATTATATGGATGCGAAACATGGACTCTTACTTTAAGGGAGGAAAGGAGATTACAAGTATTTGAGAATAAAGTACTTAGGAAAATTTTTGGACCAAAGAGAGATGAACAGACAGGTGAATGGAGAAGACTACATAACAATGAACTACATGGTCTTTATAGGAAGCCAGATATAATAAGAACAGTTAAGTCTCGTAGACTGCGATGGGCAGGAAATGTTGCACGTATGGGGAATGAAAGACTTGCATGGAATCTTCTTGTAGGAAAGCCAGAGGGAAAACGCCCAGTTGGTAGACCAAGAATGAGGTGGGAGAATAACATTAACTATGATTTGAGGGAAGTAGATTATAGAGGGAATGATTGGAAAGCATTGGCTCAGGACAGGATGTATGGAGAGCTTATGTCCGCGCGGCCATGAACCTACGGGTTCGATAGTGCCAGTGAGTGAATGAGTATATTTTTTCTTCTGGATTTATAACTTTTTCCAAACTATCAATTTCATAGGCTTTTCCAAACGTTTCAAAATTTAGTTTCTTTTCCATTTTTGTGATTCTCTTGCAAACTATGAGCTGTAATTGCTAATTTTTCAATTTCACCATTTTTCTAATTTCGAAAGTGTTCTTTTGTACAAGTATATAAATTCCTTTTAGTTTTTCTTATGTACGGGACTTTCCATACGAAATCGGCAAAAAAAATTGTGAAAATTGAACTCACATCTTTAAAAGTTTTCCATTTTTTTACAGTGAATCTTTATGATATACTGAATATCTGAACCTAATTTCAAGTCTTCGCTTGGTGTAATTAAAGAGTAATAGAGCTGTCAATTTATCGTATTGTTTTAAATAGTCTCTTTTATAAAATACATTTCTCGAAGTATGGCTATTCCCTCAACTTGAAAAGATAGTCACATTATAGATGATTTTATGCTCTATCGCTTGAAAATTAGTATGTTAATATTTACGTTTTTCTGAAGGGCGTAAATGCAATTAATATGCAATTGACCTTCCTCACCAAAAATTTTATAAAATCAAAAAGTGCCACATTATTACCTGAACACCAGTTAATTTTTTGTAATTAGTATTAAAGTGGAGTCTTGAAAGGAAACTACCAAAAATAATTATTTTTCCTAAAATCTCCTATGTGTAGACTGCCCGCAATACCTTTCGCGTGAGTGGAGATCGCTCGCTCATACAAACAATGACGGAGCTACTTGGTAATAGTCCTTTGCGCACTTACAAATATTTTTATTGTCATATTATCATCATTACATTATTTTTATTATCATTATTACAATTATTACATCATCATCATCATCATGGTGGACAAGTGGTTACTCTGCACGCCTCCGATTCCGAGGTTCGCAGGTTCAAACTCGATAGGAATCAATGGCATTTTAAAGGCGTAACAATTCTGAATGTAGCTTTCTCCAGAAGGAAGGAAATCCGTGAGTCCCGTGTCGTAAATTTATGGTACGTAGGAGAACCTCGCGCTTGAAATAAATTGCTACATAATAAACGTCATTAAATATAACAATCTTTATTGATATATTCAGTAGGCGGTTAATTTTGTGCTGATTTTGGCTAATGTATAGTTTAATTTAAATTACTAAGCACCTACGAATTCAAGCTGGTAGGCCTATTAAAAATATTTTCTAGAGAGTAGTTTTGTAATGTGTTGTAATATTTTGTACTTGTACCCTACACCAATGTCTGATGTTGAATATTGTAAGTAATGTTAAGCTATCGATAATAATTTATAACAATTTTCATGCTGTTACAAGTAATATTTAAGAGGTATAAATATATTTTATTGGCTTGGTATCACTTACTGATCTTGCATCCCCTACTCATGACATATCTAAGATGATATTAAAATGCACGATAATATTAGCTTTTATTATAAGCTAAATTATTATAGTATTTAATTTAATGTCTAAACTTCCCATTATTCTCCTTTTATAACACAAAATGTATACCTCTACGATTATTCTCTCATTCCAGAAACATTTAAGAAATTGTAAAATTATATATTAACACATAATATTGTTAATAACTATTGTATACTAATATATGCATAATTAAAATTATATTTAACTTCTAACTCACCATTCAGTCTTTGTAGATCTGCAAACTTGTGAGTTAAAAACAATAAGATATTATTTTTAATTTGACTGTGACACTTAAAATGACGAGATGCACTAAACATACACAGTGATGTAAATCAACTGTCTAGTATGTAATCTGAACTTGAGAATTGTTGATGTAAAACAGATGTTTAAGGAAGACTTGCTGACACTGCATTATTATCGTTTGGTAGGAAGTGGTACGAGTATTAAAACATTCGGTTTTATTTGGAAGTGATATCTTATAACAATACTATTTCGTCAAAGTTTTCAGGGTACAATACAATACACTGAATAAAAAGTTATTTTAAGACTGAAATTAGTAATTATAACATAATAAAAATTTATACCAGTTTATTCAATTAATGATGAAAGAGTTTTTATTATATAATATTACATTTAAACTGTAATGAAAAATTTGTAACAAAATAAATAATTTGTTTTAAAAAAGGACAGAAGATTACGAGTATTTGAGAATAAAGTTCTTAGGAAATTTTTGGATCAAAAAGAGATGAACAGACAGGTGAATGGAGAAAACTACATAATAGTGAGCTACATGATATGTATAGGAAGCCAGATATAATAAGAACAGTTAAGTCTCGTAGGCTGCGATGGGCAGGAAATGTGGCACGTATGGAGGATGAAAGAGGTGCTTGGAAATTTCTGGTAGGAAAACCGGAGGGAAAACGCCCAGTTGGAAGACTAAGAATGAGGTGGGAGAATAACATTATACATGATTTGAGGGAAGTAGATTATACAGGGGATAATTGGAAAACGTTAGCTCGGGATGGGATGTATGGAGAGCTTATGTCTGCGCTGCCATGAACCTACAGGTTCCACAGAGCCAGTGAGTGAGTTAGTTATAAATAATTTGTTTAATAATTCACAGTAAACGTAAGTAACAGAGCTCTTTACTTCTCACTTCAGCAATAAAATTTGATAAATAAATATCTACTGCGTAAGAATTAAAATATCGCCACTTTTATAAATTTACGGTACTGTTCCATTAAGCAGAACATATAATAATCTATTCGATTTAATGGCAGTTGAAAAAGTCACTGATGAAGCTCTTTCAATAAAGTACGCGCGCGACCTTGGTCGTGAAATTAATCTGCTGCGCCGTGGACCCGCGAGTTTTTTTACGAAAATAGAATAAAAAACATTTATATTGTCTGAACTATTCAACTCTCCAAAAAGGTAATTGCTGGAAATTAATCCTTATTACGTGAGTAGTATCCTGTATTTTTTTCCGTTTTCATTTTTTGATATGTACTGCAGTAAACCGCCATAAAACAGAAAATTGACACCGAAAATAAAAATATCCTAATTATAAAAATAACACCCTTAAACTACATGATATCACCTATATAAACATGTTTGAAACAAATTTTTGCTGTTTACTGTTTCAGAAATATTATTTTGTAAACGTTTTAGTTTATCATATTTACGATAATTTTAGATCATCATAACTACGAACCTATAAATGATAAAAATTAAATTTCTGTATTAATACGTTTATAAATGTATTCACTATATTTAGGGATACATAAAATTAAAAAAATAAATTGCAAGATTTTTTGCTGTCCGATTTGATATGGATTGTCCCGTATACTTTACTGCAGTCATTACAACTAATTTTAGTAAATTCCAGATTTTTTTATTAGTTATTACAAGGTTATCCAGGCTGAATTTGTTTATTGATGCTAATGTAATATTGATTTTTAATTTTTTTTTATGTCTTAGTGTTTTGGGACGGTAAGTAATTTTCTTGAATTGTTTTTATGTCTGAGTGTTTTGGGACAGTAAGTAATTTTCTTGAATTGTTTTGACAAAACAAAAATTACAGCCACTTGAGCATTAATTGTCACATAAATGTATGTGTGTGTATATATATATATATATATAAATTTTAGTTCATGGTCATTTTTGGTGTCTACTAGATAGGATCAGTGAAAATCTGTAAAAAAAATTTTTTTAATCTTTTCATGAGAGCAACCTCAATTAATTAAAAAAATAAGGTCGAGTTTGTTAACCAGAAAAATCGGACAATTAGGTGTAGTAGTTCACCTGAAATGAAAATTTAAAAATTGCTCTAAGGTAGCAGTCTCAATTTTTTATGTTTCACAATGGTATTCAGTATAAACTGTTAATGTAAACGAGAAAGGTACGGTATCCTCCAAAAATCAGCAAAATCTGAACATTAGAAGTAGGGGTTCACCTGAAACCTGAAATTCATCATCATCATCAACAACAAGGATTAAGCCTAATGGCCTGTTCCGATCTCATTATAGGTCGAATTGGTCCTTCCATCTCTTAAATGGTCTTCCCAACATTCTTCTCCCTTTTAGTTTATAATTATACATTCTTCTTGGTATTCTGAAATTAAAAAAGCTGTTAGTTCATGATGATGTAGTACTACTGGCCGATAGTGAGGAGATACTAAAGGCCAACACGCACACACTATTGAGTAACACTAAGAAATTAGGACTGCAAGTAAATATCAATAAAACTAAATATATGGTTACACGTAGAAATTCATTATATAATGGAAATGGACAGCTACTGACAAATGAGGGAAATTTTGAGGAGGTGGCTGAATTCAAATACCTAGGAACAATAATCACAAGTAAGAATGAAATGCACAAAGAAATTAAACATAGGCTCAATTCTGGAAATGCATGCTATTATGCATTGCAGAGACTCTTGATGTCCCAAGTCCTTTCAAAAAACGTTAAACTGAAAATATATACAACTATTATTCTACCAGTTATATTATATGGGTGCGAAACATGGACTCTTACTTTAAGAGAGGAAAGAAGATTACAAGTATTTGAGAATAAAGTACTTAGGAAATTTTTGGACCAAAGAGAGATGAACAGACAGGTGAATGGAGAAGACTACATAACAATGAACTACATGGTCTTTATAGGAAGCCAGATATAATAAGAACAGTTAAGTCTCGTAGACTGCGATGGGCAGGAAATGTTGCATGTATGGGGAATGAAAGACTTGCATGGAAGCTTCTTGTAGGAAAGCCAGAGGGAAAACGCCCAGTTGGTAGACCAAGAATGAGGTGGGAGAATAACATTAACTATGATTTGAGGGAAGTAGATTATACAGGGAATGATTGGAAAGCATTAGCTCAGGATAGGGATGTATGGACCCTCAGGGGTCCTCATCTAGAGGATATGTAGATGGCGACCACAAGGTGCCCAAGCTGAGCAAAACATTTCTTCCACTTACTTGTGTTTTGCACTCTTTTAACTTTACTATCTAACCTCTCTTGTTTGATTCTTGTTTTTTCGACCCCGACGCTATTAGGGCATCCGAGGGCTAGGGAGTCTTTCCTTTCTTCCATTTCTTCTTTTCTTTATTTTCTTTTCTTCTCCAGAAAAGCCTGACCAGAGGCTAAAGATGGCAGCCCCATCACTGGTCTTGCCTTCCTTTGGCCAGCAACCAATCGAAGGGACTATTATTATGCTTTCAAGTCTTATACGAGAATTTCCCGGAGAAGGGAAAATTTTCTATAGGATCGTAACAGGCCTTGGCCTAATACTTGGAAGGAAGAAGAAGAAGAAGAAGAAGGGATGTATGGAGAGCTTATGTCCGTGTGGCCATGAACCTATGGGTTCGATAGTGCCAGTGAGTAAGTAAGTAAGTAATTCTGAAATTAAAAAGAAATTAAATTAATGTTTTTATTACCTCACCTCACATCATTTTTCTTCTAGACTGCAGTTTTGGAGCTTATCTCCATCATCAGTAGCCTCTGGTTGACCGGTGTTATGTCGTTTCTTGGCGGTTTTCTTCTTCCTTCTATCGGTAGACCAATGAACCTCTGGATCAAGTCAAAATTTGCAGGAGTTTCGAAGTCCATGAGTTTATCTTTCTTGTTTTTTTGGATGTGCATTTTTTCCCAGACTGTGAGTTCTTTTTGTTTATCTGTGTGTTTGATTAGCTTTTGTCTTGATTAAATGTTTTTCAGACCAAGCATGGGCTGCTACAGCTGACTTGTCCACTTCACTCTATTTTACATTTCTAAGATGTTCTTTCAATCTAGTTTTTTTAATTTCTTTTTGTTTTTCCATGGATTTCCCCTGTGAAAGTTAAATACTGAAATTGAAAATTTACTATAACAGCAGTTCATTGCAACATGTACCATACAATTTAATTAACCCTTAAATTAACAATGTAACCTATAAGATATATTCTATAATGACGTAGCCCAATGTTGAGCCATAGCCTCTTATTTGTTAGAAGTTACTAGACCAAGTTAATTTAGTTATCTTATTTGCCCACAGATATCATGAATAGCATGCAGTCAACATACCAACTCAATGAGACATCTAACAGGCAACTAAGTTATTACTAGGATGTTATGGTCAGCAAATTTTGCTTATACCCTTTTTATTCAGGCTTAAGGATCTTTCACAAGCCTGAAAATCTTCAGACTTGGACTCTTGGCCTAAAGTCACTCCTTGGATTTTTCCATTCTAAAAAATCCATTGACCCCAGTCGGGTTTGAATCCATGACCCTCAGGACCAGAGACAAAGGAGCATAACCACTAGTTTTACCACAGCCAACATACAAGATATATTAGTTTAATTTATTTAGTATTTTCAATAAAAAAAAAATTGGATCGGTAGATATTATTTAAATTTGTGTCAAATTATACAACAATATGCAAATAGGTAATAACTTAAGTTATGTATGATTCCTTTACACTGCATTCCAACACTTTTAAATAAGCTGACATCAGAAATTGAGTTTCTTCAATTTAACAAAATAAATAGACATTCCTTAAACCAGCAAAATGGGACATTAATTCTAATTTCTGAGGACTTTGCTTAGTTTACATAGTTCTTGCATGGTGAACTCCCTTATTAATGACTCTATTAATATCCATCCATGTCCTGCGCTATAGCTGAGTGGTTAAGGCAAGAAGCCTTGGCGCAGAGCTACTGGACTTGCGCTGGTTCAATCTTCATGGGGGAAGAAATTTTCTCATGGAATTTTGGCCAGTACGGACCAGTGCCCACCCAGCATTGTGAGACATTTGGGTAGCTACAATAAGTAGCGACTCCAGGTTGAGAAGACCAGCTATAATAACTTATGATCGTCTACCTCTGCGAATAACACATGTGGACATGAGGCCAGCAGCCGGCTGGTAAGCCTAGGGCTTTCACTGCAATCATAGCATATTCATTGCAGCTTTACTAGGGAATTATAGGTGTGGTAGCTTCCCGTTGCTTTCCACACCGGTGAAAGATGATGCTAATGATGATGGCCAGATAATTTTCGGGGACCGATGGGCTGTAAGCTTCCTGATATTTCTCTTACAGATGAGAAAAAAACCTGAAAGAAACCTCACCCAGGAGCCTGTCCTGACTGAGAATTGAACCTGGACCCACTGCATGACAAGGCAGCATGCTACCTCGAGACCACAGCGTTGGACTCTAATAATATAAGTGAAGGAATTAACAGAAGAATACAGAATGCCAATAAAACATTTTAAATCAAAACTTCAAACATGGAAAACAAAATGTAATTTATATAACACTAGTGATAAGGGTTAGATTTTGTCTAGGAGCGATGTATCAAGACTGAAGATTTATCATCATCATGAACAAATCCATTTTATACCATGTGATCTGTGACGGTAAACCCAACGAAGATGGTCTTGATCTTTCCACCAATGTTTTGGTCTTCCTTATTCCCTAATGTCCAGTTGGAGTATATTGGAATGTGAACTTTGGAAGTCTATTTCTTTCCATTCTTCTCAGATGATTTTTCCATTCTTGTTGGTATCTTTCTATATCTTCATTGAAACTTGATATTCCAAGTTTTTCTCTAATAATAGTGTTCCTTTGATGATCCAGTCTATTAATTCTTAACAGTGAATGTAAGCAGCGTATTTGGATTACTCTAAGTTTATTAGAATTTCTTTTATTTAAAATCCAAATTTAATTTCCATATTTTAGAGCAGGTTTTATGTGAGTTATGTAATTTTAGTTTTGTGTCTGTCCTCATCTGTTTACCAAAATGTCTTCTTATTACCCCATTCATTTTATTATATTTTTGTAGTTTTGAATCAATGTCACTCTTATTTTCTAAAAATATACTTCCTAAGTATGAGAAATGAGAACTTGTATAATTGAGGCATTGACATGGAAAAGGTAGTAAGTCATAAAAAGAAAAATTTTACAGGAGAAGCAAAAAACAATTTTCACACTTTTAAATTTAAATATATTTTGTAAAGCTAATATGGATATTGTGTAACTATTTTTCAAATACAATTTCTTGTTTAGTAGTGTCAAAATAATATTAAAATTAATGTTGGGAAAATTGTTTTTTGCTGCCCCTGTAAAATTTTTCTTTTATGACATACTACCTTTCACATGTCAATGCCTCAATTTTTCCATCAATCTCAATTTTCACCCATTGTATGTATTTTTCATCCTGTGCCGTAGCTGAGTGGTTAAGGCAAGAAGCCTTGGCGCAGAGCTACAGGACTTGCTCTGGTTTAAGTCCCCATGGGGGAAGAAATTTTTCTCATGGAATTTCGGTCAGTATGGGACCAGTGCGCACTTAGCATCGTGAGGCATTTGGGTAGCTACAATAAGTAGCGACTCCAGGTTGAGAAGACCAGCTATAACGGCAGGGGGACCCGACATGCTGATCACATATCACCCCTACACTGGCTTATGATCGTTTACCTCTGTGAATAACACATGTGGACGTGAGGCCGTCTGGTAGGTCTAGGATCTTCAAGGACTGTCGTGCTTGGAGTATGTATTTTTCCACACATTGCCATTGCTTTAGATTTTGAAGTGAAAATTTTCATATTATATTTGCTATGAAGACTTCTGAGACCAAAATACTCAGGAAAATAATGGTCCTATAACTGATTGGAGAAAAGTTACAACTATGAACTCTACCAGTTATTCAAGTCTCCTGATACTGTAATGTCAATTAAAGTTTCAAGAGCCAATGGCAGGACATCTGCAAAGAATGGCTGAATATAAGATCCTTTGGAAATGTTCATCATCATAGTCCATTCATGAATTTAGACCATTTGTTGACCTGTTTTGGCCTCAAGAGGAACACCATCAAAAAGTATTTTGGGTGGATGTCCTGTTCTTCTTCCTGCAAGTTGATATCTTAACATTTATTTGGGTATCCTGTGATCTTCCATTCGATGAACATGTTGCATCCATCTTGACTTATAATCAGAAATTTTGTTTTCTAAAGGTTCCATGTGTAATTCTTCTAAGATCTAGTAGTGTGTATCCTGCAGTACTCCGAAGGTATCTCATTTCAGCAGATCTAAGTCTCTGTATATCGTTCTGTTTCAATGTCCATATTTTGCTACCATGCAAAAGAGTTGGAAGAGCCAGTGTTTTATACACTTTTAGTCTTGAATGTTTTTGGACTAACTGTGACTTGAAGATAGAATTTATTAGCCCTAAAATCCTTTAAAATTTTGATATTTTTGCATTTACATCCTTTTCTTCTTCATATAAGATATTGCATCCTAGATATGTAAAATTATTCACCTGCTCCAAAATTTTATTGTTAAGTACAATTTTACTTCTGGCAGGATCTACGCCTTGAAATGCCATAACTTTTGTTTTATCTGTAGATATCTTCAATCCATATTCTTCTGTAATTTTGTTAAGTTCATACAGACCTTTCTGCAGATTATCTTCTGAATTTGCAATTATTATTTGGTCGTCTTTGGAAATGTTATGGATAGTAAATCTGAAGATAAAAGGTGTGTGGGTTAATCAAAATACCAATGGATGGATGGAGTTGAGAAAGTTGGGAATTAAAGGATGGTAGCTGTTTGGCTGTTTGCCAGGGATAGTAAAATCTCGAAGACAGTTCTAAGGAAAGCCGAGATTCAAAGAAAACTGTTGTGCTGCAGATGACAATGTATTTCCATTAAGGTAGAGTATTTTTTATCACTCACCTCATATTGTTCTTCTTATTTGATTATAAAGCTCTCTTCAAGACAACAGAACAACGGTCGTGACGATACTGAGGATGGAACAGAAACTATGTTCCGAAACTAGTTTATAATCAAATAAGAAGAACAATATGAGGTGAGTGATAAAAAATATTCTACCTTAATGAATATACCTCATAGTGAGAATTCCTAAAATAAGTAATGTATTTCCAGTTCAGTATCTTACTCCATTCCCTTAGAAGATAAGTTCTGCACATACCTTTGTTATGGTCATCAATTGAAAACATGACCAAAGCTCAATAAATCCAAATATTAAAAAAAAAGTTATCCCACTGCAGGCCTTAGGAAATCCCTGGGGTAATAGACATAAAATCATCCTCCTTTTTAGACAGTTGGCATATCTTTGCCAGATTGTCAGCTCTGCATTACAGCCACTTTTTTCTCCAGAACATTGTTTGATACTTATTTTATTAGAGGGTGAATTGGCTCCAGGGACATAGCGCTGCCAGAAAGTTTAGTCTAGTTTAGAAATCCTGACCCCATTGAAACTTGAACTCATGACCATCTGACTTATAGAGTATTGCCTTAACCAACTACACCATTGCGTGCCTCATAATTTCATGTATCTCTTTACCCTTTATGTGCCATGAGCTGATTAGATTGGCTCTGATGTTTCTGTCTATTACCTGCCAGATAATATATTTAAATTACTTGCAAAGCTGATCACATCAGCAGATGCGATTTAAATCTCTGACAAAGAGATTTTACCAGTGGCATGCGGAGTTTTAAAAAAAATATATGTAATACAACCTTTAATGTTAAAGCGTCAATATGACCTATAGTGATGTGTGGCTCTGAAAAATGACATTTACTTACTTTTACTTTTGAGGGTCTCTCCACTTTTCAGCGGTTACCCTGTATTCCCATTCGCCATTCTTGCCGATCACGCCATTCATCCTCCTCCAGACCTCAGTCGTTCATCAATCTATGGATCTCTCCTCTCCAAGTTGTTCTTGGCCTGCCCCGTTTCCTTCTACCAGAAGGTGACCATTCCAAAAGAGTTTTGGGCCACCTATCATCCTCCATTCTCCTGACATGGCCATACCACTGAAGAGCTCGTCTTTCGATCCTTTCCACCACTGTCTCCTCCATATCCATCATCTGCCTCACTTCTTCATTTCTTCTTCTTTCCAACCTGGACACCCTGGCACTGCGTCTTATTCCATCCATCTCCACTGCCAAGATCTTAGTTTTTTGTCCCTCTACCAAAGTCCATCCCTCAGCACCATAAGTCATTATGCTTTCCACAACAGACTTCAAAATCCTCTTCTTCGTGTGGTTTGACATGGTCCTACTCCACAGTACTCCATTCAACATTTTTATGGCTCTTCGTGCTTGTACTAACCTACTATCTACTTCAGCTTTACAACTCCCTGATTCATCAATAAGTGATCCCAAATATTTAAATTTTTTAACAGCTCTAATAATTCCTTGGGATAGGGATATATCTCGTCCACTTCCTCCTACTACAAGATATTCAGTTTTTTCCATGTTTACTCTTAATCCTCCTATTTCAAAAGCATTTAGAAGTTTTCTCATCATGTATTTCACATCCTCACGACTCTGAGCTATCAACACGTGATCATCTGCTAATAATAAGGAATGTATTGTGCCACCTTGGACTGGTACTCCCATGCCTCCACAATAACGATTCCACTGCTCCAATATATGCTGGATGTATATTTTGAACAGAGTAGGGGACATACTACAGCCCTGTCGCAGGCCTTTAGTAGTTCTGAATGGAGAGGATATCATCTTACCCACTTTAACCGAAGCCTGACACTGCTGGTACAACCGTCGGACAAGTGAAATCGTTGGTAAATCGATACCAACATCAACCATTGCATCCCAAAGTTGGCTGATTGGCACTGAGTCATAGGCCTTTTCTAAATCAACAAATATCAAATGAATTTCCTGGCCCTTAGCATGTGATTTTTCTGTTATCTGTCTCAGACTAAAAATGTGATCAATGCATGATTTCCCTCTGGTAAATCCTGCTTGGTCTTTCAACATTCTTCCTTCGATAGTGTGTTCAAGTTTGTTTGTGATGATACTGCTAAAAATTCTACTCATGGATGACATCACACTGATTCCTCTGTAATTTCCAGGGTCTTTACGATTTCCCTTTTTATGAATAGATGTTATATATGACATACACCAATCCTTTGGTATTTCATCACCCTCCAAAATCTGATTAAACATTTTACAGATAAGTCTTTTTAATAAGGGGGGTCCATATTTCCATAATTCTGTCATTATTCCACTGGGTCCACTGGCTTTACCATTCTTTGCTTTTTTCAGTGCCTGATTTATTTCTTCCTCTAAAATAGGTTCCATACGTGACGATATATTGTCCATATACTCCAAATTTTCACATTTTTGTCCCTTCCTTTTCTCAACAAGCAGATTTTTAAAGTGCTTCTCCCATTGTTCCATATTCACAAGATTTAAGGCTGGTGATGGATTATTAACTGCCCTCATCCTCCTTATAACTCTCTATGCCTCTGCAGATCTTCTGTATCCTAATGAATGATCGATTTCAGCACATACTTTTTCCCATGATTCTTCTTTACATTTTATTATAACCTTCTTTACCTTTCTCTTGCATTCTCTATACTTCTGTAGGTCTTCTTCACTCTTAGAGCTCAACCACTTATAGTACAATTTCTTTTTTTCATTAATAATTTCCAGTGCTTCCATAGTCATCCATTCTGTCCTTCCTCCACTTTTCCTCTCCCTTCCCAACACTTCCTCAGCTACTCCATTAACACAATGTTTTAAAAAAACATACAGGCCTTCAGCATTCAAATCCTCCTCTACTACTTTCAGTCTATTGTTCAGCCTTTCCTGATATAGATAGCGTACACTATCTTCCTGTAATAGATGCACCAAATATCTGGGGTCATCTATAATAGTCATTTCTTTATTTTTCTGAGTTTTAGTTGTTTTTAATTTAGTTTTCATTGGGAACGCAATTTTTGATACAACAATATGATGATCCGATCCACATTCTATCTTCCTCCGTACTCTAACATCTTGTACTTTAATCAATCGTTGCTGTCTTACTATTACGTAGTCTATAATAGACTTCAAATTCCTGGAGTGATTTACCCAGGTATATTTATGTATATCCTTGTGTTTAAACTTTGTATTCATGATAACACATTCCTGCTCCTTACAGAATTCAATCAACCTCCTGCCATTATCATTTTCTGTATCTTCTCCCCAGGCTCCAACAATGTTACTATTAATTTTTGTACCGACACGTCCATTAAAATCTCCCATTAGCAAGAGCTCATGTCCATTCACACA
The DNA here is from genome assembly GCA_030220185.1 of Diploptera punctata. Classification (NCBI taxonomy): domain Eukaryota; kingdom Metazoa; phylum Arthropoda; class Insecta; order Blattodea; family Blaberidae; genus Diploptera; species Diploptera punctata. Next base: position 758,697 of record JASPKZ010001217.1, on the reverse strand, counting down.
ATCATCAATTACTTCTCTCAAATCTTCATAAAAAGCCCTTTTCTCATCAACTGAAGCATCATTGTTGGGGGCATATACCCCTATTACTTCCACAGTAATTTCATGAATGCATATAGTTATCTTAATTATCCTGTCACTTATTTCTTTCCAATTAACTATTCCAGATTTCCATTTCCTCTTTATGAGGATAGCCACTCCTGATTTTGCTCTCTCTGATTTTGGCACTCCACTCCAGAAATGTATATAATCCCCAACCACTTCTTGTCCTTGTCCTTTCTTTTTTGTCTCATTTAAAACTACTATCCATATCCAGAGTATCTAGTTCTTTAACTATTTCTACTATAGTTTTCCACTTATTCCTTGTATATTCCAAGTTCCGCATACCAAAGTCCGATTATGTAGCCAAAGTCGATGCCTATTAATCCGTCCGGCTAATTTTTTGGGAAACGTAGCAAGCTTTGTTTTATAGGATCGGGGTGCTAGCCCTCTGCCTAACCCCCAACCTGGAGGACCAGGTAATTTGTAATCGAGGATGTCTTCCCCTAGCCTTTGGAGAACCAACTCCCATCCTGCAAGGCAGCAGCTCCCTATCCTGAGGTAATCTCTTCTGCCTTCTTCGCCGTTGAGATTCCAAACTCTTCATCCGCCTAAGAAGCCATTGGATATCCTCTTCTGGAGTGCTTCTTCATCTGACCTCTCTCCTTTGACCTGTCCGGCATGGGAAACCCTATCAGTAGCTACGCTACCGCTGGCATAGCTCTCAGGGTCATTGAGGTACTCAAACCCCACCACCAACTATAAGGTCTTGCACTCCCTAGGTGGGGAAACATGACATTTAAGAAAATAATTATGAAATTATCATTGCAACATGAGAAAGGAAAATTTTTAGAAGAATTTTTTGGCCCTATTAATGAAAATGTTTAAGGAATAAGGTCAAATAAAGAAGTTAAAGAAATGTACAGTTATACCAAATATTATAGCGGAAATTATAATCAAAATATTTTCTTGGGACATGTACTAGAATGAAGGATAATTGAATAATCAAAAAGCATTTAATTGGGAAATCAGATGGTAAATGGAATACCAAGATGGTTAGATGACATGGAGGATAATTTTCTTTTTATTTAACATCTAGGCCAAAAAAAAAAAACTGGCACAACAGGCCTAGAAGGCCCTTAGCCTACCAGCTGGCTGCTGGCCTCTCATCCACATGTGTCAATCACAGAGGTAGATGATCATCAGTCAGTGTAGGAGTGACATGTGGTCAGCATGTTGAGTCCCTCAGCCATTATAGCTGGTTTTCTCAACCTGGAGCCGCTACTCATTGTAGCTATCCAAATGCATCATGATGCTGGGTGGGCACTGGTCCCATACTGGCAAAAATACCATGAGAAAATTTCTTCCCCCACAGAGACTCGAACCAGCGCAAGTCCCATAGCTCTGAGCAAAGGCTTCCTGCCTTAACCACTCGACTATGGCACGGGACATCTAGGTCATATAGTGTCTTTTATTTCTTTGTATTTTTTTTTTTCGAGGAATTAAACCCAATGGGTATAACTAGGACACAACACACACACCCAGTTCCAATGTTGAGATTTTAAAAATCCCTTACCCTGCTGGGAATGGAATCCGGGTCGCCGGAGTGGAAGGTAGGGGCTCTACCGATTATGCCACAGGGACAGACTTTATTCATATTTAATATTTTAAAATGGAAGCATTTGCCTTGACAATTAAGGAAAAAAACTTCAGTCAGATTGGTTGTCACTAGGATTTGAACCCAGGACCTGTGGAGGTTTAATACTGGATAGGAAGGAATGGAATGGCATTAAAAAGAGGCTATGGCCAGTAACGCCATAGAGTAGTAGTAGTAGTAATTAGAGCGCCCACAAATAAATAGGCTATTTACTCTACGAGTCCCGCACCATAGCTGAGTGGTTAAGACAGGAAGCCTTGGTGCAGAGCTACGGGACTTGCGCTGGTTCGAATCTCCATGGGGGAAGAAATTTTCTCATGGTATTTCGGCCAGTTTGGGACCGGTGCCCACCCAGCATAGTGAGGCATTTGGGTAGCTACAATAAGTAGCGGCTCCGGGTTGAGAAAACCAGCTATAACGGCTGGGGGATTCGACATGCTGACCACATGTCACCCCTTACACTGGCTGCATGATGACCTACTTCTGTGATTGACAAATGTGGATGTGAGGCCAGCAGCCGGATGGTTGGCTAAGGGCCTTCTAGGCCTTTCGAGCCAGGAGAAAAAAATTACTCTATGAAGAAGAATTAAATAATTTAGGCCTGTAATGGAATGCAAGTTTTTCAGGCCGGTAATCACATATTAAGAGATTTCGGGCTGTGTGGCCTGTACAGGGTATAGTACAAGGTTTGTATTGACCAAGGACCAATGTTTGTTTAACAAATGTTAATAACTTGTTTACGTTTCTATATTTATTATTTTTACAGTGGTATTGACTGACAACAGCTGTTTGAATGGATGAAAGAAATATTTGTTATCAGAACGATAAACATAATTAGCATAATTATAGGCCTATGCACTTTGGATAGTACCGGATAGCAATAAATGGTGTGCATATGGATAAACAGTAATCCCTGATAGAGTGATAGCCATGTGATAGCGACCAGTAAAAGAATTGCTTGTTATAGTACTGGACGTGTTTTGTGCTTAGGATAATAATTGTGTTCAAAATTTTAAACGACAGTTTTAAAAATACTATACAACACATTTTAAACATATTGCAAAAATGTTTGCCAAGATATTGTGTTGTTTCGTTTTTGGAATTATAATTTTAGGAAGTACTTCTAAAAGCATTCTTTTGCCTAATGCACAAATATCGTCTAGAAATCTAACTCTTGTTTTCGCTAATGTCGTAAGTAGAGATTTATATACTATATGTTGATTTATTGCCATAAATATACTAACAAGAAATTAGATTTGGAATATAGTGTTTGTAAAACAAAACTTAATAGGACTAATCATGTTGGTTTTATCTGTATTGCACATTAACATATTGAACGCTATGTTATTTTATTTGATAGTTCTCTAGTTTTGAATATTTTTTTAATCAAAGTTTGTTCAGAAAAGATTTTAAAATTTTATGTAGGTAAGGATGATGCTTTTTGCAATTTTCGTGTATCGGTAGGCTATAGGATAATTTGTTAGATTTGTGTATTTGGGGTTAGCTTTAACTTTATTAATGTTTCGGAAATATGTAGATTAAGTGCTTGTGTATGTTAAATATTAATGTTAGCAAATGGTTATAATTAAAAATAAATATTTTTACTCTAATTATTAAAACATTATTGAACACTTAAAATATTGTACAAATAAAACTTAAAAATCTAACCACAAAGTTTAACCATAACATACACATATTAGGACGACTTAATCTAGTAATTGTGTATATGGAAAAACTGCATTTAAACTAGCGTGAAATATTTTCAAAACTGCATTTAAACTAGCGTGAAATATTTTCAAAGTCCTATAGAACAACAGTGCACATGCGCCAGAGTTTATAGAGCCAGCGATAACCCACAATCGAACCATATATTGATTATCATCCTCGGAAAAACTGCACTTAAACTAGCGTGAAATATTTTCAAAGTCCTATAGAACAACAGTGTGCATGCACCAGAGTTTATAGAGCCAGTGATAACCCACAGTCGAACCACATCGATTATCATCCTCGGAAAAACTGCACTTAAACTAGCGTGAAATATTTTCATAGAACAACAGTGCGCATGCACCAGAGTTTATAGAGCCAGCGATAACCCACAATCGAACCACATATCGATTATCATCCTCGATTACTATCCGTTGCTATGAAATTTAAATGACCAATATTTGCAATAAAACCCCAAATCTATGTTAAATATATTAATAATATTAAAATTGCCAAACGTTTATTATAAATGGGTGTACACTTACTTATCACTCCCTAATGCTGATCCAACCAGCAATAACCCAAAACAGCGATAGAAAAATCATAGACTAAGTAATATACTCTATGGAGAAAATAGCAGTTAGCATCACAATATTGTCTAACAGTGTCATAATATTGTAATTTGCATATTTAAATAAATACTTTAAAATTGTCTAATAATGTTTTAAAAATCGTTTGAAAAAATTTAAAATATTGAATAATGTTAGTAAATACAGAAGAAGAGCTATAGTTTACAACAATATAACTGAAAAATCTAGCACTAGTAGAAGTGCGGAATTTGAGCGTAATGTACAAACTGGGTTTTTTCCCTCTGGTTTTTCTACAAGAAGCTTTCATGCCCATTGCAGTCTACAAGACTTAACTGTTCTTATTATATCTGGCTTCCTATAAAGACTATGTAAGTTCACTGTAGTCTTCAAAAACCTTTCTTTTCAATTTGTAATTCGTCATTCTTATTAAGGATCCAAGTTTCATTGCCCCCCCTTTTTTTTTGCTGTTGAATATTAACTTTTCCATAAATATTGGATTTTTTTTCCCCAGAATGGCCTGTATATTTTATTTATTTATTTATTTTTCAGTTGTATCGTCATGGAGACAGGAGTCCCATTAGAAGTTACCCAAAAGATCCATATAACAACGAAAGCTATTGGCCTGCTGGTTGGGGACAGTTGACAAATGTAAGTTTACTATAAAAGTTTAAAAAAATTATTAAAATTAACCTCATAAAGTTACTGTGGATATGCTACACTTCGGGTTGCACGAAAATTTTTCTAAGTTCTATAGAATCGCAGTGCGCATGCGCTAGTGCTCCAATTATCCCAGGTAGATAAATGCAACCTCCGGCAGTTGGCGGTATATGTATGAGAAATCAGTATGACCAACATTGACACAAAATTCCCAGAACTTGTCTAAAAATGTATAATTAACACGAAATGAACTAGTGGAAATATGATTTTACGTGGTAACCGTCCGATATTTTGAATTTTTCATAGAATAACAGATATGAAGAGGTAATTTATTTTACGTATCAAATCACATTTAAAAAGCAAGGAACCTAAAAGCTAACCAAACCTAAATCAATTACTGTAACACAAATCAATTACTCTAACGTAGGTGAAATCCAGGGAACGTGGAAGTGGTTGGCAACATCTGGAGTATTTTGGGTTGTTGATGGTGGCAACGCTAGAACAACATAGGAAGAGGAGGGAAAATAGCAGTAAGCAATGTAGCACGACCATGTTTTACGTAAATATATAAATATAAAAAAAAGATTGTTGCAACATTGGAAGATGTTTAAAATATGTTTAAAAGTGTTGCAAAATGTTTTAAACGTGTTTAAAAGTGTGTAGTGCATCAGTGGAATAAGATATTAAATTGAAAAATTTTTGCGACCTGAAGTGTACAACAGCCGTTACTGTCATTGAAATATTAGGTAAGTTTAATATTCTATGGTTTTCTGATAAATTATGGAAACCAATGGTCTTGGAGGTAAGATCAGATCAGATGTGGCCTACAAGGTACATTTTAAGTTACTTAGTAGGCAGGGTGCAGAAATGGGTGCACACAAATTCTTCTAAGTTCTATAGAATCACAGTGTGCATGCACGAGTTGCTATAATGGTTAATGTAGCTTCCGGTAAATGGCTCTGAAGTCAGCGTTACCAACTTTGGGAATAAATTCCCAAATGCTAAAAACAAATGGACGTAAACTAACTTACCATTTTCTAACCTAAGAAAACAATTTACGTGCATATTATTTATTCCCAAATGTAAAAAAAAATGGACGTAAACTTCCCATTTCCTAATCTAACAAAACAATTTACATGCATATTATTTAATAAACTATAAACTGGTATCAACACCAACTATGGACCACGGCCACAGAACCCGGAATCACTCAACATCAAACTATAAACTAATTTTACGTACACTAATACTAAATATGGTTTGAAATTATTTTCATATGTTGGTAACTCCGATTTGAGAGCCACCTAGCGGATGTTACATGATGAATTTCCGCATCTGTAGAACCTGATGTACAATATTCGCGTAATTTATAAATATTTAAAAATCGTAAGAAATTATACATGAAGAGAAAAATTCTCACCTAGACCAAGACTTGAACCCAGGACCTTTGGCTTTCCGGGCCAAATGCTCTACCAACTGAGCTATCGAGGCAAGTTGCGATCTAGATGCAAATTTTTCTCTTTATACATTGTAATTCCCTCGTGCCAAATGCTTTGAAACCGCGAGGGAATTACAATGTATAAAGAGAAAAATTTGCATCTAGATCACAACTCGCCTCGGTAGCTCAGTTGGTAGAGCATTTGGCCCGGAAAACCAAAGGTCCTGGGTTCGAGTCTCAGTCTAGGCAAAAATTTTTCTCTTTAAATATAATTTATTCTTCAGTGAGAAGTGTTAAATTAATAATAAAAATATCATCGTAAGAAATGTTTATAAAATGGTTCCAAAATGTTTAAAATAGTATGAAACATTATTATAAATGGTTGAAAAGTGTTTAGTGCATTAGTGGCATAAGAATGTAAGTGTAAAATTGTGTGCACCCATTTCTGGACCTCAGCCATTATCTCAAAAAAATGAGATGGATAAAATGTTTATATCTCACCTCATAAAGTTCCATGTTTTCACGATACCCGTTTCAAAGGTCGTTTTACCTTTATCTTCAATCTATTGAAATTTTTCCGTTAACACCATCTTCTGAATTACCGATTTTATGAACTTGGAGATTAAATTTTGCTTGCTGGGAACTTAAATTCATGGTTCTATATTTGTTCTTCTGAATGCATATCTTTTCCCAAACTTAATTCCAAAGGCTTCTCTAACTATTTTATTACGTTACTATTACACATCCAAATTAACTGTTCACGGGCGGAGGGGAAGAGTTTTAGCGCTAGTGTTGCCGATCTACTGAATATGTGGAAGGGATGTAGGAGAAAACTGTACATACGATCACATATTGAAATTTTTCAACTTCAAATGTGGGGGGAGAATCTCTAAACATGTGTAAAAGATCTTAACATGGTTGTCAAATTAGTCATTTAAGCATGGAACGCTCTAGCGGTCGGATCATTTAAAATCACAGTATTTGTCGTCTCTCTGTTACCAGCCTCGCAATAAATCACAAGTGGTGCCTTGAGAAGGGCAAGGAAGGGACAGCTCATTCCTAGACGTAACCCCAAAAGTAACAGGGTTCTCAAGTTAGTCATTCTGCCACTGACCGCGCAGAACGACTGATCATTAAAATACATAGTATTTGTCAGCTCTATACCTGCCAATCAAACAACATAATACAAAGGACAGGAAGAGGCAACATAGTAAGGAATAGAAAGAGAAAGACAGTTTGTTAGTTAACATATTTTCCGCCTGCACAAAACACTTGGATGGGTAATAGCTAATACCCAGCATGCACTGCTACTCCTAAATAAATGTTAATGTATTTTTACCACCAGCTGTGCGCTGTTACACTCTACTTTTTTGTATAGTTTTTTTAGATGTTCAATTCTGTGTACATTTGTGTATTTGCTATGGTTTAGGCAGCATAAGCCATTTATGCGTCAAAATAGGGATTTTATTTCACGTTTTTCACCACAAAGGGTGATTTTTAGGGGTATAGCCTATGTTCATTCCCGGAATCTCCTGAACATTTTTCAAAAAGCCCCATCTCAATCGGATGAACGGTATGGCAGAGCATTTAACTTTTATAGGAATTAATCACTATTAGGTTTAATTTATGGTGAAATTAAATGGTTCTTACCTCTCCTCATAAATATTTTCTAAGTTGATCGCGATTTCGAGACTATAACTGTCTCATCATCAGAACTTTGTTGGTGACTGGTGTTATGTCGATCGGAAGAAACTCTTCTTCTTCCCTCTGTTGGTGGACCGATGAACATTGGATCAGGTCAAAATTTGCGGGAATTTCAAAGTTCATAAGTTTTCTTTTGTTTTTCTGAATGTAGATCTTTTCCCAAACCGTGAGTTCCTTTTGTTTGTCTATTTGATTTAATTAGACTGGCTTTTGATTCAATTAAATGTTTTTCGGACCAAGCATGAGCAGCTACTGCTGACTTTTCCACTTCACCATTTCTGACAATTGTAAGATGTTCTTTCACCCTTGTTTTCAAATTTCTTTTCGTTTTTCCAATATAAATTTTGTCACAATCACTGCATTTGATCTTATAAATTCCTGATTTGTTTTCGTTTTAAATTTTTACATTTTTATTGGTTTTAATTATCCTGTTAAGGCTGTATTCATTCTTTGGTGCTAATCTTATATTAAACTTTTTGAAAATTTTTTGAAATTTATAGTGTTTCAATGGATGGTAAGTGAATTTCTTGAATTTTATTTTTTCTGTTTCTTTTATAAGTGTGCTATCATTTATTAATTTTTGTCTTTTGAATTTATTAATTTTCTTGTGTACCATATTTTCTTCATAACCGTTATCTATTGCAACATTAATTATGTGTTCTTTTTCTTTTTCATAGTTTTCTTTGCTCATAGGTATATTTACCAATCTATGTGTCAAACTATTGAATACTGCCTCTTTGTGAGCAAAATGGTTGAATCCTGAAGCTTTAATATAGTTGTCAATATGTGTGTTCTTTCTATAAATTCCAAATTCTATCTTGTTTTCTTCATTTCTTCTTAAAGTGAGATCTAAAAATGGGATTTGTCTTTCATTTTCAGTTTCCATGGTAAATTTTATAGTTCTACTCTGAATGTTCAACAGCTTTAAAGCATCCTCTATTTGCTTCTGATTCACAATAGCAATTACGTCGTCAAAGGATGTCCACTTGTTATTTTCTGCTCAAAACTTCCCATAAATAAATTGGCCAAAAAGGGTGATAGAGGATTTCCCATAGAAAGCCCAGAATTTTGTTTGAAAAATTTTCCATTATATGTAAAAAACATTTGTTCTATGCACAATTTAGTTAGAATTATAAATTCTTTTGTATATTCATTTTGAAGCAATTGTTTTGTGTTTTTTTTGAGTAATGTCTTTAAAACATCAGCAGTATCCCGTTTACCATATGAGCAATGATATTTCTGTTGCAAGAGCAAGTTCATCGCGAGAGAATTCCTCCTTAAGTGAACATTTCTTTTATTCCAGTCTCTTCGAAAGTTATTTTGGGTCTTCCAATTCCATGAGCAGATACAACAGAATTTTCCAACGACTGTCATTGTTCTAAATTAATTCTTCATAACGGGAAAGTTTACACCCACTCCTAGCCATTCAGAATATTTCATTTAGAATTTTTTTTTTCTCGTGCACAACTTCTTACATTTGAGAAAATCGCTTTTCAAAAAATATTGATTTTTAATATCATTTAAAACATTCTGCTAACATCCCCCTACCCCTAATTTGTTTACTAAATAATAACTTATTGCCTCTATCTAACATTTTTTTTCATATTAAATCAAACAATTATTCTCTGTGCGCAACGGTAGGCCTCAGTTGCTGGCAACCTCCTGTAATGAGAAAGCTAATTAAAAAGAACAAATAATTTGCACACACGTTATTGTGCGGGATTTAAAGTCCATAAATAACTCTATATTATAACTAAAATTTGTACTACTGTTCAGAACCGTTTTCTTTTTAGCTCCATTTAAAAAAAATGATTGTGTAAATTTTTTAGTGCATGGAAGGTATGATTCCACATGTATTTAACATAATATCTGGTTATATAGAAAAACATTATATATGTCAATAACATTACAAACACTGAGGTGAAGTATGCTTATAGAATAAGAAGAATAGCTCACTGAACTTGAACACACAATGATAATAACACAACTGGGATATAGACCAGATGAGTTCTTAACCATCAACAACTTCCGATGTTTATATTGTTTTCATAAACATTAGAATTGTACCTCCTTTGCAGATAAGTTAAGAACCGTCGTATAACAATTATATTAGAGTGAGAAAAAAAAGATAAATTGGTGAGGGTGAGTGAAAATAGTTTTTTTCCAGCTAGATTTCATTTCTGACCCATTGTGCACCAGTCCCATTCTGGCCAAAATTCCATGAGAAAAATTTCTTCCCCCATGGAGACTCAAACCAGCATAAGTCCCATAGTTCTGCGCCAAGACTTCTTGCCTTAACCACTCAGCTACGGCGCGGGACTCTTGGTATCAATGAAAGATAAAAATGGTTATTGTGAGTTATCTGTAAGAGAGAAACATGCTGTCGCGGACTTTTTTGTAGAGCTTTTTGAGATATTCAGTTCTGTGTACATTAATTTTGTGTATTCCTTATGGTTTAAGCAGCGTAAGCCATTTAAGCATCCAAAGAGATACTTTTTTCACATTAGAATTGTACTCTCATTTGCAGATAAGTTAAGAACCATCATATAGCAATTATATTAGAGTGAAAAAAAAAAGATAAATTGATGAGGGTGAGTGAAAATAGTATTTTTCCAGCTAGATTTCATTTCTGGCCCACTGTGCACTGGTGCAATACTGGCCGAAATTCCATGAGAAAAAAAATTTTCTCGCATGGAGACTCGAACCAGCGTAAGTCGCGTAGTTCTGCGCCTAGAATTCTTGCCTTAACCACTCAGCTATGGCGTGGGACTCTTGGTATCAATAATAAAGATGAAAGGTTCACCCGAATGGGTATTATTCTCTTGGTATCAATGAAAGACAAAAAATGGTTATTGTGAGATTATTGAGAGGTAAACATATGCTGTCGCGGACTTTTTTGTAGAGCTTTTTGAGATATATAATTCTGTGTACATTAATTTTGTGTAATTCCTATGGTTTAGGCAGCGTAAGCCATTTAAAAGTCCAAAGAGTCATAGCATTATTTTGCAGTGACTGACTCTCTCAAAAAATATGGCTACCAGATTGTATATCTAATGCACGAATGTCAGCTGAGAGTGCTTGTGGGAGATAATATAAAAACATTTGTAGCAATTGATTGTACCATAAAAAAAAGAAACCACTGTTTGCATTTTCTTAAATGAATTATTTCCCAGGAAATAACATTGCAGAAAAATATAATTGATGTATTTACATCATAGGACATCAGAAATTAATTAATACCTATAATGGTGGTTATAAATTTTTCCACTAGGATGCATTCTTACAATATTGCGATCCTTTGACAATAAATAATATGATCTGGTTGCAATGATGAACAAGCGTAACAATCATTTCTCATTGTTATCAAACATCGCCGTTTACATTAAATAAATAAATATTTTAAAATAACTATATTTAAATAATGATTTGTGAGTAAACAGCTTAATTTTATTTATTAAATAGTCCTAACAAATGCCACTCTCAATTTCTGAATTATCTAGATAAATTTACTTCTCACTTCGTGAGTCGTGAATTTATCGATAATTTGGAAATCACTCGAGGCATTACTTATGACTATTTAACTCATGCCCCAAATGGAAGTCAATGACCAATCATGTTACAATGATTTTTTATTTACAACCGATCACAGTCGTGTTTCACCTTGCTCTTTATCGATTTCTCTTTATCAGCTCCTGCTTTTGTGATAAAGAAAGCTCCTCCTTTTTAATGTTCTGAACAGGTCAAAGCATTATTTTTCTCCAACAAATACATTGAATATAGCAAATAATGAAAAGATTCCTTGATTTTACTGAGTTGTTTACTAAAAAAAATAAATGAATAACCCGTAATGTTGATTATGATATATAGTTTGATGTGTTTCATTATTTCTCCACTTGGGTGCACACTTACAATATTGCGATCTTATTTTGCAATAAATAATATGATCAAGGTGCAGTGAATGAACATAACCTCACATTTCTAATTTGTTTTCAAACATTGCTGTTTACATTAAATATATAAATATTTTAAAATAACTATAGTTAAACAATGATTTGTGAGTAAACAGCTTAATTTTATTCGTTAAATAGTCCTAACAAAAGCCATGGTCGATTTCCAAATTCTCTAGATAAATTTACTTCTCACTTTCTGAGTCGTGAATTTATCGATAATTTGGAAATCACTCGTGGCATTACTTATCATAATTTTTATTTTATTTTGGAACCTTGGAATGTATCCCCTATATACCCATACAAATTACCATTCCATATTCACGGTTTCTGTATTCGCAGCATATTTACGGAACACATCCCTGCGAAATAAGAAGCTTTTACTGTATTCATGACTCATCTCATATTTGTAGATTTCTTGAAGACCATATGCGTTACATATCAATTCGAACTCCTATTAATTATGTATAGAATTTTAACAGTGGTTGTATGTACATAGATTGGTAAAGAACAACATTACGTCTTGGGACAATGGCTACGTGACAGGTATAAGAACTTCCTACCAGAAGCATATTCACGTCATGATATTCACATTAGATCAACAGATATGGATAGAACACTTATGAGTGCCTCATGCAATCTAGCAGGATTGTACCCACCAGAAAAACAACAGATTTGGAATAACCACATACCTTGGCAGCCAATTCCAGTTCATACAATGCCAGAAAAAGATGATGAGGTAAGATTTTATATCATTTTTCTATTGTTTATTTGTTTGTTCCTTGTTGATTGTAATACAAATGACTGCTTATCATAAATTAGTGACATTCTCTTACTCTTCTCTTCCAACAAATTATTTACATTCTAACCCTAGATACGTCAGATTGCTTTCATATTTTATCCTCTAATCGAACATCAACGCTAGATTACAGTTAAATGATTTTTTTTTGCAAATGCCCCAGGTTGTCTTTCGACATTCCTGGTGTTCTCTCCTGGCACGGCGTACTTGTAACCCACTTCTGATGTTGGAGCACCTGGAAGGTGGGGTTATGTTGCCCTGATGATATGATGGGTGGTGATGATGATAATGGTGTGCCAGGAGAGTTCCTAATCATCATCATCATCATCATCTTAACCCACTCGCTTCAGGTTTAAATGCTGAATGCATTTTTCCACAAACTGCATTTAAGTTACCGTAAATTATATAGTCTATTTTCAGACAGTCGGGGACACGCCGTAGCGTAGTGGTTAAGGCACTGCGCTACAAGCTGGAAGGTCGAGGGTTCGAACCCCGTGGGGGTCAGGATTTTTAAACTGACCCAAACCCTCTGGCGGCACTATGGTCCTGGGGTCGACTCAGCCTTTAATGGAAATGAGTACCAGATGCTTGTTCTGGGGGTATAGGCGGCCGTCATGCAGGGCTGACAACCCGGCTGACATCAAGTGCCGATTGTATAGAAAAGTGGGAGCCTTAACCTCCTACTACCCCAAGGGCCTCCTGAGGCCTGTCATGGGATCACTTTACTTTTTTTTTTTTTCAGACAGTCAAAAGAAGCGAAAGGTAATGATACTTGAGATCACATTATGGATGAAGGCCAAAACACATTCCTCTACTTTTCATAAATATTAACAAAAGATTACCCTGTCAAGGGATGTACAAAATATTGCAAAATATATAACAGCAGAGTTAAGCGAGTGTACTGCGTCTTCTGAGTTGGAGGCCATTTAACTGCCGGCGAGTCTACCTCGTCTTTTGAGGCAAATGGGTTAAGGCACAACAACTTCAAAAGTGAAAGTTTTGGCCTTCTCAACAATCCTCCTCCATGCCAATCTGTCTCTTCCTATTAGAATGTCCGGCTGATTCTTGTTGAGATTTACAAGCATGTTTTCTTTTACCATGCTAGGAAGCTAGCCTAACACCAAACCCCCAACCTGGAGGACCAGGTCATTTGATTTTAGGGTTTCCGTCCCTTAGATCAATAGCTTCCACCACAGCTATGGAGTCTGTTCCACCCCTTGTTTTCCTTTTCGGGTTTTCTCTCATAGCCTTTGTAGATCCCTCTACCCCGCAAGGCAGCAGTTTTCCCTGTTAACCTAGGGAGTGGTTGCCTCTTCTGCCTTCAATGCTATACTGTAGAACTTCCACTCCGCCATTGAGGTCTTCACCATGTCCCTGGCAAGGGGCCCTTACAAGGTACTATCAGCTGGGCGAGCTGAACCAAGGTTTTTTAATGAGGTTTTTACTCCTCCCCTCCTCCTTTCTCATCCGGACTTGAGTTCCTAATCCTAAGCTTATTCTAAGATGAATATGAATGATGATGATTGCAATGGCCATATGATTTCGGGGATCATTTGGGCCTTAAAGTTTTCCTGACATTTGTCTTACAGGTGAGGAAAAACTCCGATAAAAACCTCACCCAGAAAAACTGTCCCGATTGGGGATCGAACCCAGGCCTGCTGCGTGACAAGGCAGCATGCTACCTCGAGACCACAGCGGTGGACATCAATGAAATATTAAGCATAGTATATCATAGAATATCTTATTCTTCTTCTTTCACAATTTCACTCTCCCGTTATTGGAATTCACTACAAAATTTCACAACATTTCTCTAAACTCTGCATTAGTGTTACTTTTTTTTTTAAAGGCATGAGTTATTTGTTAAAATAAAAATTTATATTTTAGAATCAGTTGGGAAAAGTTATAGTGAAATTGAGAAAAGAATTGGTGAAGGAAGAAAAGTAATTGGAATGTTAAATTCAGTGATATGGAGTAAAAATATTACAAATAAAACTAAGACATTGATTATATTAAATTAATGTTGGGAAGTAAACATTATGAGGTATAATCATTAAAATTCATCGGAGAACATTTTGTTTAAACAACTCACCTCATAGGATTCATGCTTCCATAATACCGCAGTTTCAAACACAGTCCTCCGGGAGGGATCTTAAGCCATGTGTCCCGAGTCTGAAGATTTTCAGGCTCGTAAAAGGTCCTTAGGCCTGAATAAAGAGACCTCTAAGCAAAATTTACCGACATCAACATCCTAGTAATATCTTAGTTGCCTGTTAGATGTCTCATTGAGTCGGTATGTTGACCACATGCCATCCATGACATCTAGAAGCAAATAAGGTAACTAAAAATTAACTTGGTCTAGTAACTCCTTATAAAGGAGAGGCTATGGCTCAACAGTGGGCTATGCCATTATAGATTATAGATAGATTATTATAATAAAATTAATAATCATTATCATATTCAATAATTCATGTAGTTGTGTGTGGATGCTCACATTGCATTTTAGCACTATTGCTAAACACTGACCAATAGAGGTTTGTCGTAGTTAATAATGAGTGGAGAACATATTTTTAACGACTCACCTCATATAATTTCAAATTTCTTTGATACTGGCGGTTTCAGACAATATCTTGTCCCTCTTCAGTCATGGCTTCCATTGATGAAATTCTATGGTTGTTGATTTCTCTAAGGACATCACCTCTTGTGCTGCCATCTTTGGTTGGGATTATAAACTTTGTAATTAAATTTTTATCCACTGGAATATCGAAGTTCATAGATCGATAAATATCGATCTATGAACTTCGATATTCAGTGGATAAAAATTGAATTACAAAGATATTTATCTATCTATGAACTTCGATATTCCAGTGGATAAAAATTTAATTACAAAGTTTATAATCCCAACCAAAGAGGCAGCACTAGAGGTGATGTCCTAAGAGAAATCAACAACCATAGAATTTCATCAGTGGAAACCATGACTGAAGAGGGACAAGATATTGTCTGAAACCGCCGGTATCAAAGAAATTTGAAATTATATGAGTTGAGTCGTTAAAAATATGTTCTCCACTCACTATTAATGATATAACCTCATAATGTTTACTTCCCAATATTAATTAAAATATTTATCGTAGTTGTTACTATTTTTGTATGTTTTACAGATACTCGCTATGAAGAAATTCTGTCCACGGTACCATGAAGAACTGGAGCTTGTTAAACATTCTGAGGAAATGCAAGAATATAATGAGAAACATGCTGAACTATTTGAATATGTAGAAAGTAACACAGGTAGTCGTGTTCGTAATGCTGATGATTTGGAGAATATTTATGATACATTATTTATTGAAGATCTTTATAATCTGACGTTGCCAGAATGGACAAAGAGTGTTTATCCTGATCAAATGAAGGATGTAGCAGCATTTAGTTTCACAATAGATTGTAACAATTATATATTGAAAAGATTGAAAGTTGGTAAGTAATTTGTGTCATATCTTTCTAATATTCATAATGCATGTTTATTTTATTTTCTTCTTGCACCAGTTTAAATATTTTCACAAATGCCTTATTGATATAAAAAATGTGATAATTTTTTTTTTAAGTATCCAAGAGTCTTAAGAATTAAATGAATTGAACCTCATAATGTTAAAAATTCCCAAGTTTATTATATAAATCCAAGAGTCTCCCTGAAACTTTCTTTTGCATACTTCATTTAAGCAGTGTGTTAATTTTTCCATATCCTTTTTTTTTGTTCTTTAGTCAATCAAAAATGTCTCTTGCAAAAAGTTATTCGAGGAGATACTAAGGGCCAACACACACACTCTGTTGAGTAACACTAAAAAATTGGGACTGTAAGTAAAGTAAAACTAAATGTATGTTCACACACAGAAGTTCATTATATAATGGAAATGACCATTAATGACAAATGAGGGAAATTTTGAAGAAATGGCTGAATTCAGATACTTACGAACAATAATTACAAATAGGATTTAGATGCACAAAGAAAGTAAACATAAGCTTATTTCTGGAAATGCATGCTATTATGCATTAAAGAGACTCTTGTCGCCCCAACTCCTTTCATAAAACATTAAACTATCATTCTCCCAGTTATATTATATGGATGTGAAATAAAGACTCTTACTTTAAGGGAGACAAGAAAATTATGAGAATTTGAGAATAAAGTTCTTAAGAAAATGTTTGGACCAAAGAAAGATGAACAGACAGGTGAATGGAGAAAACTGCATAACAGTGAGCTACATGATCTTTATAGGAAACCAGATATAATAAGAACAGTTACGTCTCATAGACTATGATAGGCAGGACATGTGGCACGAATGGGGAATGAAAGAGGTGTATGGAAATTTCTGAATCAGAATCAGAAAATTGAATCAGAATTTTTTTCTAACTGAATCAGTGTTCAATATATATTTTCTATGTCTTATTTTAGCATTTTAGATCATTTTTCCACTCTATAAAGATAAATTGTTTTTTGCACTCAATTCTGTATTCAATTGTTAATATTTAGTTAGTAGCATGCTATTTTGCATTCATATTAGCTGTATATGTTTTCAATTGGATGAGAGATTAAAATGTATATGTTATAATAAAGATAATAGCCTTTAAATGAACATCATGCATATTTTTCTTTTTCCCAACAATTTGTAGTTTGTGGGTTTGATCTCTTTTCGGAACAACTATTCAATATAAATGTTTTGCGCAGTCTTTAATACAATTTATAATTTCAATAGTATATATTGAGTGATGTGTTGTGGTATATTAACCCTTAAATTTGTAATGTATCCTTTTGGATACATCAGTTGGTTAAATTAATTTAATATTTTAAATAAATCAGAAGAAAAAAAGAATCCACTTAAATGTGTGTCTAATTATACAATATACCTAATAATAACAGTTACACAAGATTCTGTTTTCACTTGGTCCGCCACATTCAAATAACTAACAGAATAAATTTGTGTTTTGCCAGTTTAAGGGTTAAGGAAAAGATTATGATGTGATTGTGTGTTTAAATTATGTTTGGAGGATTTTTTTAATGTGAAACATAAAGAAAGTTACATATTCTTCTTTTGTTTTAGGTCCATTTTTGGGTAAACTACTAGATGATATGAAGAATAAAATTTCTTGCAATGCACGTAAAAGTCATAAAATGGCAGTATACTCTGCCCATGATAGCACCATTGCTAATGTCCTTATGGCATTGGATGTTTTTGACCCACAGAGTCCACCGTACAGATCGGCAGTTCTTATTGAGCTATTGAAAGATGAGGATAATAGTTTTTTTGTTACTGTAAGTATTTGAGATTTTTTGAGGATTCTAGTGCAAATCACTGCATATGCATGTTACAACAGTCCACATGTTACAAATTACAGTTAAACGTGCCTGAATGACTACCTTTACTTAGCAGTCACTTAAGCAAACAACCATTTCTTCTCTAGAACTGATTAATTTGGCTATAAAGCCTGTGTTAATCATCAGCAGCAGCACTACAGCCTGATTTCAAGCCTTGGCTTCCCTCAGAACCCCCTTCCAGGTATCTCTGTTCCTAGCAACCAGAAATACTATTTTTCAATTAATAAATGAGTTGGAGAAAATGTTTTAACATCTCACCTCACAAAGTTGCGTGTCTTCACGATACCAGTTTCAAAAGTATCGTGAAGACATGCAACTTTGTGAGGTGAGATGTTAAAACATTTTCTCCAACTCATTTATTAATATAAATACTTCATAGTGTTTCCTCCCACTGTAAATTTAATTAAATACTATTTTTGAATTCATAGTTTCCTCAGATCCTCCAAAATTCCATCCATCCAACGCCAATCCGTAAATTGTTTACCTTTTTGCCAAGTTGCCAACAATTGATGTGTCCAGTTTTATATGATTCTTTGGGTTTTCTAGTAAATGTTTTTTTCTACAGAGTAGGGTAGCCAGTCCTATACCTTATCTCCAGCAATCCAGAAGGATGATGCTTTTCTTTTGGGGTTTTCTTCCCTAGCTGGCAGGTCTGAAGTATAGTGTCAAGAACTTGCTCTTCACCCTCACATGACTTAGTGCTATCCAGGGACCATGATATGGACAGTTTGTTTTATAGTGTTCTACCCTAGGGCAGGTCCTTCACTGCAATCATAGCATTTTCATGCTATGCTTTGCAGCTTTACTAGGGAATTATAAATAGAGTCCAGATGTTAGGCACTTAAAAAGTTCAAAAAGGCACTAAAAATCATTAATATAGGCACTAAAAATCAAAATAGGCTCTTACAAAAATAGAGTACAACATAAATTTTTCTTACGTAGATAATATAAACATCCTATCAATAGTATACGAAGTTATCAGAGATGATTTTGGAACTTGTTTTGCCATTTTACAAAGATAATACTTATGTTTTACAGTGTGTACATGCTGTGAAACATGCCACTTCTTCGCGCAAATTCCCTGAAATTTTACACACTTTGCAAAACAATACTGAATCGTCACTTGAGAATATTTCCGCACCAGATTCTTTCATGAAATTGGTCAGTTTGTCTTTTACTATTTTAGTGTTGTCCATTCTTTAGGCATTGTGAAATAACTTTTCTAAAGAAAAAAAAGAAAAAGCAAAACAAAAACAAAAATAAGCCACATACACTTGTCGCACCACTTTATCTTTGAAGCACCTGTCTGTGAACGAGGACTACAGACTGAATTCAATGTTATCAACATCAAAAATAATATTGTCAGTCATTTAAGGTTTCTATGCAATGACATGTGTCATGAAGTTTGTCCATTTCAGTTACCGGTAATTTAATTGAAATACTAAGTTAATTTGGAGAAAGATGGCAAATAGGCATTTATAGGCATTGTAAGTTGAAATAGGCATAGGCAAAATTAACTTTATGGAAAACAACTCTAGGGTCAACGGTATGAACTTATATGAAGTCACTTTTACAATATCTATAATAAATAACTGTAGGCATTTTCCCTAACATCCGGTCTCTTATTATAAGTGTGGTAGCTTCCCATTGCTTTCCACATTGTGGATGATAATGGCCAGATGATAATATTAAAAGATTTCGGGCTATGTGACCATGGTCTATAACTGGTGTTTCTTCCAGATGTTTCTCTCTCGACCGCTGAGGGCATCTTCAGTGGTGAGTGCTTCTAGGTGGTGTTCCCTGGTTGTATACTCGACTGTGAATGGCTGTCTACGACCAGGAAACACCATCTAAAAGCACTTGCCACTGAAAGTGCTCTCCGCAGTCGAGGGAGAAACGTCTGGAAGAAACACCAGTTATAGACCATGGCCACATAGCCCAGAATCTTTTAATATTATGATTACCAGCCATGAAAGCTTGCATTCCATGTTGGCCAGATGATGTTTGGGACCTTTTGGGCCCACATGAACATTGGCAGAATTAAATGGCAATTCTTGAGTTTATGTGTGATACACATCCATCAGGAATATATGCACCCTCAAGGCCACATACTACCCCTTTGGCCCCTATCTGTGTTAATATTCTCTCTCTTTATTGGTCAGTGATCACACAAATTTCACAAAATGACCTGAATTAAAGAGGCGGTCACAACCACTATGAATGCTTTGTTCTTCTCTGAGACCATCACACGGTACATCTGACCAATGAGGAAAGATAAAGCATGGTTTACTATACTATGCAACAAACATACCAAGTCGATGTTTTCATTATTAATTTCATACATCTCAATGATGGATAAATCATATTTGAAGAGAAAAATTATACGCTCAGACCGGGACTTGAACCCGGGACCCTTGGTTCTCTAGACCAAGTGCTCTACCATCTGAGCTACCTGAGCAAGTACCGATCTAAAAGCAAATTACAAAGTATATAGAGAAAAATTTGCATTTAGAGTACTGATCTAAATGCAAATTTTTCTCTATATACTTTGTAATTTGCTTTTAGATCGGTACTTGCTCAGGTAGCTCAGATGGTAGAGCACTTGGTCTAGAGAACCAAGGGTCCCGGGTTCAAGTCCCGGTCTGAGCGTATAATTTTTCTCTTCAAATATGATTTATCCATCATTGAGTTGTATGAAATTAATAATGAAAACATCGAAAAAAACCGTACTGGCATTTATAATGTAATGTAAAAATTCCCAAATACGAGTATGTCTCCTTAATAAAGGAGCCGCCATTTGCAAAGATAGAAGCAAAGGCTTCATAGCATTTGGTGGGCGGGAATTACAAAGTATATAGAGAAAAATTTGCGTTTAGATCGGTACTTGCTCAGTTAGCTCAGATGGTAGAGCACTTGGTCTAGAGAACCAAGGGTCCCGGGTTCAAGTCCCGGTCTGAGCATATAATTTTTCTCTTCAAATATGATTTAAACATACCAAGTGCTGTTGGGAGTCACTAGTTCAACCTTTAAGCAACAAACATGATGACACTTTTTTGTGTATATTATTACTGCTGTTAAACTTATTGGCATATTGAGTTCAGTTGTTTTTTAGTCAGTGAATGTGTTAGGAAGGTTAAGGTGTAATATCGTGATATGTCAGTGTCGCAACAGCCCATTATGGGTCATAGATTTTTTCAGAAGCCCTCAATACTTGATTATCTCTAGCCAAAGCCCGTCTCAACCAATTTCTTTATCCAGTTTTCTTAATATCCTGAGAGATACAGTATTTCCATCTATTCTTGGGCCTTCCTATTTCTCTACTCTCCTTCATTTAAATATCTTCTTCACTTAATTTGAAAACTCAAATTAATTAAAATGAATATTTAATTTTAGGAAGTTATATTTTGAGGTTATTTTAATTATATTATTTTTGGTCTGGACATCTTACCTCAATATTAATGTTGATTTGTTCTTGGACATGTTTCAAAACAATTCTCTGTTTTATCTTCAGCTTTCCCAGACTGGGAAAGCTGAAGATAAAACAGAGAATTGTTTTGAAACATGTCCAAGAACAAATCAACATTAATATTGAGGTAAGATGTCCAGACCAAAAATAATATAATTAATTAAAATGAACCTCATAGTGTTATTTTCTACCTATATAATTTAATCTGCTTCACTTATCTATCCAAATTTATTCTTTGTAGATGTCCAGCTCATTTCACCAGCTGTTAATTTTGACTATTTAACTCATGCCCCAATTGGGAGTCAATGACCAATCACATTTCAATGATTTTTGATTTACAACCAATCACAGTCTTGTTTCACCTCAAATTTATCAACTGAAGTTTATCACATTAAAAAAAGCTCCTTCTTCTTAACATTCTGAATAGGTCATAGCATTATTTTGCAGTGACTGGCTCTCTAGGAAATACGGCTACCAGATTGTATATATAGTGCATGAATGTCAGCAGAAAGCGCATACGAGAGATAATATAAAAACATTTGTAACAATTGATTATACCACAAAAAAAAAGAAACCACTGTTTGCACTTTCTTAAATGAATTATCTTCCAGGAAATGACGTTGCAGAAAAATATAATTGACATATTTACATCATAGGACATCAAAAATTAATACCTATAATGTTGGTTAAAAATTTCTCCACTAGGGTGCATTCTTACAACATTGCAATCCTTTGGTAATAAATAATATTATGATCCGGTTGCAGTGATGAACAAATGAAGCGTACCAATTGTTTCTCATTTTTTGTTTTCAAACATCGCCATTTACATTAAATATATAAATATTTTAAAATAACTATAGTTAAATAATAATTTGTGAGTAAACAGCTTAATTTTATTTGTTTAATAGTCCTAACAAATGCCACTTTTGATTTCCAAATTCTCTAGATAAATTGGAAATTACTCGTGGCATTACTTATGATAAATTTAACTAGATCAGGTTATATATAATGAAAGTTGTATCTATTTCTTCTTCAGTGGGCTTGCTCCATTATTCCTCTACTATATATTTCAGCAACCTTCTTTCAAATCTGCCTAGGGCATATTTATCTGTTCTTTTTATTAATCACAAGTCTATGTAAACCTAACAATATTGTCAATTTAATTCATCTAAACTTGTTATGTCGACCGCTGTGGTCTCGAGGCAGCGTGCTGCCTTGTCACGCAGTGGGCCCAGGTTCGATCCCTGGTCAGGGCAGTTTTTCTGGGTGAGGATTATATCGGGGTTTTTCCTCGCCTTTAAGACAAATGTCAGGAAAACTTTAAGGCCCAAACGGTCCCTGAAATCATATGGCCATCATCACCATCATCATCCTTATTATCATCATCACCATCCTTCACCGGTGTGGAAAGCAACGGGAAGCTACCACACCTACAATTCCCTAGTAAAGCTGCAAGCATAGCATGAAAATGCTATGATTGCTGTGAAGGACCTGCCTTCGGGCAGAATTATTATGGATGGATACTTCTTATAATTACGTTTGAACACCGTTGAGGTTACAATTCTTATAATTGAAATAAATTTAATTGAGTCAATTAAAGTCATCTTACCTCATAATTTGGTAGAATTCTTGAAAACATGTCTGCATACTATCATCATAAATTAATTATGGGAAATAACATTATGAGATTTTCAATTAATAATGGTTGAAGATAGGAGGGATTCCTCTTGAAAACTACAGTTTTTAAGCTACATACTTGATTTTTTGTACACACATTCATGCCATAATAGGTAATATTATATTAAAGTTTCATCCTTCTAGTTAAAGGTTTTTGAGTTATTGAAGAAAATACATTTAAAAATTTGCATATTAAAATTTTTAACAAGTCCCATAATTTTTGAGTAAAATTTTTGAATTTTTTTCTACACGACCACTGACTTATTTAGAACAACACTATGCATTAACTTTTCTATATCATTATAATAAAGGATGAAAAAATATATACATGCTCTACATATGAAAAAAAAAAAATTAAATTACTACACACATTTTATTTTTTATTTAAAAAAACTATCAACGTTGTTTCAAAATCCATATATAGAATTATTAGCCATAGTGTGTGGGACGTGCAGTTAAAATGTTGTGCTATCATTAAATTTGTCAATGCTATTTTGATTTGAATGTATAGAAATGCATTGAAAATAAAAGTGTGGAAAAACCAATTTGAAAGTTTGCATGCAGTTAAATTAGAATGTAGCATACATGCCCTCCTACAATCATTAGGGAGACTTACAAGCGCCATAGGACACTGAAACTTCGCCAACTTATACTTTAAGGTATGTAGTATTTTTTAATACAAAAAACAAAAAATGTTAAATTTGACCGAAAATGTTGAAAATTTCACCCATAAACCCCCTTAATTAATTTTTATTAAGATGTGCTCATACAATAGGTTTGTGAGTTTGAAAATTTAAAAAAAAATATCTTTTGTTCTTAGAAATCAGTGCATGATTAAACTGCAAACCAAATAATCCGCACCCAAATTATCAAGAGTGTACTGTATGTGACTGTTATTAAACATTGTGACACTTGGCATATTTTCTTGCTTCCCAAGATAATATTGTTAAATTTGTACCACAAAACTTTAAACATTTCACTAAATGTTCTTTGTTCATGTTTATTTATTAGATTAATTACCGTAACTCTACTACGAGGGATCCTTACCTCCTAACTCTGCCTGGATGTGATGCTCTTTGTGAGTTCGACTCATTTTCCAGCATTGTGGAGAAACTGGTACCAAACTGGGAGTATGAATGTAACCATAATATTCCAAGCCCTCAGTATGAATTAAATACACTTTCTTTGATCGGTAAGTACAATGTTTCTTATTTTGTTTCATACTATGTCTCATTTCATCATCCTCGATGATCTAGGGGTTAAGTTCCTTTGCCTCTAGTCCTGAGGGTTGCTGATTCAAACCCGGCTGGATCAATAGATTTTTTAGATGTTTTTATTATTCATTTCATACATCTAAATGATGGATAAATTATATTTGAAGAGAATAATATATGTTCATATTATTCGTTTTTAAACATCTTAATGATGGACAAATGATATTTGAAAAGAAAAATATACGCCTAGACTGGGGTTTGAACCCAGGACCTTTGACTCTCTATGTTAATGCTCTATCCAAGTGAGCTACCTAGGCCTCCAATCTAAACGCGTATTTTTCTCTTATACATAGTTAATTCCCTAACCCCAAATGCTACAAGCCGTTGCTACGATTTTTACAAATGGCAGCTTCTTTATTAAGAAGACTTTTTAATGGGAATTTAAACATTACTTATAAAGCCAGTAGTGCTTCTTTCAATGTTCATATTATTCGTTTTTAAACATCTTAATGATGGACAAATGATATTTGAAAAGAAAAATATATGCTCAGACTGTGGTTTGAACCCAGGATCATTCGCTTACTATGCAGATGGTTTGCCAATTGAGCTATCTGAGGAGAAAAATTTGTGTTTAGATTGAAGTTTCTCAGATAGCTCGGTTGGTAAAGCATTTGCATAGAAAGTGAAAGGTCCTAAGTTCAAACCCCAGTCTGAGCGTGTATTTTTCTCTTTGAATATAGATTTTTTTAGAATTGAAAAATCCATGGTATAAGTCCTCCAAGAAGGACTTATCATGTCGGCTGAAGATAAGAGGGACTCCTCTTGAAAACTGCAGTTCCCGTATTTGAAAAAAAAAATAGTATGAGGTAAGATAAGAAGTAACTCATTCATTCATTGAATTAAGAACCTCATAATGTTATTTCCCATATTTAACTATGGATATATAAGAGAAAAATTTGCATCTAGATCAGAATTCGCTTCAGTAGAGCAATGGTATGAAAAGCCAAAGGTCCTGGTTTGAGTCTCAGTCTAGGCAAACAATTTTCTCTTCAAAAATAAAATTATATATGTTGCAAGGATTGAAAATATTTTACAAAATCATTTTGTGCCAAATCAGAACTCATTTGCAATGGTAAAATAAAATGTTTCTTACCTCTCCTCATATAAATCTTCTAAGTAGATCGTGATTTTGAGACCATAACGGTCTCATCTTCAGTACTTTTTTGGCGACTGATGTTATGTCGATTGGAAGAAACCTCTGGATCAGGTCAAAATTTGCAGGAATTCAAAGTTCATAAGTTTTCCTTTGTTTTTCTGAATGTGGATCTTTTTCCAAACCGTGAGTTCCTTTTGTTTGTCTATTTGTTTAATTAGATTGGCTTTTGATTCAATTAAATGATTTTTGGACCAAGCATGAGCAGCTACTGCTGATTTTTCCACTTCTCCATTTTTGATGTTTCTAAGGTGTTCTTTCACAAGCATGAGCAGCTATTATAGCCTCACTCTGATGGTTAACCGTTTATATAAAAGTGGGTGCCGCGCGACAATGCTTGGCATGCGGTGTTGTCACATTTCTCATAGCGCTATGGGCATTTATTATACAATGACAGAAGACATTGATTATATTTATGTTATTATTTAATTTTATGTTATGGTTTGGTATTGTTTAACTTTTAAAATTAAAATTATATATATATTTATTAAATAATTTTAATTCCTACATTATATAGCTTGTAGGTCTACATAAATTTAATATTCGTACAACGTCATGCTGAAAATATTATTATTATTATTATTATTATTATTAACTGTTGGTCTGAAATATTTTCCCATGGCCGCCACATGTTGAAATCACTCATATATTAAATAAATATAATATGCAGATATTGCATTATTATTCAAGCTACTTATCACAATAAATCACTGATAATTATAACAATTAATTACGGTGTACAATTTTATAACTGGATCGACTGCACCACGTTCCGAGTTTTAATTGAAACTGAGGGAAGAATAGCAATGTGGCAACATCGTGGTAGTCGCGGCAGTTGAGATATTTGTATTTTAATAACATATAACAGCTGCGGGCAAACAAAGTGAGCTGCTTGTTAAGCATCATAGTGAGGCGATAATACTACTGATTTTTCCACTTCTCCATTTTTGACATTTCTAAATGTTCTTTCACAAGCATGAGCAGCTACTGCTGATTTTTTCCACTTCTGCATTTTTGATGTTTCTAAGATGTTCTTTGTAACCTATGTATATATGTATGTTTTGTTGCAGGTTTGACAGTATCTAGTGTGTTAGCTCTAATACTTGGACTTACACTGATAGGCATTTTTATGCATTTGAAGAACCAAGCTTCGACATCTGATCATAAATATCACAGACTACAACAAGAAATCAACTAGCTACTTGCTTGCCAATTAACAGTTAAGGTAACAGAGACATTTTATATCATGAATCAGATAAATCTTTTTACATCTTACCTCATAAAACTCCATTTTGACAAAAAAGTGACATACCTGGTTTTTTCCATGGACCCTTCATATAACTTAAACATTGTTATTTTGAAAGGAAAATTAACACTTCAATCCTGGACCTCTCGTTCTCTGTATGAGTATGCTATCCCTTACAGTATTCAAGCCATGATACAAATGTTAACATTGCTTATACAATTCTCAAATCGTCCTGGTGCTAATTTTTCTTTTCAAAATAATAGAGTCCAGCAATGGAAAATGTAAAATTTAAAATCTCCATCAAAATATTAAACTTTATTATTCTTTTTATATTTATTCTTGATAGTAACAGTGAGGAAAAGTGTTCTCATTCTTCATGATGTATATTCAGTTGTAAGCTGATACACGAGCCCATTGCTATGTTATAATTCTTGAAGAGCTGACATATATATACATACATATATATATATATATATATATATATATATATATATATGTATATGTATAACTTATTTTAGGAATTCCCACTATGAGGTATATTCATTTAGGTAGAATTTTTTATATGTTTTTATTATTAATTTCATACATCTTAATGATGGATAAATCATATTTAAAGAGAAAAATTATACGCTCAGACCGGGACTTGAACCCGGGACCCTTGGTTTTCTAGTCCAAGTGCTCTACCATTTGAGCTACCTGAGCAAGTACCGATCTAAACGCAAATCTTTCTCTATATACGTTGAAATTCCCGCCCCAAATGCTTTGAAGCCTTTGCTTCTATCTTTGCAAATGGCGGCTCCTATATTAAGAAGACATATTTTGGGAATTATACATTACATTATAAATGCCAGTATGGCTATTTTCGATGTTTTTATTATTAATTTCATACATCTTAATGATGGATAAATCATATTTAAAGAGAAAAATTATACGCTCAGACCGGGACTTGAACCCGGGACCCTTGGTTTTCTAGTCCAAGTGCTCTACCATTTGAGCTACCTGAGCAAGTACCGATCTAAACGCAAATCTTTCTCTATATACGTTGAAATTCCCGCCCCAATGCTTTGAAGCCTTTGCTTTTATCTTTGCAAATGGCGGCTCCTATATTAAGAAGACATATTTTGGGAATTATACATTACATTATAAATGCCAGTACGGCTATTTTCGATGTTTTTATTATTAATTTCATACATCTTAATGATGGATAAATCATATTTAAAGAGAAAAATTATACGCTCAGACCGGGACTTGAACCCGGGACCCTTGGTTTTCTAGTCCAAGTGCTCTACCATTTGAGCTACCTGAGCAAGTACCGATCTAAACGCAAATCTTTCTCTATATACGTTGAAATTCCCGCCCCAAATGCTTTGAAGCCTTTGCTTCTATCTTTGCAAATGGCGGCTCCTATATTAAGAAGACATATTTTGGGAATTATACATTACATTATAAATGCCAGTACGGCTATTTTCGATGTTTTTATTATTAATTTCATACATCTTAATGATGGATAATCATATTTAAAGAGAAGAATTATACGCTCAGACCGGGACTTGAACCCGGGACCCTTGGTTTTCTAGTCCAAGTGCTCTACCATTTGAGCTACCTGAGCAAGTACCGATCTAAACGCAAATCTTTCTCTATATACGTTGAAATTCCCGCCCCAAATGCTTTGAAGCCTTTGCTTCTATCTTTGCAAATGGCGGTTTTTCTCTTTAAATATGATTTATCCATCATTAAGATGTATGAAATTAATAATAAAAACATCGAAAATAGCCGTACTGGCATTTATAATGTAATGTATAATTCCCAAAATATGTCTTCTTAATATAGGAGCCGCCATTTGCAAAGATAGAAGCAAAGGCTTCAAAGCATTTGGGGCGGGAATTTCAACGTATATAGAGAAAGATTTGCGTTTAGATCGGTACTTGCTCAGGTAGCTCAAATGGTAGAGCACTTGGACTAGAAAACCAAGGGTCCCGGGTTCAAGTCCCGGTCTGAGCGTATAATTTTTCTCTTTAAATATGATTTATCCATCATTAAGATGTATGAAATTAATAATAAAAACATCGAAAATAGCCGTACTGGCATTTATAATGTAATGTATAATTCCCAAATATGTCTTCTTAATATAGGAGCCGCCATTTGCAAAGATAGAAGCAAAGGCTTCAAAGCATTTGGGGCGGGAATTTCAACGTATATAGAGAAAGATTTGCGTTTAGATCGGTACTTGCTCAGGTAGCTCAAATGGTAGAGCACTTGGACTAGAAAACCAAGGGTCCCGGGTTCAAGTCCCGGTCTGAGCGTATAATTTTTCTCTTTAAATATGATTTATCCATCATTAAGATGTATGAAATTAATAATAAAAACATCGAAAATAGCCGTACTGGCATTTATAATGTAATGTATAATTCCCAAAATATGTCTTCTTAATATAGGAGCCGCCATTTGCAAAGATAGAAGCAAAGGCTTCAAAGCATTTGGGGCGGGAATTTCAACGTATATAGAGAAAGATTTGCGTTTAGATCGGTACTTGCTCAGGTAGCTCAAATGGTAGAGCACTTGGACTAGAAAACCAAGGGTCCCGGGTTCAAGTCCCGGTCTGAGCGTATAATTTTTCTCTTTAATATGATTTATCCATCATTAAGATGTATGAAATTAATAATAAAAACATCGAAAATAGCCGTACTGGCATTTATAATGTAATGTATAATTCCCAAAATATGTCTTCTTAATATAGGAGCCGCCATTTGCAAAGATAGAAGCAAAGGCTTCAAAGCATTTGGGGCGGGAATTT
Source organism: Diploptera punctata (assembly GCA_030220185.1). Classification (NCBI taxonomy): domain Eukaryota; kingdom Metazoa; phylum Arthropoda; class Insecta; order Blattodea; family Blaberidae; genus Diploptera; species Diploptera punctata. The sequence continues at coordinate 729,196 of JASPKZ010001217.1, read as the reverse complement.
CAACGTATATAGAGAAAGATTTGCGTTTAGATCGGTACTTGCTCAGGTAGCTCAAATGGTAGAGCACTTGGACTAGAAAACCAAGGGTCCCGGGTTCAAGTCCCGGTCTGAGCGTATAATTTTTCTCTTTAAATATGAGAATTTTTTATATTTAAATTAATATTGGGAAGTAAACATTATGAGGTTATATCATTAATAGTGAGTGGAGAACATATTTTAATTGACTCACCTCATACATTTTCAAACTTCTTTGATACCGACGGTTTGAGACAATATCATGTCCTTCTTCAGTCATGGCTTCCACTGATGAAAATGAAATTCCATGATTGTTGATTTCTTTAGTGACATCACCTCTTGTGCTGCCATCTTTCGTTGGGATTATAAACTTTGTAATTAAATTTTTATCCACCGGAATATCGAAATTCATAGATCGATATTTATTCTTCTGAATGAATATCATTTCCTAAATTTTAGGAAGTGATATTTTGAGGTTATTTTAATTGTATTATTTTTAGTCTGATCATCTTACCCCAATATTAATGTTGATTTGTTCTTGAACATGTTTCAAAACAATTCTGTTTTATCGTCAGCTTGTCCAGAATGGTTTGATTTATGTTGCATTATGTTGCACAACCTGGATGTTGTCAGCTCCATCCTGTGGTTGGCCAAAAGAACCTCCAAACAAGGTCACGCTCTGTCGGTATTTCAAAATTCATAACTCTGTTTTTGTTCTTCTGAATATAGATTTTTTCAATATTTCAAAATAATATAATAATAGATTTTTTCCCAAATAGTCAACTCTTTTGTATTTTCTAACTGTTTTAATAATTTAGTGTCTGAATTTATATTATGTTTTTCAGTCCAAACATGAGCAGCAACTGCAGATTTTTCTATTTCCCCATTTTTAATATTTCTTATGTGTTCTTTGGTTCTAATTTTTAGGTTTCTTTTTGTTTTTCCTAATATCTTTTCACAACCCATACATTCAATTTGATATATTCCTGACTTTTTATTTTTATCAGTTTTTTCATTTTTGTTGGTTTTTATTACTTTATGTAAACTGTAGTTATTTTTCGGTGCTAATTTAATATTAAACTTCTCAAATATCTTTTGGAATTTATTGTGTACCCAAGCTGACGATAAAACAGAATTTTTTTGAAACATGTTCAAGAACAAATCAACATTAATATTGAGGTAAAATGATCAGACTAAAAATAATATAACATTAAGAGTATTGATACTCTAAATCTGTCTTAATTTTTGTTTATTTATTTGTATTATTTTACTTTTTGTTATTTGCAGGTGTCACTTTTAAAATCAGGTGATATAAATTAACAAGGATCTTCACATCTAAATGTAAGTTATGTTTGGAATTCTGTTCAAACTACTGAGGACAGGGATGTAAGTAGTTATGATATTGCATTTTTATGAACTGATTTTAACCAAATTTTTAAGACTATGATAATTTTTTAAAAAAACTGTAAATGGCATGAATAATTCCTGTATTTGTCAGACCATAATATGCTTTGATTTTTCACACAGAAAAACAAAAATATTAAACTTAACTAATTAACCATCTCATTGGCAGAATCGAACCCAGAGGCTTATTGCCACATGGACGTAAGCTCTCCCTATGATCCTATACTGGGCTAGCAAGTCCATACAATGTAACTGGAATACTACATATTTTTTATTTAAAAAGTAATGTTATTTAAAAATTATAATTAACCTATTTTTAATTAAATGTCGATGAATAAATTAACCAACAAAAAACTGGAGAATTCATTTGTTAGTTTATGATACATTAATTTTTTGAAATAATATACATATATGTATATACATTATAATTTAATATACATATATGAATATAGTCCACCGCTGTGGTCTCGAGGTAGCATGCTGCCTTGTCACGCAGCGGGCTCGGGTTCGATTCCTGGTTGGGACAGGCTCCTGGGTGAGGTTTTTTTTGTGTTTTTCCTCACCTGTAACACAAATGTCAGGGATCCAATGATCCCCGAAAATCATCTGGCCATCATCATCATCCATATCATTATCATCCTTTGCCAGTGTGGAAAGCAATGGGAAGCTACCACACCTCTAATTCCCTAGTAAAACTGCAAAGCATAGCATGAAAATGCTGTGATTGCAGTGAAAGACCTGCCCTTGGGCAGAATTACTGTGGATGGATATATGTATATATAATGTGTGGTTAGTGATAAATTAAACATATCCATTTTCATTGATTCTTAGAAATAGAACTTAAGTCAGTTATGAATGTAATATGGATATCTAGGATGACTTACGTTGCTGGCATTCTTCCATTGAGATACTTACGCACACCTCCAGGAACAAGCACAAATTTCTCTCTTTAATCTCCACATCTCTGTAGTAGTGAAACTTCATTCACAATACAATAGGGTTGCTTCTAATTCAAGAACACCTTATGATTTACACTGTGATATAAACCAATTATGAATATTTATGGAAACTAATATAAACAAACATAGTCTTCTTGATTTAGAAGCATTGTATTGGGTTTAAATCCAAGATAGCATCATATGGTCTGACAATATTTTAGTAGTTTTAAATAATGTTAATTTTATATTATATTTGTGTAATATCTGCTAGTATGATGAAAGTTTTTATAAAATAGTGAATGTTATTTGTAAGTATGCTTGAGAGAGAGTGACAGGAAGAATATGAAATGTGGTAACAATTTACCAGTAAAAGCTCCATGACTCATAAATATTTTAAAGATAACTGCATAAAATAAGTATTAAAAAATGCCACATTAGTCCAGAAATAAGCCATACCTTGATATAAGCTGCACCCTTAAATTTGAATGAAAAAAATGTTTGACACAAAAAAAGCCGCATCTAGATGGGGGAAGAAAAATTGTCATTAACATTTATTTTCTTTTACTTACATTTATATGTCGGTAACTTGCACGTAGGAAAAAACTTCAGCATCAAGACCCGGATATTTGATTTTTACATCGTCTTTGAATGACCTTGCTATTAGTGATAAATTATGTACAGATCTTTGTAGGTCGTCTTCTGTGGAAACAGCATGTGAGACAGAGCCCAGAGTTAGAATCCCCAGGGCAATTTTGAACTACCAACCACAGGGAAAGAGATTGATTGGACTTCTGCCAAAAAAGAAAGAAGGAAGGAGAATTTTCATAGATGTAACAGTTCTTAAAGGATTATAACTTGCCTGGATGATGATGATGATAAGTATTCAAACAAAAATAAAAATATATAAAACCCAAGACCTGTTGCCATCTATGGCCGTGAAAGTTGGGCCCTAACAAAAACTCAAGAAAACAAAATTAGAATATTTGAAAGAAAAATATTAAGGAAAATATTTGGCCCAATATGTGAGAGTGGAAATTGGCGAATTAAATATAATAATGAATTATATAAACTGTATGGTGATGTAGACATCATTAAAACAATAAAGATGGCAAGAATTAGAGGCTGGGACATCTCTACAGGGAAGAGGAATCAGACATATGTCGTAGAGTCACATTAACAACTATAATTGGAAACTGAAGATTTGGACGTCCTAATATTAGATGGCTGGACAGCGTTGAACAGGACCTGAGGACACTGGGTGTACGAGGATGGAGAGGGAAGGCGGAGAAGAGGGACGAATGGAGGTGCATTGTAGGGATGGTCAAGGCCTGCAATGGGATGTAGAACCAACAATGATGATGATGACAATCATCTTTGATTGGCAGACAATAAAAAAACAGCTGTTTTGTCAAGGACTGCATAGAGAATGAGTCAGCAGTTTACCACTTATAAGTAGCAGTGGGGGCTCCTGATTACTAACTGGGAGTTCACTACCTCATATCCAGTCTTCTAATTATACCGGTTTCAAAGCTTAATTAGCTTCATCTTCAGTAATTTCTTGTCAACTTGCCATCTGGTATAGATCAAATCAACTTTGAAGGTGTAGACCAAAATTCGAGTCATAATGATGACTGAAAATTGGAGGGAATCCTCTTGAAAATTGCAGTTTCTGTGCTTGAAGAACACAAAATATGAGATGAGACACAACTCATTTAATTAATATTTACCAAGTATATTGTTTAAAATGATAATAATTTTTTTAACAGTAAAGTTATGTAAAAAACTAAGGTAATAAATATAAACCACAACCTGACACTTTCTGTAATATAAATTTTGGATCAAAATTTGAGGCTTATTTTTGGGCTAATATGGTAGACTTAAATGTTAAATCTCTCGTAATATTTTATACAATAGATAGAATTAGAAGAATCCCTGCCGTAGTCGAGTGGTTAAGGTAAGAAGCCTTGGCGCAGAGCTACGGGACATGCGCTGGTTCGAATCTCCATGGAGGAAGGTATTTCGGCCAGTATGGGACCGGTGCCCACCCAGCATCGTGATGCATTTGGGTAGCTAGAAAAAGTAGCGCCTCAGGGTTTAGAAAATCAGCTATAACGACTGGGGGACTCGACATGCTGACCATGTCACCCCTACACTGGCTGGATGATCATCTACCTCTGTGATTGACACATGTGGATGTGAGGCCAGCAGTCGGCTGGTAGGCTAAGGGCCTTGTAGGCCTGTCGCGCCAGGAGGAGGAGAATTAGAAGAATTTTTTTTTTCAGTGAAGGACTTGTTAAAAAAATAAGGATATTAAAAATAAATGTAAAGCTGATATTTTTTTCTTCAAGCGCAACAGGCCTAGAAGGCCCTTGGCCTATCAATTGGCTGCTGACCTCACATCCAGATGTGTTAATCAAAGAGGTAGGTGATCATCTAGCTAGTGTAGGGATGACACGTGATCAGCGTGTCGGATCCCCCAGTCATTATAGCTGGTCTTCTCAACCTGGAGTCGCTACTTAATGTAGCTATCCAAATGCCTCACGATACTGGGGGTGCACTGGTCTCATACTGGCCGAAATTCCATGAGAAGATTTCTTTTCCCACGGAGACTCGAACCAGCGCTAGTCCCATAGCTCCTGCGCCAAGGCTTCTTGCCTTAACCACTTAGCTATGGCATGGGAGAAGCTGACATTTATGAAGTCTATTTTAAGATAATTTTCTGTGTAGCAGAAATGTGTATGAGAACAACAACAAAAAAAAGATTGGATGAATTAGTTAAGCATAATTAGTAATTTAAAATATGGGTAGATTTTTAAATATTCTATTTTTCATAAATATTTTATAAATAGGGACTTATAAGATGTATAACTTCTGATTTTTTTAATTCTCTGCCAATTTATAATGTATAGTACCAGAAGGACAATAAGTAAATCCAATATATTGGATTATCATGTGGAGAGAAATAATTGTCCACTGACAGCACTCCACTAAAATATGTCAATGGTCACTCAGTAATTTGCGACAAATGAGAAATACTGTATTTCTTTACTGTTGTCCAGAAGGTTTATAGCAAATTAATTTGGATGTTTCTTAAGTCGGTGCAGGTAATAAATGCTGTTTAACTTTCACAGGGAAAAAACACTATGAGGTTTAATTTAAGAATTAAATTAATGTTTTTATTACCTCACCTCATATCCTTTTTCTTCTAGACTGCAGTTTCAGAGCTTATCTCCATCATCAGTGGCCTCTGGTCGACTAGTGTTATGTCGTTTCTTGGCAGTTTTCTTCTTCCTTCTATCGGTGGACCGATGAACCTCTGGATCAGGTCAAAATTTGCGGTTGTTTTGAAATTCATGAGTTTATCTTTCTTGTTTTTTTTTTTTTTTTTGGATGTGGATTTTTTCCCAGACCGTGAGTTCTTTCTGTTTATCTGTGTGTTTGATTAGGCTGGAAAGAACTCACGGTCTGGAAAAAATCCACATCCAAAAAAACAAGAAAGATAAACTCATGAATTTCAAAACTCCTGCAAATTTTGACCTGATCCAGAGGTTCATCGGTCCACCGATAGAAGAAGAAAACTGCCAAGAAATGACATAACACTAATAAATTAATGAGTCATTTTAACATCTTACCTCATATTTCATGTTTTTCAAACACGGTAATATGAAATATGAGGTAAGATGTTAAAATGACTCATTAATTTATTAATTAAGAACCTCATAATGTGTTTCCCAATTTTAACTTTGACATAACACTAGTCGACCGGAGGCTACTGATGATGGAGATAAGCTCCAAAACTGCAGTCTAGAAGAAAAAGGACACGAGGTGAGGTAATAAAAACATTAATTTAATTCTTAATGAATGCTGTATTTTTCTATTTCCTATTTTACTGTTGGAATTAATCTTAATACGCACTTACCATCATTTTATTACTGATTGGTGTCATAGCCTGCTGTAGCTGCAAGGAGGTTTATGGCCAAGTGTGCAATGGCAACCAAAACTTTTCAAGCTCTATACATTGATTTCTGCGAACTGGTTTATAATTTATTTTAATAACAAGTGAATCAAATTATTTTGGATAATTGAATTAATTATACTTTAATTAAACATACTGGCGGCCAAATTTTAATAGGCAACTTGGCAAAAATGTGTTCAGTTATTCACAATTTTATGAAAAAAAACTGATTTTGTTCATTCACTCGAACGTAGTAATCTTGCAGCCAGATCTCGGACTATAATATCTTTGTAGAAGCAAATCTAATATAATGTAAATAGAAGTTCACTATTTGGGATTTCAATGAGAAAAAAATTTGTCAGCTCCTGAATTGCCTGAATAGTTCATGTGGTAAGAACACCAAGGAGTAAAGCTGGAGATCTTGGGTTCAAATTTGTTTAGGCAAGAATTTTTCTCTTCAGTTGTAAAAGTATTAACTACTGGTACTGCATATGAATGGCTTGCCTGAATATATCTAACTTTAATATCAAGTTCCTCATAACATACTGAAATAGTAATTGTTCGTATAGATAATGGATAAGCATAAAGATTTAAGTCATGGGAAATAATGTGTAAATTCATGAAAATATGGTCCATATTTATAAAATGTCATAATTTTAAGCAAAAAAACTGCTATATCTGTGATGGTATGTATAAGAAAGATTTTAATGTGTAAAGAAGTAAAATATCCTCATTTGAGTGTAAATATTTTATATTTAAATTTACACATTTTACATGAAGATAAACAAGTATTGTTTGAGTGTACTAACAAAGTGCATTCAAGATTTACCAAAAATTCATGGGAAGTGGCACTTTTTTGGGGATTGTTAGGGAAATGTGCACTAACATATATATAAAGTTCTTGGTGAGAAAAAAGTATAAAAAAGCAGAGAGAAAAATTAATTAAATTTGACATGTAAATAATCTAAAAATGTTATACAAACACTGTGTATAATTGCATTGGGTTATGACTATTGGGATGACATCTATCCAAACTCTCTAAATAAGAAGGAAAAATAGAACTAGAGATACATTTCATAATATAAATGAAATATAGCCAACCTACCCAAATCCTAATCTCACCTACCCAACATAGAACATAGTAACAAAAGATTAGGAATAGAAGAAAATATCTTGTTCATATCACAAACTTTTAATTTCATGTAATTGATAGCATTCAATATAGTTTAAAACCTGTGGCTGTATAGTTCATAACTTGTGGTTCATTCTAACATGCATAGTGCATCATTTTCCCTAACAATACCCCCTTTTGCTATGATGTATAAACATCTTTCTGTATCCGAAGTTATAGCCTCAAAGAATAAATTTAGATGTTTAAAATGAGTAATGCTGGATATAATAAGAATCAAATGAATCTTGAATTCTTCTTACCTCATACTTCTATGTTTTTTAAACACAGCACCGCAATATCGGCAACCATCGTCACCCGTTTTCATGAATGACGATGGTCACCGATACTGCGGTGCTGTGTTTAAAAAACATAGAAGTATGAGGTAAGAAGAGTTCACGATTAATTTAATTCTTATCAATAAAACCTCATAATGTTAAAAATTTCCAAATTTATTATATTTAAAAAAATGCTGGATATAAGTTTTTGGAATTTGCTAGTGTATAAAACAATGCAAGTAAACAATGTTTTAATAGAATACACGGTTACTAGAAAGAAGTAAACATCTGTTATAATTAATAAATAAAGTGAATCCTCAATAGTTTCATTCTTCAGAATTCACTAAAATCTTATATCCAATGCATTGTAACTATTTTTAAGAAAAGGTGTTAATCAGATTATAAAGTCACATATCATGACATTTGATCTCTTTGATTCTTGAAGATATTGTTTTTCTGTGAATAAAACATTTTAAACATAAGAATAAAGGGGTAGTGAGTTTTTTCTTCTTGATACTAGAATCCTATTAGGTTTCCTATTGCCATTTTGAAATTATATCAAGTAAATATGTTGAATAATGTCAGTGACAATGAACAAACTCGACACACTCCTCCGTTTATGTACAATTTCTATGCTACAATTACAGGTATGTGAGACTTAAACTGACGCTGGAAGTCAATATCAATTAAACTAAATACACAGTGACATGTGTAAGTACATTATTAAATGAAATTGGACACTTTACAACAAATGAGGAAAATCTTGAAGAAGTGGCAGAATTCAAATATCTAGGAATAATAATTATAAACAGGAATGAGATGTAGAAAGAAATTAAATAAAGCTCAACTCTGGAAATGCATGCTATTATGCATTACTGGGACTCTTGTCGTCCCAGTTTCTCTTTAAAAAAGTTGAGCTAAAACTATTCAAAACTCTTATTTTCCCATTTATATAATATGAATGGGAAACATGCTCTCTTACTTTAAGGGAGGAGAAAAGATTATAAGCATTTGAGAATAAATTTGTTAGGCAAATTTTTAGACCCAAGAGAGATGAACAGACAGATGAATGGAGAGTTTTTCTTCTCTCTCTAATGCCACCAGGATGTCTTTTATGACATTTCTGGCTTTCTTCCCTGGCATTGGCAGAATTGTAATCCATTTCTTAGGTTGGGGCACCTGAAAGGCAAATTACATTACCCCGATGATATGATGGGTGATAAATGATAAAGAAGTGCCAGGAGAGTTCTTAACCTAAACTCTAGACCATGGGCAACCACAGAATTAATTCCCTTTAAGAAAAAGTTTGTATGGTTTGACCAGGAATCAAACCCAGGACCTCATGAACAGTAGTCAGGAATGCTGACCACTAGCCTGGTCAGAATGGAGAAAATTACATAGGTGATTTTTAAGGGAAACCAGGTGTAATAATAACAGTTAAGTCTCATGGATTGTGATTGGCAAGAGATGTGGCATGAATGGAGAATAAAAAAGGGGCTTCGAAATTTGTTATAGGAAAGCCAGAGGGAAAGCACCCAGTAAGGGAAGAATGAGATTGTAGAATACCATTTACCATGATTTGAGGGAGTGAATTATACAGGGAATGATTGGAAAACATTATCTCAGGATAGTGGTATATGGAGAGCTTATGTCCACATGGTTATTGAAACTTTGTCTTCACTCATTTGTTGTTAAGTGTCCATTTACATTTAGATATTTTATTTCCACATATAACCATATATTTACTTTTATTCCATTCCCAGTTTCTTAGTGTTATTTACTATTACAAAAGGTTTTTCAGTTACGATAACATGTTATATTTGAAGAAAAAAATTATACGCTCAGACTGGGGCTTGAATCCAGGACCTTTTGAACTCTAGGCAAAGGTCTTGGGTTCAATCCCTAGCCTGAGCATATAATTTTTCTCTTCAAATATAATTTATACATCATTGAGATGTATGAAATCTTGTATATAAAAATCAATGTTTGTTGGTTTGTTTGTTCGTATTCTATGTGCAGCCATACCGTTGATCCGATTTTGATGAGTTTTTTTTGCAAAATGTTCAGAAGATTCCTGGGATTAACTTAGGTTATAAGAGAGTTGTGATATCCAACCCCTTCACCCCTAAAAATCACCCTTTGTAGTGAATAACGTGAAATAAAGTCCCTACTTTGACACTTAAATGGCTTATGCTGCCTAAACCATAACAAATACACCAAATTAATGTACACATAATTGGATATCTCAAAAAAAGTCCACGACAGCATACGTTTAACTTTTACGGATAACTCACAATAACCATTTTTGTTTTTCATTGATGCCAAGAGGATAGGGATAAGTCGATTCCCAGACAAGTGTGCTCTGCCATACTGTTCATCCAATTGAGATGGGGCTTTTTGAAAAATGTTCAGGAGATTCTGGGGATGAATATAGGCTATAAGGGAGTTGTAATACTCAACCCCTTCACCCTTAAAAATCACCCTTTGTAGTGAAAATTGTGAAATAAAGTCCCTATTTTGATGCTTAAATGGCTTACACTGCCTAAACCATAACAAATACACTAAATTAATGTACATAGAATTGAATATCTCAAAAAACTCTACAAAAAAGTCTGCAACAGCATATGCTTATCTTCTACGGATAACTCACAACCATTTTTGTCTTTCATTGATGCCAAGAATATCGGGATAAGCAGATTCCCGAACAGTGCATGCTGGGTATTAGCTAGTGAATAATAAAAACATACAATAACATGTGTTTAAAAATGTGTTTATTGAAAATTCCATGTACCAAATGTCAATATACATACAACAATGTTTGAATATTTTGATAAAAAATGCACAGCTTCTTTCAATATTAACATCTTAAAACACTTTTGACATTGTATTGCACAAATTCATAAATATTTGGCAAGCGTATTATGGGTAGACAGCTGTAAGAGATGTGAAAAGTAACTCAAATCAAATAATTACATATCTGATTCTAAATACCTGACATTATTACAATTTATTCAGTTAATGAAGGGTGTATTTAGCTTTAAAATATTAGTGTTTATATATATCTTAAATCGTTCAGTCTAAATTAACTTATAAAACAATTCCTGAAAAATCTCCCAATTGGTACACTTTTCAGGAACTGATTAACGGAAGGCTATAAAATTTGCAGGATGCTTTATGCTCCTATAGCAGATTCAGTAAAATAGTTCTTCAAAAACCATATTATCATAAATAGTTTATATAAAAATTATATAATTGTTATAAGTTAAAATTTGGTCATACCCTTCATTCAAAATATTATAGATATAACAATAAAACTGCTAGGACGGATTTTTACATAATGCTTATAGTTAAAATTTCACTTTCTTATTTATTACAGATGATGTGAAAACTGCATCTCAATATACATATGTGATGACCAAAACTTCAGTTATTTAACCTTCTGTCGGACACAATATTCTGATCTTCGAGTTTGGGCACAATGTGCCTGATCAGCACATGCTTAAAAATAATTATTTAACACACTGTTTGTCAATCTAAACAACAGGAAGTTGAAGAAATGTTATTGTTAGGTATGTCCAATGGATAAAATATTCAAAATTTGCTGCTAGAAAACTTTATTGGACATAATATTGATTAAACAAATTTTAAGAAAATTTGTGACAAGCCTCCAAACAACTTGATATAAAAGTAAGAACAGGTTAGGTTCAGTTCAAATATACTTGAAAATAGTTCACATTATCAATATTTAGCAAAATTATTCAAGAGTATAACACTGTTCAGTCCAAATAAGTTAAATAAGTAATTTTCTTTTTGCAAATATTTTTAAAATACACATCTTCAATAATGTAACGACTTTGGCGCAACGGGCTTCTCTGAACAAAATATTTACAACCCGCCATGGTAATGGTTGAGAGCAAACTGAGTGGGGTGGTTGTTTACAGCAGGTAAAAAGAAACGGCTATTCAGATGTTATTTAACATTTTCCAATACTGTTATTCGTATTTTAACACAGTTCCAACAATGGATCATATAATATTATAATGATATTGTGAAAAGAAAAATTAATGTGTGAATCAGGAATCGAACCGTGGACTTCTAGTTCTCCAGACTAGTGTGCAATCCACTGCCAGGTGTGGAATGGTGTAGTGGGTTGCACACTAGTCTAGAGAACTAGAAGTCCACGGTTCGATTCCTGGTTCACACATTAATTTTTCTTTTCACAATATCATTATAATATTAGCTATTCAGATGTCCAGTCGTCAATGCCGTCTGATGGCTGTGGAATGGGACAAAATTGACAACCTGTGCCTCTCAGATCAGATGCATTCAACGGAAGGTTAAAAATTAATTTGAACTGAATTGTTGGTTGGTTCGTATCTAATGTCGAGCACTTGATAATGAAATCATTCGCTCTCTTGCACTCCAATATTGAACTGAATTGTTGAACATATATAAAATACATATATTTTTAAACGTAAATGGATCCTTAAACAACACAAAACATTATAATAATGTCAGATAATTGGTATCAGAGATATCATTTTTTGATTGTGGGTTATTTTTTACCCCTCTTCACAACCGTCTAACCTTAAAAAAACTAAAACTTTTCCAAGTTTTTAATATTACTTTATGAAATGTAAGCTTATTTCCATATTTATCTAAAAATAATAATTTTCTTTTACTTTTAAATAATATTGTATGTAGTAAGGATTTATGTATGATATGTATTTAATAATAATATATCTCATACCCAGTGTAAACAACATAACATTGGAAAATTTCCAGTTTTGTAACAACTAGAGTAACATTAAGAAGCGGATATTAGCCAGTGAGTGAAATATTTTTAAATCTATTAGGGGATACTACCCCTGGAACAGATCATTGTCCTTCCACTTATTAATACACAAACATAAAATATATTAATCTCTCAGGAGTCCCTGCTCCTAGACAGATCATCAAGTCCATCAATAGATCTGACCTCAATAACATAAATTTATCAGAGATCAAACAGATCAATTCCTTCAAATCTTGTCAGTTAATCAGTATATACTTGAACTGGGTCACACATGAAAAAGAATAATATCTTAACAAATAAAATAATTGTGAGGTTACAAAAGAGTAGTTTTGATTCTTCATTAAATGTATCTAACTGCAGCTGATGCAAGTCCATTGGCATAGTTATAATTATTGCAGAGCTGAAGGGAATTTTGAGGTAAATGAATTCTAAAGTTTGAATGTTTATGAGAAATCAGGAATAAGAATTTGTAACTTTCATTGTAAGGAGGTGCATAGCATAGTGTAGTGGTTAAGGCAATATGCTACAAGTCAGAAGGTTGAGGATTCGAGTCCTGGTGAGGTCAGGATTTTTAGATTAACCCAAACTTTCTGGAGGCATTATGGCCCTGGGATCGACTCAGTCTCTAACAGAAATGAGTACCAGACTCTTGTTTGGGGGATAAGGATGGCCATCACAAAGGGCTAACCCTGCTGACATCAAGTGCCGATTATCTAGAAAAAGTGGGATCCTTAATCTCCAACTACCCCAAGGGCTTCCTAAGGTCTGTAGTGGCATCACTTTTATCTTTTTTACCATTGTAAGGCACTATACTATTAAGAGCAGAACTTATTACCATTTCCTTGTAGATAGAACATACTGTGGTGTACTTATTACCATTATTACCTGTAAGACAAATGTCAGGAAAACTTTAAGGCCCAAACAGTCCCTGAAATCATATGGCCATCATCACCATCCTTCACCGGTGTGGAAAGCAACGGGGCGCTACCACACCTACAATTCCCTAAAGCTACAATCATAGTATGAAAATGCTATGATTGCAGTGAAAGACCTGCTTTGGGCAGAATTACTATGGATGGATGGAAAACTCATTTTTGTCATTTTTACATTTAATAGCCTTTGTCTGTAAGATCACAATACAGTGGTACGTATTAAACAAACAGAAGGAGGAGCGGGTGCAGCTCTTCTCAAATTACATAGCCTTGGAGAGATTAAATTAGATCATATTTGAAGAGAAAAATTATATGCTCAGACTGGGACTTGAACCCGGGACCCTTGGTTCTCTAGGTAGCTCAGGTGGTAGAGCATTTGGTCTAGAGAGCCAAGGATCCCGGGTTCAAGCCCCGGTCTGAGCGTATAATTTTTCTCTTTAAATATGATTTATCCATCATTGAATAGTAAAAACATTGTATTAAAATAGATTTTGATGCTGAAGTAAAAGCCATATAAACACCCCTGTTGACCATAGGGATTTAAAACACTACTGTTGATTCTAAAGCAGCAATGCAATCAATAGCTACAGATTATCAACCACCTTCAGAATGAACTACGGAAATAAGGAAATTAGTTAAACACGTAACAAATCTAGGAAAACAATCTACCCTTGCAAAAAAGGAACACATATTACCAAATAAAGCACCAATTAATTCTCAAACTGCAAAATGGCTACTGAATAAAACTAACACATTTTTATAAAATGTAAATTTAATTACAAAAGATGAAGTTTGGAATGGAGTACAAGATAAATGGGACTTAATAAAAAAAAAACAAGAAAGGAATGTATAGCCATTTTTAGGAACATAAAATGAACATATTTACAATATTTTACAAGAATTAATCACTATGAGATTTAATTTATGGTAAAATCAAATGTTTCTTACCTCTCCTCATACAAATCTTCTAAGTATATCGCGATTTTGAGACCATAACGGTCTCATCTTCAATACTATTTTGGCGACTGATGTTATATCGATCGGAACAAACTCCTCCTCTTCCCTCTGTTGGTGGACCGATGAACCTCTGGATCAGGTCAGAATTTGTGGGAATTTCAAGTTCATAAGTTTTACTTTGTTTTTCTGAATGTGGATCTTTTCCCAAAACGTGAGTTCCTTTTGTTTGTCTACTTGTTTAATTGGTCCGAAAAACATTCAATTGAATCAAAAGCCAGTCTAATTAAACAAATAGACAAACAAAAGGAACTCACGGTTTGGGAAAAAATCCACATTCAGAAAAACAAAGGAAAATTTATGAACTTCGAAATTCCTGCAATTTCTGACCTGATCCAGAGGTTCATCGGTCCAGCAACAGAGGGAAGAAGAAGAGTTTCTTCCAATTGACATTACGTCAGTCGACAAAATAGTACTGAAGATGAGACTGTTATGGTCTTGAAATCGCGATCTACTTAGAAGATTTGTATGAGGAGAGATAAGAAACATTTGATTTTACCATTAAAAATCATCGGAGAACATATTGTTTAAATAACTCACCTCATAGGATTCATGCTTCCATGATATCGCGATTTCAAACATAATCATGGAAGCATGAATCCTATGAGGTGAGTTATTTAAACAATATGTTCTCCGATGATTTTTAATGATTATACCTCATAATGTTTACTTCCCAACATTAATTAAATATGATTTTACCATATTTACAATATTTGTAATGAATAGTGATCACCTGAAGCTTAATGTGGTGTAGGTTCAAACAATTATACTGTGAAGCCAGGGTTAAACCCAGTGGTTTATCACACAAATAATTTTATGCTATGAAATCATTGTGGAGAATAATGTGACCAGTTCAAGAACTTAAAAACACTTTTCCATATACTAAGACAATGACAAGATGTTAACATAGTAACAAGTGCAAGATAGAAATGTATTACAATTTATATGATTGTAGATGAAAGCATGATGCACACTTATTTACTTTAAAAAATGTATACTGTAAAATTGATTTTCAATTTTATCACAAGCTGAACTATTAAGGAGAGTCAGTTATGAAGAGCAGTAAAAAGTAACTCATAACACTGGTCAACATGATTTTTGTCTCATGAGTACCAATAGTTGTACTTAATGCAGTTTTTTATTGTGTTTTCAAATATGTATTTGGAATTTCTCCATCACCCAGTTTTTTTTTTTAATTTCAATTTCAATTAATGGATTTAAATAATTATTATTTTAATAAACGTTTTTTCGTCCATTGTAAAATAAAACCAAATGAGCTAACTCAGGAGATTTCAGCTATGGAAAAGAGATATCAAGGCAAATGGAATCCTAATATGCTGGCCGATTATTTTTGGACCATCAAGAGGGATGCTCCACAGGCGAAATATAGCAGAAAATTGTCATTTCTTACTTTCTAGGTGTCGGCTACGGTGGACTAGTGGTTATGCTCCTTGCCTCTGGTCCCGAGTTCATATCCAGCCGGGGTCGATGGATTTTTTAGGATGGAAAAATCCAAGGAGCAAGTCCTCCGGGAGGGACTTTAAGCCGTGGGTCCCAAGTCTGAAGATTTTCAGGCTCGTAAAAGATCCTTACGCCTGAATGAAAGGCTCTAAA
Organism: Diploptera punctata; assembly: GCA_030220185.1. Taxonomy (NCBI): domain Eukaryota; kingdom Metazoa; phylum Arthropoda; class Insecta; order Blattodea; family Blaberidae; genus Diploptera; species Diploptera punctata. The sequence continues at coordinate 713,083 of JASPKZ010001217.1, read as the reverse complement.
CAAAATTTACTGAATTTTCCTGTCCTAGTACTACCTTGGTTTCCTAGATGTCAGTATGAGGCGGAATGCTGACCACGGACCACTCTAAGGACATCTATATGAAAACAAGTGTAACTAAATTAGTATGGTTCAAATTCTTCCCTATAGGGGGAGAGCGCCTAAATCTCTGTTAAGGGAAACATGGGCTTACAAGACAAGACTTTCTAGGTGAGTCCGAATGTAGAAAATATTAAAGAGTTTGAAATTATAAATGCCTGTCTTTCAGAAACCTTGCGTGATGGAGAAAACCTGATATCATATTTGAATTGAGGAGAAAAAAATACTATCAGAATCACATATTTTTCTTTCTGAGACAAAAAAAAGTTTCTTTTTTGTTCCTCAATGTAATCAATTATGTCTGTAAATTACATCTCTGATTCTAATTACTTGACAGTATTACAGTTTTTCTATTAATTAGCAATAAATCTAGCTTTAAAAATATTCAGTCTGATTTTATAATTGAAGTTGGTCATCGCATACCTATATATTGAGGTACAGTTTTCTCATCCTCTGAGGAGAGGAGACCATTGGACGTCAGTTGTGAATGTGAACAGCGTTGAGAATGTCACAAATACAGTGACGAAATCTAGATCTGCGAGGGAGTTAAGAAGTATGAGGTGAGTCAAGAAACAACTCAACAAAATTAAAAATTATTTTACTCACCTCATATTTCTTGATTTTTATGCAGACTAGTTTCATTGCTAACTGTGCGACATTTTCAATGCTTTACAAGAAACATGAGGTGAGTCAAAATATAAAACTCAAATATAATAAAAAATATATTCTTAATTAACACAAAAAAATTGTAATGTCAGATAATTACTAAGTGGATGATAGTCTACCTCTGTGAATAACATATGTGGATGTAAGATGCACAAACAGCTGGTAGCTCAAGGGCTGACATGCCACGGAATGAAGTGAGTGAATTTTTTTTTGTTATTATGAGTTAATTTTTTTACCCCTCTTCATAGCAAACTTTCCTTAAGGAATACAATTCTTGCAAAAGGTCCTTGTATCAGAAACTTACACTATTTATGCATCTATTAGAGGTTTCTACCTCTTGAACAGATCATTCTCCTCCTACTCTCTAGGATTGTAAATTATTATCATGTGTATCTAGTACTTGTTGATTTAGTAAGGGAAGAGCCAACAAAATGAGCAGTTTGACTCTAATTCATTAAAATACAGTAAAACTTCTTTAAGCCGACCAACAAAAATTTCTTTGAAAAGTCTCCTTAGAGGGAACTGATTATGTATCACCCTGAATACAATTATTAGTGTTGAAAAATTTACTGTCTCACTTGTATCTCATATGAATGTTACATATCATTCAATAATGTATGTATATACCCAATAGTCTCTCATTGACACATAGGTGCTACCCTAGCCAAAGTTTCTTGATTAAGTTATTTGAAAGTGATCCCATTACATGCCTTAGGAGACCCGGAGATAGTAGGAGGTTGAGGCTCCCACTTTTTCTAGACAATCGGCGCTGGGTTGTCAGCCCTGCGTGACAGTCGCCTTGACCCCCCAGAACAAGCATCTGGTACTCATTTTTGTTAAAGACTGAGTCGACCCCAGGGCCATGGTGCCACCAGAAGGTTTGGGTCAGTTTAAAAATTATGACTCCACTGGGACTTGAATGCTTGACCTTCCAGTTTGTAGTGTATTACCTTAACCATCTACACTACGGCGTGGCCCTTTAAGGTTATTAGTTATGCTTTTCTTCCCTATGTACCGTGCCATAGCCGAGTGGTTAAGCCAAGAGCAGAGCTACAGGACTTGCACTGGTTTGAGTCCCCATGGGGGAAGAAATTTTCTCATGTAATTTTGGGCAGTATGGGACTGGTGCCCAACCAGCATCATGAAACATTTGGGTAGCTACAATAAGTAGTGACTCCAGGTTGAGAAGACCAGCTATAACTGCTGGGGGGCCCGACATGCTGACCACATGTCACCCGTACACTGGCTTATGATCATCTACCTCTGTGATTAACACATGTGGACGTGAGGCCAGCAGCTGGATGGTAGGTCAAGGGCCTTCTAGGCCTGTTGTGGTTGGAGTTTTTTTCCCCCCTATATATATATCAGTGAGTAACTTGGGATCAGCACATGGCCTGAATGAGATATAAAGTAGGCAACTTGATGGAGAAGGTGGGTTAAATTTTGTTCAGTGGCACTAATTTAGGCTTGAGGTTCTTTTATGAGCCCGATAATCTTCAGACTCTGAATCCACAGCTTAAAAAGTCTCTCCCAGAGGACTTGTCCCTATGATTTTGCCATACTAATAACCCACTGATCCCGGGCAATTTTGAATTTGTGGCATCAGGACTAGAAACAAGGAACATGACCACTAGACCAACGTAGTCGACATTCAATAATAGTTAGTTATAATTAACTGTTGTTGAATGATTTTGAATTTAGAAAACAAATGGATGTCATGTATTTAAACAGGAAAACACTTTAATGATTTTATTTGTGATTGTTATATTATTACAATGCGCTTTACGATTTAAATAGCATACAAGGACAAGGATATGCCTTCATTGGGGAGTATCTTAAGAGGAGTGAATTGTTTATAAACCTATATTTGAAGAGAAAAATATATGCTCAGACTGGGATTTGAACCCAGGACCTTTAGCTTTCTATGCCAATGCTCTACCAATCTAAATGCAAATATTTCTCTTATACATTGTTAATTCCATAGCGTCAAATGCTACAAACCCTTGCTTGATCATGAAAATGGAGGCTTCTTTTTTTTAAGAAGACTTTTATTGTGAATTTAAACATTATTTTATAAAGCCAGAAGGGTTTCTTTCAATGTTTTATTAATTTAATACTTCTCAATGAAGGACAAATTATATTTGAAGAGAAAAATATATGCTCAGACTGGGGTTTGAACCAAGGACCCTTGGCTTTGTCAAAAGTATGGTTGTTAGAGGTGGTCGTATTATAGAGGGTCAAAATATATTAGTAATATGGGAATAATGTTCCATTTCAAGTAGAAATGGTTGGGAACAGGGTGATTGGTTCAAATGGGTAGCCATCTAGAGAAGTTTCACTGTATATAGAAAATATGAATACTTTTTATAAAACTTCCGCTAAACCATTCATGATAAAACGGACAATCCCATTTCTGATATACATATAGCTCTATTAAGGCAGTACAATCCTTGAATAGAGTCTTTGTACTCTTTGTTTTAAGCATGCTGTTTGTTAATTTATTTACAAATATCTTTGGAATATAGTTTAGGAAATTTCTTATTGAGTAATTTTATCTATTAAGGGAAGAAGATGGTATTAAAATAACTTTTTGCTATTTACTATAACATTCTAGTATTTCACACAATTGGAAAGTATAAATAAATGGCAAATTCACAAAAAAATAGGTAAAAAATTGAGTTTTGCAAAAATATATATAACCCAGCCATTTTTAAACATAAACATATTTGAAGAGAAAAATTATACGCCCAGACTGAGACTCGAACCCAGGACCTTTGGCTTTCCGACTGAGCTACCAGGGTGAATTACAATCTAAATGCAAATTTTACTCTTATATACGTTGTAAATGTCCGTGTACCAAATGCTATAAAACATTTGTTTCTATCTTTGCAAATGGTGGCTTCTTAATAAAGAAAAATTTGCACTTAGATTGAAACTCGGTAGCTCAGTCGGTAGAGCATTGGCCCGGAAAGCCAAAGGTCCTGGGTTTGAGTCTCAGTCTGAGCATATAATTTTTCTATTAAAATATGTTTTATACATCATTGAAATGTATAATAAAAACATCAAAATAAACTCATAGTTCTGTTGGTAATTGATAGACTAGAATTTTAATTTTTTTAGAATTTTAATAACTCGTATAAAAATAAGATATAATTAGTAAACTTATAAAATTAGTTTTGTAATATATTTTTAAAGTAAATATGTGAACACTTCATAAAATAATTAAAAATTTAAACATTGGAAAAATAGAAAATTTTACCTGGGTCTAAATAAACACATTCCAAATTTCATTCAGATATCTTTATTTTTTAAGGAGTTGTATAAATTTTTGTGCTGGGATATGAATCAAAATTAAACTTTCAGAAAACTGCAATGAAATATTAGTATGCATAGAAGAGTCAAATCTTACTTCTTTAATGGTATTTAAAATTATTTTAATTACCTATTGAATGAAATGCTTCCTTAACATGCCAAGATATAGGCCTACTTTTAAGCCTAAAAATAAAAATATAACATTTTTAAAATGTTGACTATTTCAGACCATCCTCTTCTCTTAAAGCGATATAATCCTTGAATAGATTTACATTTTAAACTTATTAATATAAAGATACATTGAGGCTTCTACATCTGGAATCAATGATTGTGAAAAGAATAAGCAGAAATTAAGTCTATTTTATAGTGAGCGGTATATTTGATGGCCAATGATGCAGAGCTGGAAGAGATGTACTTGCTAATTGCTTCCATGTTCCACCTCCCACTATTGCCCAGTGACATGCCACTGTACAATTCATCCCTTTCGCTAAAAAATTCTATTATTTAAGATTGAGTATTTGGGTGGTATTATATGGAAATACTTAATTTTTTCCCCCTTCATCCATGTCAAAATCCCATATTTTAGATGGTATAGTTGCTGAGAAATTATTTATTTATTTATTTGTGATTAAGTCTTTAATATGCATTATCTAAAGTAGTCATTCCCAAAGTGGTCTATATTAACCCCCAGGGGTCGTTATAGACCACTTTGGGAACTGTGTCAGCTGTCAGAAACTCATTTGATGTTGGTGAATATGTAATTATTCAATATTAGGAAGGCGGGGGGGGGGAGGTCTAACCAAAATAGGAAAAAGTGGCACGTGGTGTACGAAACAAAAGAAACTTTGAAGGCCTCTAATCTAGAGTGAGAAATAATTTATATTTGAAGAGAAAAATATATGATCTGACTGGGGTTTGAACCCAGGACCTTTTGCTTTCTGTGCAAATCCTCTATGGACTGAGCTACCTGAGCACTCTAATCTAAATGTAAATTTTTCTCTTATATTCTCTGTTAATTCCCTGTTTAGATTGGAGTACTCAGGTAGCTCAGTTGGTAGAGCGTATATTTTTTATTCAAATATAATTTATCCTTCATTGAGATGTATTGAATGAATAATGAAAGCATGTGAAATAATTATTTATCCATTTAATAAAGTCAATAATACTCCCTATTCAAAATACGTAAATGCATTAATAGTTGTATCGCTGTAAAGTTTCAGAAAAAAAAAACATAATTTCATATTCCATTAATAAAATTAATAAATAGATAAAATTACTTTATCTTAACATGAGTATAGTAAATATTTATTTTTAATAAATGTACCTTTTTATAAACACAGTTTAAGATAATATTGGAAAAAATCTCAAGGTAATGGGAGTGAAAGTATGGAGGAAAAAAAAAAACAGAAGAGGTATTGTGAGGGTGGTCAAGACCTGTAACAGTAACATCTATGATGATGGTGAAATTAAGTGTTTCTTACCTCTCCTCATATAAATTTTCTAAGTTGATCGCGATTTCGAGACTATAACTGTCTCATCCTCAGAACCTTCTTGGCGACTGGTGTTATGTCGATCGGAAGAAACTCTTCTTCCCTCTGTTGGTGGACCGAAGAACCTCTGGATCAGGTCAAAATTTGCGGGAATTTCGAAGTCCATAAGTTTTCCTTTGTTTTTCTGAATGTGGATCTTTTCTCAAACAGTGAGTTCCTTTTGTTTGTCTATTTGTTTAATTAGACTGGCTTTTGATTCAATTAAATGTTTTTCAGACCAAGCATGAGCAGCTACTGCTGACTTTTCCACTTCTCCATTTTTCATGTTTCTAAGATGTTCTTTCACCCTTATTTTCAAATTTCTTTTTATTTTTCCAATATAAATTTTGTCACAATCCCCGCATTTGATCTGATAAATTCCTGATTTGTTTTCAAAGAATTGAAAATGAAAACAAATCAGGAATTTATCAGATCAAATGCAGGTATTGTGACAAAATTTATATTGGAAAAACGAAAAGAAATTTGAAAACAAGGGTGAAAGAACATCTTAGAAACGTAAAAAATGGAGAAGTGGAAAAGTCAGCAGTAGCTGCTCATGCTTGGTCCGAAAAACATTTAATTGAATCAAAAGCCAGTCTAATTAAATAAATAGACAAACAAAAGGAACTCATGGTTTGGGAAAAGATCCACATTCAGAAAAACAAGGGAAAACTTATGAACTTTGAAATTCCTGCAAATTTTGACCTGATCCAGAGGTTCATCGGTCCACCAACAGAGGGAAGAAGAAGAGTTTCTTCCAATCGACATAACACCAGTCGCCAAGAAGGTTCTGAGGATGAGACAGTTATAGTCTTGAAATCGCGATCAACTTAGAAAATTTATATGAGGAGAGGTAAGAAACATTTAATTCACCATAAATTAAACCTAATAGTGATTAATTCCTATAAAAGTTAAATCTATGATGATGATGATATTTTAAGATAGAGGTACAGGTACACAGAGAGTGAAGGACAGACTGTATAAACAGCAACATCACATGTCTTCTATTGGTACCAGCTCTTCAGCCATCAAATATGCACTCACTATAATAGTTTTTCATAAGATATTGAGAAACTGCATTATTCAGTATCCTAAGGAAACTGGGTAGAATTTTTACATAAGGGCCTTTGTCACATGAGCAAGCTTAACAAATGAAGTACTATGCTTACAGATTGGAGTGGAATTAACAGATCTTTAGACTTCTGACAGTTCAGCATTTGAGAATTTTGGGTGCATTGTCATTCAACCTTAACAGCCAGTCACTATGAGATCACTCCTTACCTTCCTCAAAATTTTGAAATATTTTGAATTTCCCAAAATACAATCATAGTTTTTGTTCAGAATTTGTTTATTGTGTTTGATTTTTATTGTAAATATTAGTATTCATTTAATTAGTGAATGTGTCTTAAAATTGTTAATGATTTTGGCTATTTTTGTTATTTGTGACAAGATGTTACCACTTCTGAATTACAAATTCTGGTGAGCTCCAATCCCTCTCAAAAAATGTTCAACTAAAAATATATAAAACGGTTATTCTTCTAGTTACAATACATGGAGGTGAAACATGGGCCTCTTAGTTTAAAGGAAGAAAAGATTATGAGTATTTGAGAATAAAGTGTCTAGGAACCAAATTTTTTTGGATGATCAGACAGGTGAATGGAAGAATAGAACATGATCTTTGTGGAAAATCAGACATCATAAGAAAAGTTAAATCTCATGGCAGGCTGGACATGTGGCATGAATGAGGGGCACAAAAACTTCTTGTAGGAAAGCCAGGAAAGTGCCCAGTAGGTATGCCAAGATAAGATGGGAGAATAATATTAACCATGTTTTGAGCAAGGTTAACTATAAAGGAAGGGGGGGGGGCATACTGTAGCATAGTGGTTAAGGTACTGCGCTATAAGCCGGAAGGTCGAAGGTTCAAGTTCTGATGGGGTCAGGATTTTTAAAACTGACCCAAACCCTCTGGCGGCACTATGGCCCTGGGGTTGGCTCAGCCTCTAATTGAAATGAGTACCAGACACTTGTTTTGGGGATAAAGGCGGCCGTCACGCAGGGTTGACAACCCGGCTGACATCAGGTGCCGATTGTCCAGAAAAAGTGGGAGCCTTAACCTCCTATTACCCCAAGGGCCTCCTGAGGCCTGTAGTGGGATTACTTTACTTTTTTTTTAACTATAAAGGAAATATGTGGAAAACATTAGCTCAGGATAGGGATGTATGGAGAGCTTATGTCTGCATGGCCATGAATCTCTAAGTTCAATACTGCCAGTGAGTGAGTGAGTTAGTTAGTTAATCAGTTGGTGTAACCCCCACCATTAGACTGTAACTGTCACAAGTACAAACATCTGTTAATTGCACTCTATAGTATTATTGCTATGATATTTCTCATTATATGCCACAACAGTTAAGGAAATTAACTTAGTAAAAATATTAATAATTTAATAAATACTTTGGTAATTTATTTTGGGTTACTTAATATTTTCATGTATTGCACTTTTCAAGGAATTTTTTTCCTTATATTCAATTGGCATTTGACAGTTGGTCTACTCTTCATTACTCTGTTGGTGGACTAATGAATCTCCAAATTATTTCCAAGGAATTTCAGAATTCATTATTCCGGGAAAAATTATTAATTTGAAGGATCATCGATCAACCAATAGAGATAGGAAGAGTATGCCTACAGAAATACCAACAATCAAATCAACATATGCCAATTGAAAATAAGGAACAAATTTCCTTGAAATAGTACTGGAAAAGATACAAAATATGAGATGAGGTGTAAAATCTGATTCATTTAAAGATTGTTAAATAGAGTAGATGTATGTGACCTCAGAGCTTTTTTATAGCATCTCAAACAATAGACATAATCTTGTAATATAACACAAAGTTTCAATGAAAATATCCAAGGTCTATCTGGGTTTTGTTTACATCTACATATTCTTTGATTTATTTAAAACAAGTATAGTTTAATTTTTAAAATGTAAAGAGAAAGTTATTCAATCAAACTTTTATTTAATATTTATTTAATATTCCTAAAAATATCAGTTAACTTTTATTTATTGAAAGAAAGGGGTTTCCTATTATAATATGAGAAGCAAAGCACCAAAATTTGATATTTCAGTTACAGTGAGAATGATTGAACTATGATCTCTGAAAGGAAAATAAAATTATGCTAATTTCTCAGTATAAATATTCTGCTACAAAATTTTGTTTTTAAAAACTTTTCTAAACTCACTGAGCACTAATTTTTAAATATTATGCAAAATGACTGATGAATTAGGATTATGAAAGACTTGAACATTGTATCACAGCAAAGAAGCATAGTACCTAAAACAATACAAGGGACGGATTTTAGTTAGCAAGTAATACATAAATCTGCTTTGGAATGATATCAAAATAGTTTCATAAAATTTCCAGCTGCAAATAAGGCATCTTTCATTAACATTTATATCCTATTTTACATCTATAATTATCACAGTTCTAATATTAAATTACAACAACAAAATTCAATATGCATTAATTCACACATATAGTTATATATCTTATAAACTAATTTAAGGATATGTAATATCTTTATAATTAAAAAATATTGCTAAGCTTAAGAAGACGGTGACATGTTACTCCTTAAGGTTAAGACAGTAGGCCAAAATTAAAAAAAATATAAATAAAATCAATTTTTTGTTTTTTTTATAATTAAATAGTCTGTTATTTTCTGAACATTTCTGTATATGATTTTTCACTGAATGCGCCAATTGTAAGTGCATTTTTTCAACAATTGACAGTTGTCAGTCTGTAATATCATTATACTTTAAACCTTGTTTTCTCGAAGGTGAAAATTTTGTAACATTTGCCCCATTATCTCAGGAACTATTAGAGATATTTACATAAAATTTTTACAGGCAGTAAATCTAGTTAACTAAAGCTGTGGAACCACAATCATGATGATCTCTTGTACAGATCCTTTCTTATGATTTTTTAGAAGTATTTTTTTAAATAAAAAAAAGAGACTAGTGGCAAAAAAAAAATATATATAGGACATCAATATTTAGATACAAGTTTGACTGAGGTTCAGTGGTCTTTACAAGCCTCATTTAATATGCTGTAAAAATTTCATTACAATCCATTTAGTAGTTCCTGAGATAATGGGTCTCAAATTCCCATGTTTTAACATTGATGGGATAGGGCCTCCATCTCACCTTAAAAACAGTTAAAATTATATCTCGGTTTAGGCAGAAATTTTTCTCTTTAGAATTGAAATAGACAATTAACCTGACAAGGGTATTGTCTACCATTGCATGTCGAAACCTACCTTGAAATTTCTTTCAGAGAAGTATTGTAATGTACAAAGGTTGTGTCCAAAAAATTATCTGCCTTTTAACTGCAAGGCACTAAGATTCAGTGTCAAATCTCTCATTTAAAATAGTTCAATGGAAGTAGAGATATAAAACAGGATTATAAAGAGAGATGAACTAGGACTATACTAGGTAACAGAGTGTATCATATTAACAAATCACTTCTTGGATCCAGATTAACTGTCAACAATGTTAAAGTTAGAATATTCTGACCGTGATGGCTTGTGCCTATGAAACCTATATCTTATAAAAAAGCCAAAATACAAAAATGATTAATTTTCTAAATGAAAACCCTAAAAAAAGTTATCAGCCTGCTAAAAATGGAGGTGCAACTTGGATAATATTAGAACAAATGATGAATTGAATACAATAATTAAAAATAAGAATAAATAATAGGGATTAGAATATTCATGACTCACCTCATATTTGTATATTTCTTGAAGACCCAGGTTTTTACACATTAAGAATCATTATAAATTCTTTCTAGAGTTAAAAAGAATTGATAATGCTGAACGCATCAAAACCTGGGTCTTCAAGAAATCTACAAATGTGAGGTGAGTCGTGAATATTCCAAATCCTATTATTTAAAATATAGTGTCACTTCCTTTAAGTATTATATAAAAAAATAAATTATATTCTTAATTTCATAAGAGCATAAAGTTTAAGTGATTTGGTCAAGTAAATGGAATGTGTGACGAAAGCATTGTTAAAAATTATTTATCTAGTGGGAAATCTTTATAAACTATAGCCTAAGGCAGATGGGAGGATGATGTCTTACAAGATTTGAAGGAAATGATACAAAATTGGTTCAGCTGTGTTTCTGATAGGATTCAATAGAAAGAAATCATTGAGAAGGCCAAAGTGTTCAATTTAATTTAAATAAATCTGTAATGCCTAAAGAGAAGAAAAATCCATTGATCCTGGCTGGGTTTGAACCTTGGAACCAGAGAGAAGCATTGTAATCACTAGTCAAACTGAGGACAATTATAATTGTGAGAAAATATGGTGGGGGGGGGGGAATTTAAAGGGTTTTTTAAGTTTAAAATGGATGTATTACATGTGACGTAAAACTCGAATATATTTATTGTGGAGTATATATATAGATATGTCCAAGATATGCTATGGGTGTATAATAGAGAGACATGTCTGGTAGCAATCAAATTTATTGTTTGATTATCGTATAAAATTGTTAATCAAAACTGTCATTACGTAAAATCTCACCATATTCTTAATGTATTTCAAAAACATAAATACCATAAAGACCCAAAAATACAGGATTGTTTTTCTTAAATTTTGACTATAAATGGACAATTATTTCTTGAATCTCTAATCCCAAACATGGCATAATTGTATAAATTACTTATATACAACATTTATAATAATTAAAATAATAACTGAATTACATTTTAGAAATGATACGAAAATATGCTTATAAATATAATAATAATGCATAAAATGATGGTTTCTAATATTAACAAATATACAATACTACATTTTAAAAATACTTGTAATATTTATTCTATGACATGCTAGATGAAAAGATATTATTTTAGTAATTATTTACTAATCGTCAACCAAGGACTTCGTTCAAATAAACAATCAAATGTGAACTATTTTATTGTAACCATAACAATACAGTATTAATAACAAATAGTTTTTTTTTTTTTCACTCAGGTAGCTCAGTCAGTAGAGTATTGGCCTGGTAAGCCAAAGGTCATGGGTTCGAGCCCCGGTCTGAGCATATAATTTTTCTCTTCAAATATGATTTATCTTTCATTGAGATGTATGAAATGAATAATAAAAACAACAAATAGGTTTGCCTAGATGCCATTTTGAAATTATGTTTCCTCATGTCAATATTATTATTGTAACTATTACGTTTTTGTTTACTTCTCATTTAAACACATTATTCTTAAAACTTAAAAAGCTAACAAACCAAAATAACTCACACCAACATTATATTTGTAGTAGCATTTATTATTAGTAAGATGAATTTTGTTGGTTAGCTTTTAAGATACATTTTCATTTGAATAATTCAGATTGAACGAAATTATTGGTTGATTACAAGTAAATATTTACTATGATTTTAATTTTTAATTAAAATATTTAATTATATTAAACATATTACGTTTTTATTTGTATGATATGTAGGCCTATGTGTGAATAAATACATAACTTAGAGTTTCAACTTGAATTGTTTAACAATGCAAAAAGAACTTTAAATACACTCATAAAATATATGGCTTATAAAACTAATAATACTTTTTTTTTAATCTTGCATATTTAACAAGCAATTATTCAGTTCACTGACTGGAATAAATAATAAAATTGTATGTTGAAAAAATGTTAAGTTTAGCTGAGGAAAGCCATGTAAAAAATTTGTTATTAATTACATTGTTGAGCGAGAAATCTGACTGATCAGTGTTAAACTTTCAGATCAACATAATGAGGTTCTTTTTAATAAATATGTTGAGTGTGTGATTCATCTTACTTCATAAAACATGTTCTTTTAAACATGTTTCATTACACCTGCGGTAAGATGAAACAATGTGAGTCTGTTGCAGTTACTTACTTCATACGACATATTTCAAAATACTTGAGTTTCATCTTCGGCTTGTCCAGGCTAAATCATGGTTGAGTCTGGACAAGCTCAAGATGAAGCACAATGTTTTGAAACATGTCCTACAAGAACTCAACTTTTATGAGGTAAGATGCAACAGACTCACCCTATTTATTAAGGACCTCATAATGTTACTTCCTATTATAATTTTATTAGAGACTCGCCTTATTTACTACAACTATAGTTGCATTTTTAGTAAAATAAAAATAAACTTGTTAAGATATACAATTGTTCCAATTTATAGTTTCTTATAATATGTTTAAGACTGTTATGCATAAATTACAAATAAGTCTGTGTACAATTTTGAAAATAATAAAAACTGAATGATACCTCTAAATAAGTTGTTAAGCTTGATTCTCAACTTCTCAGCAGGTGTAATGAGGTGTTGAATAATCTCGTTCAGTTAAGTAGATTACAGTCATTTTTGTAAAGAATTCTGTACCTTTAAAAACAAGGATTTTGCACATACGATTCTTTTCTTATTTCTGTTGGACGTTCTTGGATTGTAAATGTTGAACCACTGTATAACAAGAAAATATACATTAGAAATTAATGAAACAATTGAGGCATTCAGAAGTCAACATGATCAACTCCTTTCCTAGAGATTTTGAGGTATTCAAGATTAAAGTTAACACACATTTATCTTATGATGGTCCACTGTTGTGGTCTTGAGGTACCATGCCGTTTTGTCATGCAGCGGGACCCGGGTTCGATTCCTAGTTAGGACAGGTTCTTGGGTGAGGTTTTTTTTTTGGGGGGGGTTTCCTCACCTATAAGACAAATTTCAGGAAGCTTAGGGCCCAACGGTCCCCGAAAATCATCCTTCACCGGTGTGAAAAGAAACGGGAAGCTACCACACCTATAATTCCTAGTAAAGCTGCAAAGCATAACATGAAAATACTATGATTGCAGTGAAAGACCTGCCCTCAGGCAGAATTGCTATGGAATGGAATCTTATGATGTATGTCAAGGAGAATGTACACTCTGTGGGCTTTTTACTGAACTATGAAGTGACACATTGACTACTTAAAAATATGGTAAATTCAATATATTGCCAACTAAAAAATGACCAAAAGTGGTATTAATATGTTGATTTCTGAATGCCTCAATTGTGTATCTACAAATTACAAAAAGTTATTTTAGAGAAATGTATTAAAATTTATAAACATTTTAACAATAAAAAATGTAAAATGGTCCCACTGCAGGCCTTCGGGAAGTAGGAGGTTAGAACTCCTACCTTTCTAGACAATTGGCACAAGATATCGAATGGATTGTTAGCCCTGCATAATGGTCACCTTTATTCCCAGCGTCTGTACTTATTTCTGTTAGAGGCTGAGTCGACTCCAGGATCATGATGCCACCAAAAGGTTTAGGCCAATTTTTTAAAAATAGTGACTCCATTGGGACTCAAATCCCCTACCTACCGGCTTGAAGCATATTGTCTTAACCAACTATGTTATGATGTAAAATAAAACAAAAAATTATCTGTTATTACAGGATTAATTGTTGTAATTTCAATACAAAATTTTTTCACAAAAACAAAATTTAAGATAATTTCAAGAAGAATACATCTAAAAATTAATTATGATTAATTGTTGGAATTTCATTACTAGGATTCATTTAATCACATTCACCATTTTTTTAGTATCATTAAAAGTAGAAATGATATGACCTCAGATGTTAAAGTGTCTGCAAATAAAAATAATTCTAGTTCTGCATATAGTTAGCTATTTATGTTAACAAAGCTGTTTAAATGATGATAAGAAAGAGGAAAGAAACTTGTTAGATAAAAAAAATAGTTCTAACATAAATATGCAACATAAATTAGAAAATGTTAGTGCAAGTGCATATACATAAGCAATTTTTAAAAAACAGAGCAGTGGTGCAACTACAATAATAGTATAAAAAAAAATACGTAGACACCAGCTGGAAGGGATATTTGGGAAAGATCAAGAAGAGCATAGTACCAAAAATTTAAATAAGATATTTCTTCAAAGGGATTTCAAGAAGATACTCTTGATGAAGAAAGAGATTGAGAATGTGAAGATAACTTCAGCTGCAAAATCCCTGAATGATAATAATAATAAACTGAGCAGAAATAAATTATTCACGGAATATGTTTGTGCCTAGTAATATAAATGCAAGAACTAAACCCCAATGTAATGCAATAAGTAGAGTTGGTGATTTTTTGTAAATTTTATATAGTATGAAATAATTTCATTGTATTTTCATTTTTCACAACCAGGACCTTTGGCATTCTAGGCCAATGCTCTATCACTTTCTCTTCAATATAATAAATCCTTCAATGAGAAGTGTTAAATTAGTAATAAAAGCATCTAAATAAACCCTACTAGCTTTATAAAGTAGTGTTTAAATTCCCAATAAATGTCTTCTTAAACAAGAAGCCACTATTTGTGTGATTGGGCAAACGCTTGTAGCATTTGGCGATTGGAAATTAACAATGTATAAGAGAAAAAATTGTGTTTAGATTGTAGTTTCTCAGGTAGCTCAGTGGTAGAGCATTGGCCTAAAAAGCCAAAGGTCCTGGGTTAAAACTCCAGTCTGAGTGTATAATTTTTCTCTTCAAATATTATACGCTAATGCTATGCAATTAAACTATCTAAGGTCTCTCCAATCCAAATGCAATTTTTTCTCTCTTTGTTGAAAAGTTCCATTCCCATTTAATAATTTAGATCTATACTGATGATGACTACTACAACTAAATACAAAAATCAGTTTTATATAATTTATGCATTTATAAGCTATGAAAATGCTTTAATTTTTTTTAAAAAGCTGAAAAATAGTAATTTTTTCTTATTTCTTTCTTAGAACATTTCCAAACTTCCTCATACATGTAGAATTTTACAGGTAAAATGTATACATACCACACATCAGCTCCTCAAATTGTAGAAATTATGTTTTTAATTTGTTCTTTTCACATTGTTTAATTGTTTCCATTGGCACATTACCATATCATCCATTAAAAAGTCTATTATATTAAAATTATTGTTGTCTTGAAAAAAATTGTATACGATACTTATAAATGTTAGTGAATTAATATATAATTTCTAGTCTTCTTGTCCATCACTAAAAGAAATAGAAAAGGAAAAGAAAGTTAACAAGCATAGAAAGTCCAAGAGTAAACCATAAGACGTGCACTCAAAAAGCAAGGGTTGTTGCAAGCATATGAAGGAGCATTTTAAAAAATTAGTTATTTGAATGAAAATTTGTTATAAGGGCAGATGTCACATTTTGTAATGTTGTTTTTTACAACAGTTTTATTCTCCATTGTGTCTAAACAGGTTAAATCATTTTTACTTTAGAAAGAAAAATTACATTTCAAGAGAAAAATATATGCTCAGACTGGGGTTTGAACCCAGGACCTTCCGCTTTCTATGCAAATGATCTACCAACTGTGCTATCTGAGAAACTCCAATATAAATGCAATTTTTTTCTTATATACACCATTAATTCCCAGGTGCCAAATGCTATGAAACCATTGCTTCAATCTTGCAAATGGCGGCTTCTTTATTAAGAAGACCTTTTTATTGAGAATTTTACATTACATTATAAAGCCGGTACGGCCTCTTTCAATATTTTTATTATTCATTTCATACACCTCAAGATGGATAAATTATATTTGAAGAGAAAAATATATGCTCAAACTGGGGTTTGAATCCATATAACTAAAGTTGGTAGAGCATTCACAAAGAAAGCGAAAGGTCCTGGGTTCAAACTCCACTGTGAGTATATGTTTTTCTCTTCAAATATAATTTATCCATCATTGAGATGTATGAAATGAATAATATAAACAAAGAAAAATCACGTTTGAACCAGGAGTAGAACCCGGTTTGAATATAACTTTTCTTTCTAAAATAAATTATATTCAATTCTGAAAAATGTTAATTTAAAATATAACATTAAAAAAAGGGTTGAAACATATTACTTTAATTGAAATTTAGGGTGATAATACATGTTCAATGATGTACAGTTTTAAGAGGTAGAAATACCATTACTTTTACCAAGGTGTGATAGGCATCAGAACACCTGAAGTATGAATCCAAAGATATTGTTTTCTACCCTTAGGAATTCAGGTTTCTTCACAAAAGTGCAAAAACATTGTTTTCTATAGAATTCAGTGTACATTACTGTAGTCAAGTCCAATTACTGATCAGCAGCGGACAGATTATTTTTTTTAGGGAATCGACACCTGACATCAGCCCTGCATGATGGTCGCCTTTACCACCAGAACAAGTATCTGTTACACATTTCTGTTAGAGGCTGAGACGACTCCAGGGTCTTCTAAGGCTTGTATTGGAATCACTTTAGCTACTTTTACCTTACATTTCACTCACATTTAAGGTTTTCAAAACTCTCTTCTTCTCCATAGTGGGAATTTCACAGTTTTTGGACTTGATCTACTCATGCTTTAAACCATCCTTCTCTTTTGTTAATAGCCAAGAACAAGTAAAAATAAGTATTTATTTAATATTTGTAGGAAATGACACTATGAGGTTTCTTTTAATTATTATGAGTTATTTTAACTCACCTCATATTTTTTTTATATTCTGCAGACTATAGTTTTGTCGTATCTATGCGACATTGTCAATGCATTCTATTGTTTTTTGCAGTTGTCATCCTGCAGGTTGATATCTACTCCCTCTGTTGGCTGACCGATGAACTTCCAAATCAAAGAAAGAGAAAAAAAATTGATTTGGAAGTTCATCGGTCACCCAACAGAGGGAGTAGAAATCAACCCACAGGATGACAACCGCAAAAAAAAACAACAGTTAGAATGCATCAACAATGTCGCATGGATGCAATGAAACTATAGTCTGCAGAATATAAAAAAAATATGAGGTGAGTCAAAATAACTAACTCATAATAGTTTTAAAAAATGTAATCCATGCATAAAAAATTACAAAATACAGTGTTTGTACAAAAGCTTGAAGCGTGCATTGTTAATTTAACCAAACATAAATAGATTAGTCACAGAAAACTTGGAAATTTAGTTGCATGAAGAATGAAGTGATACGTCACTCAGACAAAGTACTATGCTGAACTGTAGTACTTTATGTATGAAGGAAAGAATGAAAATATTTTTACCGGAGTCTGTCGGGTTGCTCCCAATGTTGCACATGAAATTTTACACAAGGTTCTTAACATATTTTGTGGCACATTAGTCCATAATTGAATAGATGAACTTTCTAAAAAGAGCTAATTAAATTTATAAAAAAAGTGTTGGATCAAAATATATTAAATCCATTGTGTTATTTAAAAACACATTAAGTAACAAATGTAAGGGCAATCTGTGCCCAATAAGATATAAATTTGTCAAATTTTATCACCATTAGTTCCAGTTACTTATATTAATGTGTGAAGTATAGCTTTTTCATGAACAAAAAAAAAACTTTTCATTGCTTTCTGTAAAATTATAATTTGGGAACTTAACCCATTTTGTAACAACACTCCTTATATCTATAAAAAAAATTAAATGCCATACAATCTAAATGTAAATAATAAAAATATTTAAAATAATTACCTTGTAAAATTCTGATTTCCAAGACCAAATTCATTTGTGTCAGGATTCATTATATATTTGGATACGAACTGCAAAAACATCGGAGATATGAGAACAGTTTTACACAAATATTTTTTACATTCACAGTTAAATGATTCATTGTGAAATGTCAAGTTACAAAATTGTCTTGTATTCTAAAAAATCCACTATAATCAAATGTCCAAATAATAAAATGTCTATTTTAAAATTAATCTCTGACGATGGGGCTAAGAAGCTCTGAAACATGTTCAACAAAAACAACTCTAAGAGGTAAGAATGAACAGACAAAATGGTTTAGTTAATAAAATGTCTACCAAATAAAATGTCCAATGTATTAAAGATTCAATTATTTTATTATAAAAATCTCCATGCTGTAAATATATACTGACAAAATCATTATTAGTTTTTTCTTCAGGCTAATTCTTATCTAAATTAAATTTTAAATGATAGAAAACAGCACGTCAGTAAAAAATTACTTATTCATTCATGATTTATAAATACAACTCAAAACCGTGGACCCACTATAAATTTTAAAACTAGTGCACTCTACTAGAGGAATATTTAAAAAAGTTCCAAATGCTTACATGAAGTAGTGATATCATCCTCTGAAATTCTGAATGAAAACATTGCATTACATTGTCCAGTTGAAGTTTACAAATATTTGTGAACATATTGCCTAATTGATTCATGGATCATGCAGTTGGACATTTTGTGATACGGACAATTTAATGCAGACATATTTAATTTTAGGAAGTTATATTTTGAGGTTATTTTAATTATATTATTTTTGGTCTGGACATCTTACCTCAATATTAATGTTGATTTGTTCTTGGACATGTTTCAAAACAATTCTCTGTTTTATCTGGGAAAGCTGAAGATAAAACAGAGAATTGTTTTGAAACATGTCCAAGAACAAATCAACATTAATATTGAGGTAAGATGTCCAGACCAAAAATAATATAATTAATGCAGACATTTTTATCTGGAAGCATTTTTTTATACTACTAAAGTCAATAAACTGGCTTACCCATTTGACACATGGTGCAGAATTTGCACCGATGGATCATTTAAAGAATATAAAGCAGGAAATATATATATTTCATAATAAACAAATGAAAGTTGTTACTTCCAGTTAGCAAAATGAAATATAAATTGTATCACAACTATTAAAAATATATTTTTGTAACAAGAAATGATTCATTTTTATTTTTAGTTTTAAAATGAAACAAATACTGGTGATATAATTAAACTATATAGGAAGTACTGATGATATAAACTTATTAGTTATTACACAAGTTAATGATGAAAAAATTCTTCAATGAATTTGCCTTATTCTTGTGATATTTTACCAAATATGACAATAATAATTAAAAAAGCTGTATCCCCCACCATTTTTTCACATTTCAACACTCGATATTTAAATAAAAAGTCCGTCACATAGGAATTGTGTAAACTAAACAAATTCCTGAGCTAGTTAAATTTACAGTCCAATTTTGCTAGTTTACGTTATATATAAGAATCAAATGAATTGTGAATTCTTCTTACCTCATACTTCTGTTTTTTTAAACACAGCACCGCAGTATCAGCGACCATCGTCAGCTTTTTCACGACTGTCAATTTTTTCTTTTGCCGGTAATTATCCAAACTGCCATCGGGTGTTCTTTTGAAGGAGTCATTTTCTAAACTGCCATCTGGTGTATTTTTGAAGAACTTTGTAATAAAGCTTGGTTTGTCCAGAATCTCGAAGTTCATGTGTTTAAAAAACATAGAAGTATGAGGTAAGAAGACATGAACTTCGAGATTCCTGATGAACCAAGCTTGATTACAAAGTTCTTCAAAAATACACCAGATGGCAGTTTAGAAAATGACTCCTTCAAAAGAACACCAGATGGCAGTTTGGATAATTACCGGCAAAAGAAATAATTGACAGTCGTGAAAACAGCTGATGATGGTCGCCGATACTGCGGTGCTGTGTTATAAAACATAAAGTATGAGGTAAGAAGAATTCATGATTCATTTGATTCTTATCAATAAAACCTCTTGTTAAAAATTCCCAAATTGATTATATTAAATTACGTTATATATCTTTCTTTTGTTAATTAAATTGTTCATATTCAGTTATGTTACGAAAAAATAAATACGGCGACCGCTAGAGTGATTTTTAAATTATATCCTCAGGTTAAACAGTCAGTTCTAATGATCAGATTTTGCTGATTTTTTTTTGAGAATACATTTCTCGTTTTATTCCAATGGCATATACCGAGTTCCATTGTGTAGCTAGAGTGATATTTTAATGTTTCCTTTAGGAGAACTCCCGCTCCTAATAATCTGATTTTGCTTACATTCATATTTGCTATATACCTAGTTTGGTCACTAAAAACAAAAATTGAAGCAAAATCTGACCTTTTGAAGTGGGAGTTTACTGCAAGGCCAAAATTTAAAAATTGCTCTTACAGCTGACATGTTTGTCTTCCACAACCAAAAAAACTCTATGCAGTAATTAATAAAATAAATTTTCTGTAAACAAGTAAAATTAGACTATAGATATGACTTGCTGAGGTATTTGCTTAGTTTATGCACTATTTGCATATGGAATTTTTATACAGCGAAATGAGATACAGTGTAAAATAAAATAAACATTATAATAAGTATAAAAGCTACCTCAATAAATTATTTCATAATACATAATTATTATGATTACTATCATACATTCAACCTACCCCTCAAATTGTTCCATTGTGAAGCCAAAATTTGGATCCTGTATTAGAACAGCAAGCAGCTTGCAAGCAAACCAAAATTCAGCTTAATTTTTTAAAAGTAATATGGAAATTAACATACACAATCAAGCCATATGTAAGCTATTGTTAACACAATTAAAGAGAATTATTCTCTTACTGAGTGAGGATTTAAACACAAAACCTCCAGCTTTATGCATGAGCTACTTAAGGCAACTCCAAGAGCAAGCACAAATGTTATTCTCTCTAATCCGTACATCCTTGTTGTAGTGAAACTTTATTTACAATACAATTGGGTTGTTTTTAAATCAAGAAGCCCTCTATTATATCTATTCTATAGTGTTAGCCCCTAGGGTGGGTCCTTCACTGCAATCATAGCATTTTCATGCTATGCTTTGCAGTTTTACTAGGGAATTATAGGAGTGGTAGCTTTCCATTGGTTTCCACACTGTGGAATGATGATGGTGATGATTAGGGCAAGGATTTTAATGCAGCAAAAGTTAAGATTGTAATATAGTATAATTAGAAGTAAGACTAGTGACTTTTTTTTTTAATTTTGACATAATTAGGAAGTAACATGAGGTTTAATTTAATAATTGAGTTTGTATTTTTTTAACATTCTTACCTCATATGTTAGTTTTGTTGGACGATCGTTTCAAAGCTTATTGCTCCATCTTCAACTTGTAACAAACTAGTTTTGAATAAAAGAAAAAACCAGTTTGTTACAAGCTGAAGATGAAGCAATAAGCTTTGAAATGATTGTTCAACAAAACAAACATGTGAGGTAAGAATGTTAAAAAATACAAACTGGTACTTGAAAATATGGAGATTATAAAGACAATGGCAGTTCCTATTATTACTTATGGATCCGAAACACAATATGCCAGAATACAAGCTGAAATGAAATTCCTCAGACCAACAGCAGGATATCAAAGAACAGACAAAAACATAACACAGAAATAAGACAACAACTAAAAGTAGAGGAATTAAGCACATTTGTGAAATACAGAACAAACTGGAAATCATACTTAGCAAGGATGACTGAGAATAGAATGCCAAAAGCAGCATACAACTATTCACCATGAGGAAGAATTGTTTGGGAAGACCAAAGAAAAAATGGAAACAGCAGCAATTTGGAGCCGGAACAGGCTAGTAAATAAGCCTAAACTGTGACAAAGAAGAATAATTTATAAACATAATATTAATTTACATATTAAAAGATCTCTTAAAAGACTACTAGATGGGGCCAAAACTGGTCTACAAAGGCCTAATTCATGAAGAATGATGATGATAATTTACATAACTAACTAACTCAATGGCACTTTTGAATCTGGAGGTCATGACCATATAGACATAAGCTCTTCATACATCCAAATCTTGAGTTAATATTTTCCAATCTTTCCCTATATAATTTATCTCCCTCAAATCATGTTAATATCATTTTCCCACTTCCATACTACGGTCATAGTTAGTTTATAGCACAGTGGAAATTCCATCATAATGTCTTCTTGATTTAGAAGCAATCCTTTCACTACTTCTGGGAGGCAGGGATTAAAGAGACAGAAATTTGTGCTTGCTCTTGAAGTTACTTCAGTAGCTTAATGTTATGGCTTCAATGTGTTAAACTGGAGGAATTTTCCTCTTTAGTTACATAATTTGTTTTTATTTAAAATAATTATATTTGGGTATTCAATTATATAAACTATCAGTAAATGAGTCATATTTTGTTTTTG
The DNA here is from genome assembly GCA_030220185.1 of Diploptera punctata. Taxonomy (NCBI): domain Eukaryota; kingdom Metazoa; phylum Arthropoda; class Insecta; order Blattodea; family Blaberidae; genus Diploptera; species Diploptera punctata. The sequence continues at coordinate 690,478 of JASPKZ010001217.1, read as the reverse complement.
CGAAGACTATTTTCAAAGGACTTCCATCATCATCAACTGTCATCTGACAGTTGGTAATCCTTTATGTTTCCTCCCATCATTGGTGGACCAAAGAAATTCAAAATCATATATTTTCTTCTTATTTATATAATTCCTGAATGCCAATGGCTATGAACCTTTTAAAAACATCCAAAACCTTTTCAATACTTTGAAAAAAAAAAGCTTTACTGGCTTTATATAGTAATTTTAAATTCCCCCATTAAAAGTCTTCTAAATAAGAAGCTGCCATATTGTATGTTGAACAAAGGTTCATAGCCATTGGCGCTTGAGAATTGTATAAATAAAAGAAAAATTCACGTTTAGAATCAAGGTCTAGGTGGATCAGTTGACAAGAGTGCTAGTGTATAAAACTAGAGACCTTGGGTTCAAACCCCAATTTAGGCGTAAATTTTTCTCTTCAAATATAATTTGTCATTCAGCGAGAAATGTTAAATTTAAAATAAAAACATTTAAAAAAATGAGGTGAGGTGTAAAGAATCTTATTTTAAATTAAAAAAAAATTGAATTTAAGCTTCTGACTACATATAAAAAAAACTCGAAGTGCGACAGGCCTAGAGGGCCCTTGGCTGACCATCTGGCTGCTGGCCTCACATCCACATGTGTTAATCACAGAGGTAGATGATCATCTAGCCAGTGTAGGGGTGACATATGGTCAGCATGTCAGGTCCCCCAGCCATTATAGCTGGTATTCTCAACCTGGAACTTATTGTAGCTACTCAAATGCCTCACAATGCTGGGTGGGCACGGTAGTAATGTTAAATTTCCATTAAAAGTTTTCTAAATAAGAAGTTACTAGAAACCCTCAGGGGTCCCCATCTAGGGGATATGTGGATGGCGACCATAAGGTGCCCAAGCTGAGCAAAACATTGCTTCCATTTACTTGTGTTTTGCTCCTTACTTTTATCTATAACCGATCTGGTATTTCTTCTTTTTCTAGTACCAGATCCCTCTTTTTACTTTCTTATCCAGTCTCCCTTGCCTGACCTCTTGTTTTCTTCAACCCCAATGGTATTAGAGTATTTGAGTCTGAAGGGTTTGTTTCTGTCTTTCCTATATCTCTTTCTTTTTACCTCGTGGACACTCACCTTGAATGCCCACATAAGCTGCATGTTCAAATACAGTCCCATTGCAACTTACAGCATAAGTATGAAATGGATTTGTGTCATCAGCTATGGCTGGATACACGTAATGAAGAAGTAAGAAGTTACTAGATGGAGTATTGAATGAAGGTTGATAGCCTTTGGTATTCGGAAATTGTATACATAAATAAAACTTTTGTATTTAGATTTGAGGCCTAGGTAACTCAGTTATATAGTTGACAAGAGCACTAGTGTATAAAACCTTGGGTCCGAACCCCATTCAAATTTTTGTCTTCAAATATAATGTGCCAAATCTTTTTCCCTGGGAAATATAAAATTCATTACTTTGTCTTTGTACTTTTTGATGTACATTTTCTCCCAAACTGTGACTTCCATAAATTTCTCCAATTGTTTAATCAATTTTGTATTTTCTTCAATTCTTCCTTTTCTGGCCTAGTGTGAGCAGCTACTGAGATTGTTCTATGTCCCCATTCTTCATATTCCTAAGATTCCTTCATTTTGATGTTTGGGTTTCTTCATACTTTTCTTATGTGAACTTTTTTGCATTCCCACATTTTATCAGATAAATTTGTGATTATTTTGTCCTAATTAATTTTACTGTTTTGTTGTTTTCATTAGTTCATTAAGACTGAAATAATTTCTTGGAGCAAGTTTGATAGTGACTTTGCTGAACATTTTTTGAAACTTAGTATGTGTCAAAGGATGATATATATAAATGTCTTATATTTTCCATTTTTCACCTCAAAGAGGACTTTCTTTAATCAATTTAAAAGAAGGAAATAGAAACTATAATAAATTTACATAAATTTTAAAAAAAATTCCAACAAAGTCAACACAAACTTATACCAAAAAATTATTTCAGCTCTAATAAAGTTGGTTGGTTAGTATCTAATGTCGAGCACTTGATAATGAAATCATTCACTCTCTTGCACTCCAATATTTAGCAGAAAGGCTGGTCTCTTCTACAAAAGCTGGACAATGGAGGAGATGGTTTCTTTCCATATCTTCATTTAAATTGCAAAAAGGACATTTAGGTGAATCTGTTATGCCAAGTCTGTGTAGGTGTTTATTCAGGCAGTCATGTCCCATTAGCAGTCTGAATATTGCTACTGCAGATTTTCTTTGTAATGTAGTAATGTCATAAGCTTGTAGATTTTCCCATTCCTTTCCAGATGTTTTGTTTATTGTACTAATATGAAGCCTTGGAAAAAGAAATACATATCTGGAGGTAAAATAGTCCCCCATTCGGATCTCCGGACGGGGACCTTTCTTCAAGGAAATAAATATACCAAACCAAACTTGATCAAAATCCTCCAGTGGAATACTGGAGGACTATCACAAGCTCTAATAAAGTAATTAAAACAAACAAAAATGAGAAAATAAATGAAGACAAAAAATCAGAAATTTATCAGACTAAAGATGGGGAATGTGGAAATGTTTATGTAGGAAAACTAAAAATAAACCTGAACATCAGAATGAAGAAACACCTTAGGAATATGAAAAATGGGGATATAGAAAATCTGCAATAGCTGCTCAAATTTGGTCAGAAAAGCAATCAAAATGTACGAAAAAATAATTGGAAAAATCTATGGAACTCACAATTTGGAGAAAATCAACATCCAAAAATATGAAGATAATGTAATGAATATTGAAATTTGCTGGGGAAAGATTTGATTTTGAAGTTTATCGGACCACCATTAGAGGGAGGGTCCCTTTAGGTGCCGTGAGCTGATTAGATCGGCTCTGATGCTTCTGTCCATTACCTGCCAGACAATATACTTAAACTACCTGCAAAGCCAATCACATCAGCTGACACAAGAGATTTTACCAGTGGCGTGCAGAGGGTTAAGGACTACCAGATTTAATTTGATTTTGAAGTTTATCGGACCACCATCAGAGGAGGAGACACATTGGACTATCAGCTGTCAATATGACAGTCAGAAGCCCCTTTTTGATGAGAGCAGTCCCTTGAAACTAGTTCCGGAGAAAAAATTAAATATGAAGTGAAGTGTTACATTTGACTCATTTGATAGTTTAAATAAAATATCACAGTTATTTAACTTTCACAGGGAAAGAACACTATGAGGTTTAATTTAAGAAAAAGGATATGAGGTGAAGTAATAAAAACATTAATTTAATTCTTAAAATATCATAGTGTTTAAAATTTTAAGGCAGTAACACTATGAGGTTTATTTTAGATATTATGAGTTAGATATGTACTACTCACTTCATATTTGTAACTTTTTGAAGACTCATGAGTTTCAATGCCTTAGGCATCATTGTCAAATCTTTCTAATCCATTTCTAACAAATTTCTAAAACAGTTATGTGTTTTTTTAAAAAACTGAACTATTTGCCGGAATGGGCTTGAAGTGCTACAAGAAAATTAACAATTTAACTTACCGCATATTCACCGAGTCTTGAGTTTCCCATGCTGACAAACATGTGTATTACAAAATAAATACACATCAAAATATAAATAACTGAATAAATTCCTAGTCCCATGTAGATTGCCCAATGTGAAATTATCTCATACAATACAGAATGTATTACAAAATAAATATTAATTGCAATCACTATTGTAGATAAGATTATAGTTACAATTTTAGTAGCTCTGAAAAATAAAAACAAAAGTATTTCAATTTTATTAATATCTAAAGGAGATCAAAAGCATACCAAAATTGTACACAGACAAGAGCTGGTATGTTCATAGTTAAATATAGGAAATAATATTGAGGTTCTTAATTTTATGAATGAATGAGTCACTTCTTATCTTACCTCATAATTTATGTTTTCTTAACACTTTGAGTCCTGCAGTGGTATTAGTACCATGGCATTTAAATTACACTGAAGCCGGAGAAAATTAAATCCCTCGGCATGCCTGTGCAGACGAATTTACAGGAGTGTTTCTGGTTCAGAAAAACATGCCAGCACAGGCATGCCAAGGGATTTAATTTTCTCCGGCTTCAGTGTCATTTAAATGCCGTGGTACTAGTACCACCGCTGGACTGAAAGTGTTAAACACAGGAACTGCAGTTTTCAACAGGACATCCCTCATATTTTCAACCAATATTATGCATGACTACTGGATTTTCATTGGAATCTCCACCTATAACATTGCCATCTGGTGTTGATTTGATGAACTTTGAGATCAGGTCCTGTTCATCGGGAATTTCAAAATAGATAAGAAGTGACTCATAATTAATTTCTCTTCAAATTTAATTTATCCTTCAGTGAGGAATGTTAAATTAATAATGAAAACATCAATAGAAGCCCTACTGGCTTTTAAAAATAGTGTTAAATTCCCAGTAAATGTCTTCTTAATTAAGAAGCCGTCATTTGCATAGATAGAAGCCAAGGCTTCAAGCATTTGGTGCATGAGAAATACAATGTATATAAGAGAAAAATTTGCATCTAGATGGGAACCTCGTCCTGGTAGCTCAGTTGGTAGAACATTTGGTACGGAAAACCAAAGGTCCCAGGTTCGAGTCTTGGTCTGGGCGAAAAAATTTTTCTCTTCAAATTTAATTTATCCTTCAGTGAGAAATGTTAAATTAATAATGAACATTGATAAGAAGTGACTCATTAATTCATTGCTGGAATGTCGTTAAATTAGATATGGATTCATGTTTTATTTATGATGCCCACTAATATATTTTATCTACAACAATTACATAACAGCCCAATGTTGGGCCTTGGCATCTCCTTTGTTAAGAGTTACTAGACCAAGTTACTTTAGTTATTCTTATTTCCCTACAGATATCATGAATGATATGTAGACAACTTACTGACTTAATGAGACATCTAGTAGGCAACTAAGGTATTATTAGGATGAAAAAATCAATAAATTTTGCTTAGAGGCCTCTTTGTTTAGGCTTAAGATTCTTTTATGAGCCTAAAAATCTTCAGACTTGGGACCCATGGCTTAAAGTCCCTTCCAGAGGACTTGCTCCTTGGATTTTTCCATCCTAGAAAAATCCATCAACCCTAGCCAGGTTTGAACCTATGGCCCTTGGGACCAGAGGCAAGGAACATTACTAGTCCACTGAGGCCGACTCATTAATTTATTACACTGTAAGATTTTGTCTTAGATATCTAAATCTGCAAAGAAAAATAACTTGTAATCAAGAATTTACTTTTTCCAAAATACTTCAGTCAGTATAAAGCCAGAGTTTTATTGCTGGAATCTAACTTAATCAAAATATGTTCTTGACACAATACTTTTACTATTATAAGTAAATATTTATACAAATTAAACTAAGATTAAAATGAATAAAATCAATATTTTCAGAGAGGTGAAAAATCAGAAACCATCAATTAAACCATGGAAAGACTAATTACAAAAGAAAGAGATTTAAATATCTTTTAAAGGAAGCTAGTTTCCGACAGTCCCTGATTTCTTGTGATAAGGAGTTCCAGAATCTAGCAGTAGATATAGTGTAGGTAGTAGAATAAAGGGATGTTCTGTTTTGTGAGATGTGAAGTAGGAGATTCTGGTGTGATCATGTACTCAAATTGTGATAGGAGGACAGGAGATAGAAGCAAGAAATAAGTAGCTTGGTGTAAAGGTATGTATAATTATATATATATATATATATATATATATTTGTTATAATCTACTAAGTAGGATAAAGGACAACATATAAAAATTTAAAAAAAAATATTTTCATGAGAAGATCCTTAACCCATTCGCCTCAGAAGACGACCTACACTCGCTTAACTCTGCTGTTATGTATTTTGCAATATTTTGTACATCCATTAGCAGGGTAAGCTTTCATTAACATTTATGAATAGTAGAGGATTTTTTTTTTGCCTTCACCCTTATTGTGATATGGAGTACCGTTATCTTTTGTTTGTTTTGAATGCCTGAAATTAGACAATATAATTTATAGCGACTTAAATTCCATTTCAGGGGAAATACATTGAAGATTTAAACCTGAAGCGAATGGGTTAATAGCTTCATTCCTTTGGAATTTACTAATAGAAAGGGACCATTGGGAAGACCAAGATTGAGGGAACAGACAGATATGGGAAAACTTACAGGCATAAGGATTAATATGGACAACAACCATGAATGAAAAATGTTTGGTAGATAGAGATTTCTGGAGGAGACTAGGTCGGATGAATCACATAGAAAATGGAAACATCCTATAGAAGAATGGTTTATTTTAGGAAGTAATTTTTGAGGCTCTTTTAATCAAGTTTGTTTGGTGTTTCTTTTTTTTTTTTTTTGGCCAGACTGAAGATGATATAGAAGATTATATTGAAACATGTTTGAGAACAAATCAACATTAAATTGAGGTAAGATGAATACAGACTCAAAAAAACTTTATCCTATAGAAGAAGTTTTTTTTCATTTTGCGTATAATAAATTATGTAATACTTACACTCCATTGACAAAATCTCCCATTATTTGTGGATTAGAAGTAAAAGCAATAGTTGGTATTGTTGCAAATGGAAGTTGTAAGCTCATGACAGCATTCAGCATGTCATTCATGCCTGTGAGATTATCTATTTTTGAATAGAATGCCACAAAGAAAGTTGGCAAAATAGCAATCACACGTGTGAAGAGAATTCTTTTCCATCTTGGCCACTGGAGATTCAAGAATCCCTGAAAACAAAACATTATTTCCTATATTCACAATGTATTCTTTTTTTTTTTGTGTTTGAATTCAAACACAAAAAAAGACTTAATGAATATACTACTCTACAGAATTGCAAAGAAAAGAAAAAATACAAGAAAATTACTTACCATCCTGAAATGCATAGAAAATTTCAAAACATTTTTGACAAATACAACATTTCTTTGGCACCAATAAATAAATAAATTTAGTCTTGGTAATCTTCTAAGTACCAATAAAAAAGTCAATGTTCCAAACAGTAAGAAATCTGGAATTTATCAAATAAATTGTGAAGATTGCAATAAAGTTTATATAGGGAAAACAAAAAGGAATTTGGAAATTCAGACAAAAGAACATTTCAGAAATATTAAAAATTATGAAATTGAAAAATCTGCAATTGCTGCACATAGTTTATTAGAACATCATAAAATTTGAAGAGAAGCTAAACTTTTAAAACAAGTAGAGAAACCTTTGGAATTGACAGTTTGGGAAAAAATATACATTCAGAAAAACAAAAATAGATCAATGAATTTTGATATCCCTAACGAAATTACATTGATTTCGAAGTTCATAAATTCAACCATAGATGGCAGCACTGAAGATGGCGACAATAGAATAGTTGACGGCCGAAGAATTTCGTCAGTCGGAGTTATGGCTGAAGATGAACACGACTGTGTTTGAAATCGCGATATCATGGAAGCATGAATCCTATGAGGTGAGTTGTTTAAACAATATGTTCTCCGATGAATTATAAGCCATTTTATGTTTACTGCAGTTCAAAACACACATTACATTGAACTATTGTAGGAAATATCATTATGAGTTTTAATTTAAAGTAAAATTCTTTACACCTGACCTCATTAAATAAATAAAAGACAGGATATGAGATAATGTGTTTAAATTAAAAGAAACATTTAATTATTTAGCCAATTCAACAGATAGAGCTGTAGATTATATGAAGAAGTATTGAAACTAGTCTTCGAGAAATCTACAATTATAAGGTGAGGTATTACATCTAATCTATTTATTAATATCTTTGTTTTGTTAATTAATATTGTTTGCATTCAGTGAGGAAGCAAAACATGTGACTGCCAGCACAATTTTAAAATTTTAGGTTCCAGCTCAACCTCTACTATGAATGTTTTGATTTTGCTGGTTTATACAGTATTTGTTGACCTGGAAAAAGCCTTAGACAGAGTGAATTGAAATAAACTCATGAGGATCTTGAAGAAAATTGGCGTGAACTGGAAGGAGAGGAGACTCATAAGTAATCTTTATATGAAACAGCAAATAAAAGTGAAGATAGGAGAAGAAATGTCAGAGGGAAGAGGAGAATGGCAAGGATGTCCTCTATCACCTACTCTTTTCAATATCTACCTGGAAGATCTAATAAAGAACTGTTCAGGAATACGGGAGGTGTAAACATGGGAGGAAGAAGAATCAAGTGCATAAGATTTGCTGATGATATGGCTTTGCTAGCAGAAGATGTAATGACACTGAGGAACATGCTGATGGCGCTAAATGACAAGTGCGAGGATTATGGGATGAAGATAAATATAAGATGAAGGCCATGATTATAGGAAGGAAACCAACGAAGATAAACATGAGGATTAAAGATGAGGCCATTGAGCAAGTGGAGAGCTTCAAATACTTGGATTGTACTATCAGTAGTAACATGAACTGCTGTCAAGAAGTAAAGCAAAGGAAGCAATGGCAAAAGAAGCCTTTAACAAGAAGAGAAGCATTTTCTGTGGACCTTTGGCAAAAGAATTATGGAAGAGGCTAGTGAAGTGCTTTGTGTGGAGTGTAGCATTGTATGGTACAGAGACTTGGACATTATGACGGAATGAGGAAAAGTGACTGGAAGCTTTTGAGATGTGGATATGGAGAAGGATGGAACATATAAAAAGGACAGACAAAATAAAAAATAAAGATGTGCTAGACAGAGTGGGTGAAGGAAGAACAATGCTGGAACTCATAAGGAAGAGGAAAAGAAATTGGATTGGCCACTGGCTAAGAAGAAACTGCCTACTGACAGATGCCCTAGAAGGAATGGTCAACGGAAAGAAAGTTAGGGGCATAAAAAGACATCAGATGATAGACAATGTTAAAATAAATTGTTTGTATGCGGATACTAAAAGGAAAGCTGAGTTAAGGAAAGAGTGGAGAATGCTGAGTTTGCAGTGAAAGACTTGCTCTTGGGCAGAACACTATGAATGAATAGAATGCTCTTTCATTTGATAATTAAAACATAAGTACCAAGTTTCGTTATGAGAAAACAAAAATTGTAGCTGCTATTCAGGAAATAATTGGGCAGTGAATAGCGTGGCCACTAGCTATAAGGTTATGAAATTGGTGTATACATACCTCCATGGCAAACTGACCAGCGTATGTTCCAGTCATGGTGCTAGACTGGCCAGCTGCTAAGATACCAACTCCCCAAATGTACATAGCAGCTACTCCAAATGCACAACCCAGAAAAACCCCTCCTTTGTAAATATCTGCATCAACCAGTTCATTATCATCCTGTTACATAAAAGTAAATATATAAAACAAAATATGAAGTGAGATTTAAAATCTGATTCATTTACTTACTGTTGAGTAAATAAATGCAACACAACAGTTTTTTACGTTACCTCACACAATTTGTAATTATTAAACAAGGAAACTCAATATATTTGAAGAGAAAAATATACTTACTTACTCACTGGCACTATCGAACCCGTAGGTTCATGGCCGCATGGACATAAGCTCTTCATACATCCCTATCCTGAGCTAATGCTTTCCAATCATTCCCTGTATAATCTACTTCCCTCAAATCATAGTTAATGTTATTCTCCACCTCATTCTTGGTCTACCAACTGGGCATTTTCCCTCTGGCTTTCCTACAAGAAGCTTCCATGCACGTCTTTCATTATGTGCAACATGTCCTGCCCATCGCAGTCTACGAGACTTAACTGTTCTTATTATATCTGGCCTTTGGCATGGGTTCCCTGAAGTAGTCCCCGCCCAGAGAACCGAATGGGGGATACCGCCGGCATAGCTCTCAGGATCATTTAAGCATGCAAGCCACTCCACCACGACAAGGTAAAGATACCATGGAGGGAGAGAAAAATATACTTTTCTTAAAGAGAAATATTATAAAAAAAATACTTTTTTTTTAAGAGAAATATTATACACTCAGACTGGGGTTTGAATCCAGGACCTTTCGCACTCTAGGTCCTGGGTTCAAACCCCAGTCTGAGCATATAATTTTTCTCTTCAAATATAATTTATTCATCATTGAGATTATAAAATGAATAATAAAAACTTAGAAAATATACACCTAGACTAGATTAATGAGTCATTTTTACATCTTACCTCATATTTCACGTTTCTTTAAACACGGGAAATAGTTTTCAACTAGTCTTCGACTAGTAATGTACTGGCTTTATAATGTAATGCAAATTCCCAATTAAAGGTCTTCATAATAAAAAGCCACCATTTGCAAGATACAAGCAATGGCTTCATAGCATTTGGTGCATGGGAATTAACAACATATATAAGAGGAAGATTTGCATTTAGATTGGAGTTTATCAGGTAGTTCAGTTGGTAGAGCATTTGCCTAGAGTGTGAAAGGTCCTGGGTACAAACCCCAGAGTGAGCATATAATTTTATCTTCAAATATAGTAATGTACTACTTATTTCCCTTGTTGCATACATAGCTATTAACTGAAATATTTTATTGAGCAGAACTTATTAAATAAATTCAAAAATTCTTGTGACATCAAGATAGTTATTATTGGTGGTATGCGACATTCAATTTTCTTTTTCTGGAAACAATATGAGGTATAAATGAGCTTATGTACACTGAATGGTTTCTATTTTAACTAATGTGTTTTAAGTGTAAGCAAAGTCTATTTAAAGGTGACTGCTCTGAAATTACTACTTTAGAATCCTATGTGTACAGAGTATTCTTCATATTGCTTTGTTAAATTCAGTCACCACATGCTACATTTTAGTTTTTATGTTGGTGTAAGTTGCATGTGTAAAGGATTTGAGAAGTGTAAAAGTTCATTTTCCACACTGATTTATAATAATGTAAACATATCAAATTTGACATAGCATGAAATAAAAGTTATTTATTTCCTTTGTAATAGCCCTGTATTAATTAAATGTTTAACTTACCGGAAATATATCTGTATGCGTTGAATTATTAAGAATACACATATCGCGCTGAAAAAAAGTAAAAGTTTTATTTAATATAAACTGTATAATATACACTAGAAATAAAATGAAACTGTAATAATGATTTTAATGTAAAATTCTGAAAAAAAAAAAAACAAGCATTTATTGACTTGTCTTCTTTAGAAACCTTTTAAATATCCATGATTAGACTGTTTGATATACATCAATTGCTTTCAATCTATTTCTATTTTTTCTTGTTTCATTATTTTACATTATTATGTTATTTAACTAAGTTCTTTAATAATCATCAGCATCACAATTAAATTAAATTATTTTTAGTCTGTTATATCTTACCTCAATATTAATGTTGTTTGTTCTTGAACATGTTTCGATTAGTCTTCTAATCATCCTCAGCATCTTGGCCAGACTGGTTGGATTTATGTTGTAAACCCTGGATGTCAATGTCAGCTCCCTCCTGCAGTTGGCAGGAAAAAAAACTCAACCTGCCAACCTCAGGAGGGAGCTGACATCGATATCCAGGGTTTACAACATAAATCAAACCAGTCTGGCCAAGATGCTGAAGTTGATTAGAAGACTAATCGAAACATGTTCAAGAACAAATCAACATTAATATTGAGATAAGATATAACAGTCTAAGGCTCAAATCTATGAACGCATTAGACCGTAAAAGTTGTTCTCTGCCTGTACTCTGCTGAGAAAGTTGCATCCAAATACGTTTTTGCGTACTCAAAAATCTGTTCATGCAAGTGTTCAAATTCCTAAGCTACCTGGTGAGGTGACTTAGCAGAGAAACGAATCGTGAACAACCCGATGGGAACCGATGTAGTTTGAAACCTTGCCACGTACCTTGCTGATTTATCCAAGATGTCGGACCTTGAAGACTTCAATCATTATACGCAGAAAAGAGGAATTTGATAGAGTCTACCAAAGAATTCAACTGGAAGAACAGGAGAATCGGCGTAATACTGCGCGATGCAGATGTTGTCATATACGGTATTTTTGTGGGATGCAAGCGTAAATGCATTCCTCTAGCAGACGAAAATAATGGAAGTTGTTTTATTGCTGAGAATTCTGGGTAATTTCTTGCCAATATTACAAAAATGACGACTTTCATGCATGACCACTTAGTGGGTAGCTAATTCGATCTTTGCACTTGCTCATGGAAAGTCAGCTCACCAGTGACTGGAAGTAATTTGAGTAGAGACTAATGTATTTGCATGCGGCCCTAAAAGTAATTTAATTAAAAGAACCTCAAAATATTACTTCCTAAAATAAAACATTAATCACAATTCAAATGTGGACGTGAAACTCCATGATACCACAGGCCTAAAGTGCCCTTGGCCTATCAGCCATCTGCAGGCCTCACATCCACATATATTGGTCATCCAACCAGTATAAGGTAGTATTATGGCTGGTTTCCTCAGCCTGGAACTGCTTCCTTTTGGAGCTACCTAAATTCTTCATAATGCTGAATGGTCACTGGTCCCATACTAGCCAAAATTTGATCAGAAAAATTTTTCCCCCATGGGGACTTGAACCAGCTCAAGTTCCATAGCTCTGTGCCAAGACATGATGCCTTAAATCAATATTGGATATGGGATCTGGAATTTTGGGCATGAAATGATCAATACATTTGCTTATGGCCTCATATTTCAGACTTGAGTTTTTTTTTCATGCTATAAATCTATGACATAGAAACCTTGCTTATAATTTTCTTCTAAAGGAACCCATATTCACAATTTTTATGCCCTGAAAAATCTATTGCTGAAGCATGGTTTGTACTCACAAACATTGGAACCACAAGTAAACATGGAAACCACTAGTCCAACAGGATTAACTTTGTAGTTTTGGAAACTATAATTTATAATGGCTTAACAGCCCAATATTGAGCCATAGCCTCTCCTTTGTTAGAGGTTACTAGACCAACTTAATATAGTTACGTTATTTGCCTACTGATGTCAAGAATGGCATGCAGTCAACATACCAACTCAATGAGACAAGAGTTGTGAACGTGACACAGCATTGAAAATGTCACAAAGGATGTGATGAAACCCTGGGTATGCTAGGAGTTATGAAGTATGAGGTGAGTGAAATAAAAAATAAACAGACAATACTTTATTATAAAACACCAATCATAAATGTCCACCGCTGTGGTCTCGAGGTAGCGTGCTGCCTTGTCACGCATTGGGCCCAGGTTCAACTCCCGGTCTGGACAGGCTTCTGGGTGAGGTTTTTTTCGGAGTTTTTCCTCACCTGTAAGACAAATGTCAGGAAGCTTTGGGCTCTGCAGTCCCTGAAAATCATCCGGCCATCATTATCATCATCCTTCACCAGTGTGTAAAGCAACGGGAAGCTACCACACTTATAATTCCCTAGTAAAGCTGCAAAGCATAGCATGAAAATGCTAAGATTGCAGTGAAAGACCTGCCCTCGGGCAGAATTACTATGGATGGAATCATAAATGTCAGGAAATAATGAAAAACCACTAACTCCAGGAAATTCTCTGAAAGATTGGACAACTGATCTAGAGTAGACAATGCATAATCATAAGAATGAAATGAATCGTGATTTCTTCTTACCTCATACTTCTATTTTTTTTAAACACAGCACTGCAGTATCAGTGACCCATTGTCACCTGTTTTCACGACTGTCAAATTTTTCTCTTTTTCCGGTAATCATCCAAACTGCCATCTGGTGTTCTTTTGAAGGAATTATTTTCTAAACTGCCATCTGGTGTTCTTTTGAATGAATCATTTTCTAAACTGCCATCTGTTGTATTTTTGAAGAACTTTATAATCAAGCTCGGTTCATCTGGAATCTCAAAGTTCATGGTTCTAGTATGATTTTTTTGAATATATATTTTTTCCCAAACTGTTAAATCCAAAGGAGGTTTGGATAGATGTTTCAAAAGTTTTGCTTCTTTTTCAATTCTATGATGCTCTAATAAACTGTGTGCTGTTATAGCTGATTTTTCAATTTCTCCATTCTTTATGTTACTGAAGTGTTCTTTTTTACGAGTTTCCAAGTTCCTTTTTGTTTTTTCTATATATATCCTGTTGCAATCTTTACAATCAATTTGATAAATTCCAGATTTTTTGTTGTCTGGGGTATTAACTTTATTATTAGTTAACAGAAACTTTTGAAACATCTATCCAAACCTTTGGATTTAACGTTTGGGAAAAAATATATATTCAAAAAAATCATACTAGAACCATGAACTTTGAGATTCCAGATGAACCGAGCTTGATTACAAAGTTCTTCAAAAATACAACAGATGGCAGTTTAGAAAATGATTCATTCAAAAAAATACCAGATGGCAGTTTAGAAAATAATTCCTTCAAAAGAACACCAGATGACAGTTTGGATAAATACCGGAAAAAGAGAAAAAATTGACAGTCGTGAAAACAGCTGACGATGGTGACAATGGGTTGCTGATACTGCAGTGCTGTGTTTAAAAAAACATAGAAGTATGAGGTAAGAAGAAATCACGATTGATTTAATTCTTATGAATTGAACCTCAATGTTAAAAATTCCCAAATTTAATATATAAAATGCATAATCAGCTCATGGATTAACACGTAAAAAGTATAATTTTAGGGTTGTAACTGATGTAAAGGTTCAGTGTGTTACTAGTGACAACACAGGAACTGTCAACCACTGCATGCCGAAACCTACCTGAAATTTCTTCCAGAGAAGCGTTGTGATATACTAAGGCCATATCCAAAAAATTATTTTTAACTGCAAGGCACTAAAATCAAGTGTCAAATCTCTCATTCAAGTTATAGAGGAGTAAAACTGTTGAATTGGTAGACTGGAAAACCCTCACTACCTGCTGTCTGCGCCACATTCTGCCTCACTCCACTCTGCTCTTATTCATGAAGGGTGTCTATCTGCTCCATACAGTGGGCTGCAATTGCTGGATCCTGGCTTCGATTTTTGTGCCTTGCAGTTAAAAATGGCCGATAATTTTTTGGACATGGCCTTGGTACATCACAATCCTTCTCTGGGAGAAATTTCAAGGCGGGTTTCAGCATGCAATGGTTTGTAGTTCTTTTGTTAGTCCATCCTCTTATACCTTGGTAGGCTTACATAAAGCCTTCCATTTCTTTCAAGACTCTTGGCATTTTCCCTTACAGCAGACTCACAATTCAGGAGTCCAAAGATCCATTAATTCAACTGTATATTTGCAATAATTTAATATTAAATGAGAATTGAAACTTACCACTTCTTTATTTGTCTTTTGAAACAATCCATGGGCGAACACAGCCACTACAAATACATTAATGATGAATGAACAGAACAAAGCGATGCAGGATTCTATGAAGAAGTAGAAGTTGGCTTCACTAACTTTCTCTTGTTTCCTGCGATCAACTTCTCGTGACTGTTAAAAAACAAATATATAATAACAAAAATTCCAAAACACTCCTAAAAAAAACTCCAAGCGCGACAGGCCCAGAAGGCCATAGGCTGACCATCCGGTTGCTGGCCTCACATCCACATATGTTAATCACAGAGGTAGACAATCATCTAGCCAGTGCAGGGGCCACATGTGGTCAGCATGTTGGGTCCCCCAGCTGTATAGCTGGTATTCTCAACCTGGAGTCACTACCTATTGTAGCTACCCAAATGCCTCATGATGCTGGGTGGGTACCAGTCCCATACTGCCCCAAATTCTATAAGAAAAATTTCTTCCCCCATGGAGACTCGAATCAGCACAAGTCCTGTAGCTCTGCGCCAAGGCTTCTTGCCTTAACCACTCGGCTATGGCGCAGGATGATTCCAAAACACATGAACTGCATTAGAACACACATACAAACACACCTTTCTTGATTAAATTATTTTTAGTCTGTTCATCTTACCTCAATATAATTTAATTAAAATAACCTCAAAATATCACTTCCTAAAATAAAATATTAATTACACCTTTCTTGTTTTATTTCAATAGCACATACCAATATTTAATTTTAGGAAGTTATATTTTGAGGTTATTTTAATTATATTATTTTTATTAAGTTATGTATATAGGAAATAACACTATGAGGTTTTTTAGTATTGTTTATTTTTTATTATTTCACTCACCTCATACTTCATAACTTCTTGCAGACCTAGGTTTCATCACACCATTTGTGACATTCTCAATGCTGTGTCACATTCACAACTGACGTCCAACGACCTTCTATCCTGCAGACTGACCTCCGCGCCATCTGATGGCTGACCGACGAATTTCCTAATCAGTCCTCTCTCCTTATAACCAGGTATTTCAAAATTCAGTTGTGAACGTGACACAGCATTGAGAATGTCACAAATGGTGTGATGAAACCTAGGTCTGCAAGAAGTTATGAAGTATGAGGTGAGTGAAATAATAAAAAATAAACAATATTATTTTTAGTATGGACATCTTACCTCAGTATTAATGTTGATTTGTTCTTGAACATGTTTCAAAACAATTCTGTTTTGTTCAAGAACAAATCAACATTAATATTGAGGTAAGATGTCCAGACTAAAAATAATATAATATAAGCACATACCAAATTTCATTGCAAAAAATAAAAAAATTGCAGTCACTAGAGTGCTTTATAAATTTTTGTTACAGGTGAATTCCCATTCATAATTTTGTCACATTGAAGGTGTTGCTGCCAATTATTCCTGCATATAGACATATGATCCATAATAGAAGAGATTTGAAGTTCTTGTAAGATTTCCGAATTTCTCTTTTTGTTTAATTTTATGTACCCAGTTGTTCTTTTCATGAACTTCATTTCACCATAAACACCATTTTATTTAACTTTCACAGGGAATAAACACTTTGAGGTTTAATTTATGTTTTTAATACCTCACCTCATATCTTTTATTCTTCTAGACTACAGTTTCGGAGCTATATCTCCATCATCAGTAGGCTCTCTTCGACCGGTGTTATGTCGTTTCTTGGCAGTTTTCTTTTCTTCTTCTTCAAGAAGAAAACCGTGCCAGAAACGATATAACACTGGACGAAGAGAGGCTACTGAAGATGGAGATATAGCTCCAAAACTGCAGTCAAGAAGAATAAAAGATATGAGGTGAGGTTACTTATTTTAGGAATTCTCACTATGAGGTATATTCATTAAGGTAGAATATGTTTATCACTCACCTCATATTGTTCTTCTTATTTGATTATAAACTAGTTTCGGTGATAAACATATTCTACCTTAATGAGGTGAGGTATTAAAAATATTAATTTAATTCTTTCATTTCACCAACTGTGATTCTGCTTGTATCTCTTTTCTATATAGTCCAAGCTTCACTTCCATAGGATTGCCCACTTTAATATTAAAATACCATCCAGTTGGGAAATGAAACCAGGATGCCCATTTAAAAGAGTACTGTATGGATAACAAGGTTCATCAGGCCTTTATCTTTGACTGCTTGTGGTATTGCCCTTAGGAACTTGAAAAACATAATTTTTTTCCAATGATAAAATGGGATAGCTTACAATTTTTTCAGCCAGTTTAATATGATATTTACCTTGACTAGTGCTGAATGTAAATACAGATTATGTGGCATAATAACTGCCCCAATAATTCCTACAGCCTGCAGAAGTGCTGTGCTATCACAGTTTTCACACCACGGAAAGAACATTCCTTTCATCACCTGTCCTTGATCAGGGCTGGCAACGCCATACTGAAAACAAACATAACATCAAACCTTGTCTAAATACAGAATATTAAGTAATATTAAACACCTATGTTCGGTTTAACTTTTATAGGAATTAATCACTATGAGGTTTAATTTATGGTGAAATTAAATGTTTCTTACCTCTCCTCATATACATTTTCTAAGTAGATCGCGATTTCGAGACCACAACGGTCTCAACATCAGCACTTTCTTGGCGATGGATGTTATGTCGATCGGAAGAAACTCTTCTTCTTCCCTCTGTTGGGAAATTCCCGCAAATTTTGACCTGATCCAGAGGTTCATCGGTCCACCAACAGAGGGAAGAAGAAGAGTTTCTTCCGATCGACATAACACCCATCGCCAAGAAAGTGCTGACGATGAGACCATTGTGGTCTCGAAATTGCGATGTACTTAGAAAATTTATATGAGGAGAGGTAAGAAACATTTAATTTCACCATAATTTCACCTATGTTTGGTTTCACCAACAAATTGTAAGATTTAACAAATTGTTATATTGGGTAATTCTGTAGAAATGTACTGATTTGAATTAGTTAATTTTAGTGAATAATTTCAAGATGACTACCTTCATTCCACAAATTTTTAGTTTCCCTACTGAATATGTTGAGTTTCACTTCACATTTTGATGCTATATTTTAGTTTAACATATTCCAGTCATGGACAATTTATTTTTTAAAAATAAAAATTATCTTGATTTAATATTTGAAGGAAGCAACACTATGAGGTTTCTTTGAATTATTATGAGTTGAGGATTTAGGCTCGTATCTATGAACACATTAGACCGTAAAAGTCGTTCTCAACATGTACTCTGCAGAGAGAGTTACATCCAAATACGTTTTGCATACTCAAAAATCTGTTCATGCGATAATAATTGTCAAAATTCCGTAAGCTCCCTGGCAAGGTGACTTTGCAGAGAATGAATCGTGAGCAACCCGATGGTAACCAATGTACTTGAAACCTTGCTGCTTTATCCAAGATGTCGGACCTTGAAGACTTCGATCATGTTTTCGGTATACACGGAGAAGAGGAATTTGATAGTCTACCAAAGAATTCAACTGGAAGAACAGGAGAATCGGCGTAATATTGCACAATGCAGACGTCGTCATATACAGTTTTATTTGCAGGGCACAAGCGTAAATACGTTCCTCTAGCAGACGAAAATAACGGAAGTGGTTTTATCGCTGAGAATTCTGGATAATTTCTTGCCAATATTACAAAAAAAAAGACTTTCATGCATGACCAGTGAGTGACTCGCTAATTCAAACTTTGCATGTTCTCACGGAAAACTCAGCTCACCAGAGACTAATGTATTTGCATGCGGCCCTTGGACTCACCTCATATTTTTTTTATTTTTCTTGCAGACTAGTTTCTTCAGAATTGAGTGAAATTCTCAATCCTTCAACTTAGTTAAGAAGCATTGAGAATGTCACACAAGTGTGAAGAAACTAGTCTGCAAGAAAAAAAAAAAAAAGAAAAAAAAAGTGGTGAGTCTAAATCCTCAACTCATAATAATTAGAAAAATTATCGCTTGAATTGGGAATCGAACCCTGGACCTCCGACTCTGTACCTCAGCATGCATTCCATTGCACCATTCAAGACCCGATACAACCGCTACATTTTTTTTTTCCACTTATACAATTATCTTACGTCGGAAGGCAGATAGCTCACACTATTAACGTCATCAGGTGACTTCTAATTAATCTTTACCGTTTAAAAGTAATGTAAATTTCTTGTTAAAAATACTTTGAATAGAAGTTGTCTGATGGCGTTGATAATAACGCTAGTTATTTGCCTTTGGATGTAAGCGAATTGTGTACTTACTTACTTACTCACTCACTGGCACTATCGAACCCATAGGTTCATGGCCACGTGGACATAAGCTCTCCATACATCCCTATCCTGAGCTAATGCTTTCCAATCATTCCCTGTATAATCTACTTCCCTCAAATCATAGTAAAGTTATTCTCCCACCTCATTCTTGGTCTACCAACTGGGCGTTTACCCTCTGGCTCTCCTACAAGAAGCTTCCATGCATGTCTTTCATTCCCCATATGCGCAACATGTCCTGCCCATCACAGTCTACAAGACTTAACTGTTCTTATTATATCTGACTTCCTATAAAGACCATGTAGTTCAATGTTATGTAGTCTTCTCCTTTCAACTGTCTGTTCATCTCTCTTTGGTCCAAAAATTTTCCTAAGTACTTTATTCTCAAAATTGTGTAACTGGAAAGAAATGTTATTGGGTCTTGAGTGGTGTAATGGACTGCACAGACATACAGATTCAGAGGCCCAGGGTTTGATTCCTGATTCAAGCGTAATTTTTCTTTTCAAAAAATTCACTTCACATATTCATATATGGGTACTTAATTTAGAAAGCTAACTAAAATGACACACACCAACCTTATATTTGTTCTTTTTATCCAGTGTTATTAATTAGGTTAA
The DNA here is from genome assembly GCA_030220185.1 of Diploptera punctata. Taxonomy (NCBI): domain Eukaryota; kingdom Metazoa; phylum Arthropoda; class Insecta; order Blattodea; family Blaberidae; genus Diploptera; species Diploptera punctata. The sequence goes on along the minus strand of JASPKZ010001217.1, from coordinate 670,418 downwards.
TTTCAGTTGGTAAGGTTTTAAGATTTCTTGTTCTTGGCCATTTATTAAACTTGAAGATTGCTTATATCAATGATTGAGGTCATTAGAATGACATAAATAACTTTTTTGCACAATAGTGCATTTTGTCATACTTACAGCAATGGCGACCATGATTGAAAGTTCAATTTCCTACATTTTGGGGTTGCTAACCTAAATAACTATACTGCAATATTACATATTACAAACCACATGTCAGAAGTAAAACCACTACCCTCTATGTATACTATGTGCAATGTATATACAAAAATATATCCAAAAGGTAGTGTTAACCCTTTAGGTGTCATGATCCGATTAGATCGCCTCTGATGCTTCTGTCCATTACCTGCCAGATAATATACTTAGGGCTGCATGCAAATAAATTAGTCTCTACTCAAATTACTTCCAATCACTGGTGAGCTGACTTTCCGTGAGCAAGTGCAAAGATCGAATTAGCTACCCACTAACTGGTCATGCATGAAAGTCGTCATTTTGTAATATTGGCAAGAAAGTACCCAGAATTCTCAGCGATAAAACAACTTCCATTATTTTTGTCTGCTAGAGGAACGCATTTACGCTTGCGTCCTGCAAATAACACCGTATATGACGACGTTTGCATCACACAATATTATGCCGATTCTCCTGTTCTTCCAGTTGAATTCTTTGGTAGACACTATCAAATTCCACTTCTCCGCATATACCGAAAACATGATCGAAGTCTTCAAGGTCCGACATCTTGAATAAAGCAGCAAGGTACGTGCAAGGTTTCAAACTACATCGGTTCCCATCGGGTTGCTCATGATTCGTTTCTCTGCTAAGTCAGCTCGCCAGGTAGCTTGGAATTTCAATAATTATTATCGCATGAACAGATTTTTGAGTACACAAAACGTATTTGAATGCAACTTTCTCAGCAGAGTACAGGCAGAGAACGATTTTTACGGTCTAATGCATTCATAGATTCGAGCCTTAAACTACTTGCAAAGCCGATCACATCGGCAGATGCAATTTAAATCTCGGACACAAGAGATGCTACCAGTGGCACGCAGAGGGTCACAATATACATTATACAAAACAAATCACTGCATCTTAAATGAACTGAACTTTTTTTGAAACAATATAAAACAATAAATACATACTTGCCACCATTTTATCGATTGGTTCCACGGCCTCCTGTAATTTCAACTAATAAACATTGCCCACACTGTTAACGTTAGTCACTTGTTCATAATGAATGCAAATATTTTCAACAAAGATGTTATTGATATTTGAGTTTGTACTTCCCCTCAGGGGTCCCCATCTAGGGGATATGTGGATGGCGACCACAAGGTGCCCACGCTGAGCAAAACATTAATTCCACTTACTTGTATTTTGCTCCTTACTTTTATCTTTAACGAATCTGGTATTTCTTCCACTTACTTATACCAGACTCTTAACTTTACTATCTAACCTCTCTTGGTTAACTCTTGTTTTTCTCGACCCCGACGCTATTAGGGCATCCGAGGGCTAGGGAGTCTTTCCTTTCTTCCATTTCTTCTTTCCTTTATTTTCTTTTCTTCTCCAGAAAAGCCTGACCAGAGGCCATGAGATGGCAGCCCCATCACTGGTCTTGTCTTCCTTTGGCCAGCAACCAATCGAAGGGACTATTATTATGCTTTCAAGTCTTATACAAGAATTGCCCGGAAGGACGCTGGAGGGAAAATTTTCTGTAGGATTGTAGCAGACATTGGCCTAATACTTGGAAGGAAGAAGAAGAAGAAGAGTTTGCACTTTTTTAACATTCTTACCTCACATGATTGTTTTGTCGGACATATGTTTCAAAGCTGTTGCTCCATTGTCAGTTGGATGGAGCAACAGCTTTGAAACATATGTCTGACAAAAAATCGTATGAGGTAAGAATGTTAAAAAATTACAAGCTCAAATATCAAATTAAACCTCATAATGTTACTTCCTAATGATTAAAAAAAAATACTATTAGCCTATTTATTATTTTAAAAACACCATCGCACAAAAAATAATGTACAATGCACGTTTGTGAAGTGTTTTACAGAATCTCACAAATTGCTTGGTTTTTAAACATTTCCTCGCTTCTGTAAAAACCATTTCCCAACCTCGTATCGTAATGTACTATTACATTGTAATTCTCTGAATTGATCTAGTTCAAAAGAGGTACAGATTATAAATGCGTATAAGACTCTTTTGAAAGAGAACCCATAAATAACACTTACAGACATAGTTCAAAAGTATACAATATATTACATTATATTATTTTACTCTCTATTAAAATTCCGGACTATATTAATTTAATAATTTGTCATAGTAGTTTGGTAGCTTGTGAACTGCATTTTATGTCTATGTTGACTTGCATTTCCAACACGGTAGCATGAAATTACCTCATATCCAAAAGTAATAGCCATTATAGAGATGAGAAATCCGAAGAAAAATTCCAGTTTTCGCAAACCATATTTATCTATGAAAAGGAATGTGAAAGTGTCGACGACTGTAATCAGAACGCCAGCCCAAAGTGGAACTCTGAAATGTTAAAAAAAAGTTCATAGTATTCTTATATTTATGTTACAAGGATTGAAAATTAGGTTTTTTGGATGAATTCTGATGTTTATGGCTGAAGCTGAGGCTGGAATATTAAAATAAGCAAGTTAAATATTAAAACAAATTCGTAAATATTTTCAATCCTTGCAATGTATGTAATTTTATTTTATAATAAATAAAATTTCATTTTTTTTATAAATACCATACTTGAATAATTCACACACTAGGATTTTTTTTGCATTACATTTAAAAAAATATTTTTCCTTATATATTTCATGTAATACAATACAATACTTTTTCTTTTTTAATTTTCAACTGAACAGTATTAAGATATGGTAGTGAAGCATGGACAATATGAAGAAGAGATGAAAGCCAAATAACAGTAAATGAGATGTGATTTATGCGCCATACAACAGGCTATACAAAGTGGGACCATAAAAGAAATGAGGAAATTATGGAAGAGTTGGATGTAAAACCCATTCTTCACCATATACAAAACTACCAGAACAACTGGAAAGCCCATATTCAATGAATGCCGTCTCGTAGAATTCTAAAAGCCATGCTTCGTTACTGCCCCCAAGACAAAAGATCGCTGGGACGTCCAAAAAAGCGCTGGATGGAAAACTCCTCTTTGAGACCATAACAGGCCACACGGCCTAATACTTGCATGGATGATGATGAATTTATCTTCAATGAAACTGAAAAATTGATACTGAACAGTTCTGGTAACTGTAGCCATCTTGGTGCATGGCAGGAGGGAACATTGCCAAGTGAGGAAGGGAACTAGTAGCCATGCAAAAAGCATTATCTTATTAATAATAATAATAATATTTGAAGAGAAAAATTTTCTCTTCAAATATAATTTATCCTTCAATGAGAAGTGTTAAATTAATAATAAAATCGTCAATAGAAGCCGTACTGGCTTTATAAAGTAGTGTTAAATTCCCAATAAATGTCTTCTTAACTAAGAAGCCACCATTTGCAAAGATAGAAGCTACGGTTTCAAGCATTTGGCGTGAGGGAATTACAATGTATATAAGAGAAAAAATTCTAGATCGCAACTCGCCTCAGTAGCTCAGTTGGTAGAGCACTTTTCTTAATTTAAAGAACAAAAAATAATTAATGAAAGTACTCTTCAGACAGATAAAAATATTGGTAAAAAATTCAAGAAGTTCACATACCATCCTTTAGTATTTGACAAGTTTAAAAAAATCTTCAACAAATTCAACATTAAATTAGCACCGAAAAATGATTACAGCTTAGATAATTTAATAAAAACCAACAAAAATGAAAAGATTGAAGACTGCAAAAAATCGGAAATTTATCAAATTAATTGTAAAGATTGTGAAAAGATATACATAGGAAAAACAAAAAGGAATCTACATACAAGATTAAAGGAACACCTCAGAAATGTTAAAAATGGAGAAACCGAAAAATCTGCAATAGCTGCACATGCCTGGTCAGAAAAACATAGAATAGAAACCAAAACAAAATTATTTAAACAATTGGAAAAACCGAAGGAACTCACAATTTGGGAAAAAATTTACATATGCAAGAATGAAAATACAACTATCTTCTTCCTTCCAAGTATTAGGCCAAGGCCTGTTACGATCCTATAGAAAATTTTCCCTCCAGCGTTTCATAGGATGGCCCAGTGATCTTCATCCTCTTGGTATATAATTATAAACAGCTTTGGAGATCCGATTTGAACTCATTCTTTCAAGATGGTGTTTGCAATTTAAAAATAAATATAAAAATTAAATACAACTATGAATTTTGAAATACCCAGTTATAAGGAGAGAGGACTGATTTGGAAGTTCGTCTGTCAGCCATCAGATGTCGCAGAGGTCAGTTTGCAGGATAGAAGGCAGTCGGACGTCAGTTGTGAACGTGACACAGCATTGAAAATGTCACAAATGATGTGACAAAACCCTGGGTTTGCGAGGAGTTATGAAGTATGAGGTGAGTGAAATAAAAAATAAACAATATTAAAAAATAAGAATGAAATTAATTGTGATTATTTCATACCTCATACTTCTATATTTCTTTAAATACAGTATTTAAAGAAATATAGAAGTATGAGGTATGAAATAATCACGATTAATTTAATTCTTACGAATTTGAACCTCATAATGTTAAAAATTCCCAAATTTAATATATAAATATTAAAAAACCTCATAGTGTTATTTTCTATCTACATAACTTAAACCCTAGAGTTGTTTCCCATGAAGTTAATTTTGCCTATAAATGGCTATTTCAGCTTATAATGCTTATAAATGCCTACTTGCAATTTTTTCTCGCAATTAACTCAATATTTCAATGAAATCAATTGAAATGGACAAACTTCAAATAATTTCATAGAAGTTTTCACGTGTTCTTTTTATTAATTTCTTTGGAACCCTCAGGGGTCCTCATCTAGGGGATATGTGGATGGCGACCACAAGGTGCCCAAGCTGAGCAAAACATTTTTTCCACTTACTTGTGTTTTGCACTCTTTTAACTTTACTATCTAACCTCTCTTGGTTAACTCTTGTTTTTTTCGACTCCGACGCTATTAGGGCATCCGAGGGCTAGGGAGTCTTTCCTTTCTTCCATTTCTTCTTTCCTTTATTTTCTTTTCTTCTCCAGAAAAGCCTGACCAGAGGCTATAAGATGGCAGCCCCATCACTGGTCTTGCCTTCCTTTGGCCAGCAACCAATCGAAGGGACTATTATTATGCTTTCAAGTCTTATACGAGAATTTCCCGGAAGGATCAAACTAATGACAAATTGAAGACTATGCCAATTTTGGAATATATTAAACAGTACCAACTAAATTGGAAACACCATCTTGAAAGAATGACTTCAAATCGGATCCCCAAAGCTGTTTATAATTATATACCAAGAGGACGAAGATCACTGGGCCGTCCTATGAAACGCTGGAGGGAAAATTTTCTATAGGATCGTAACAGGCGTTGGCCTAATACTTGGAAGGAAGAAGAAGAAGAAGAATTTCTTTGGAATATTTTAGGATAATAGTGACAGTAACGTAGCAGGTAGATGGTTTCCCCCTCAATGCACTCCTGTTAGATAAATATTGTATTTTTCCACCTCATGCATTCCCATTAAGCAAAATAGCCCTAAGCTATTGCCCATTGCATTATGCTCCGGCTCTAAGGCTTGGATTAAAGTTCTTTGCTTCTTATCAATACAAACATTGCTGAGTGACAAAGAGGGTAGGTGGTTCAAGCTTTCTTTCTCTGTCCCACACCTGGTGCTGAAACCAGCAATATTATTTTTGATTCAGTCTGCAGTCCTCATTCACAGACAGGTGATTCAAAGACAAAGTGGGCTGCAAGTGTTTTTATATATATATATATATATATATATATATATATATATATATATATACCTTTAAAACAGCTTTTTTAAGATACCTAAAGAGCGGACAACAGTAAAATACAAACTGACCAATTTCGTGAAATTTTCATAATTTGGCACGGAAATATTGTCAAGTGACGGTTCTGTTCTTTGTAAAAAGGCAAAACAAATTCCAAAAGCATCTCTGATATCTTCACTTGCTATTGATAGCATATGTTTATATTCTTAACGTAAGACTGTAAAAAGTTATGTTGTTGTCCATTTTTTGTAAGAGCCTATTTTGAATTTTTTAGTGCCTATATTAATGATTTTTAGTGCCTTTTTGCCTGCCTATTTTGAATTTTTTTAAGTGCGTAACATCCGGACTCTACTTATTACACAACAAAGGTATTCACTAACATAGAACTAGTAGATAAGAAAACGCAACATGTAGTAATTATGTTTTCTAAACTGAGGGTAGTTGCTGGCAGTACCTGCACTCACCCTCCCCTCTTACCTCACCATAACCATTGACCCCTCAAATATGCACAGCAGTAGTGGCTCAATGTATGACACAGAATCATAAAACTGAAGAAGAAACTGAACTATTAAAATAACTGGAAAGACCAATAGAATTCATAATATGAGTAAAGGTGTACATTCAAAAGAACAAGATCAGAACCATGAATTTTGCAAGTTTCTGATGACCAAGATTTCATCTTATTAAAACATATGGAAAGACCAATATAGATTTCACAATACGTTCAGAAGAACAAGAAGAGAACCATGAATTTTGAAGTTCCTGTTGACCAAGATTTCATCTAGAAGTTCACTCAATTTCCAGCAGGTGGCATTAAAGACTCATTACAAACAGTTGGAACTTAGTTAAGAATGGAGATGAAACATGTCTGGGGTAAGAGGATCAAATATTATGATGTGAGGTGGAAAGTTTCTGATTCACTTTTGTATTCTTATTGATATTTACCTCATAGTGTCAGTTCCCATGAAATTTTAATAAATCTGAAACTTCAAGTTTACTGGTGAATGTGGTACTTACGCATTATTTGAAAGAAGTGAAATGGCTATAGCTGTTCCTATTACTTCCTGCATATCAGAACCAATAATAGCTACTTCTACCATCAACCAAAGTAAGATACGTGGAACTTTCCGATATTGTCTGTAACACATTTCTGCCAAGTGAAGACCTGTTACAACTCCAAGACGAACAGAAAGTCTCTGCATCACAAGTCCAAGAATTGTCGCAGACAGAAGTACCCATAAGAGCTGTAACATAGCATAATAATTATTAAAGGTGGTTCAATTTACTTAAAATTATCCAATTCAACCCAACCCTGAGTTGGACATGAGTTGAGGATATATTTACTTTGAATTAAAGGTGCATGTAGGCTAGCAGATTTCAGATACTTTTGAAATTCACAAACAGTTAAAGCAAGGAGATACATTATCTATAAAAAAGCTGTATTCTCAGATACTTATATTCTTTTCTCCTAGAGACCATGTTTCACATCCATATAGCCTCACTGAAAGAATAACTATTTAATATATATGTTTAATTTAACATTTTGTGAGAGAAGTTGGGATGACAAGGGTCTTGTAATCCATAATAACATGCAATTCCAGAGCTGAGCCTACATTTAATTTCTTTATACACCTCATTCCTGTTTTGATTATTGTTTCTATGCATCTGAATTCAGCCACTTCTTCAAAATTTCCTTCATTGATTATTAATTGTTTAAAAAATTATACAAAGTCATCGAAACAGGTTGCAGCAATTTCAAACAATCATAGCTCAGGAACTATTTGAGATATTAAAATGAGTATTTTTTGTTAAATTCAGCAATTCAAAAGTTTTATTTTTTCGTACCTTAAAATGTTTCTATGTGTGCTCCGTTGGTTGCTCTGCAAACATCCAGCCGATAGTCGATTTTGGCCCAACAGTGCTGGATCATTACAGGCGTGATTGTTGCAAAAGCATCGGTGATCCTTTGCCTTAAATGTTGCAGATCTCTGATTGGTTCACTGTACACAATGTTTTTTTTCGTATCCCCATAAAAAAGTCCAGGGCTGTCAAGTCGGAATCATACATGCAGAGCGTCTCGAACTTGTTGGGAAAAGTGTGGGGGCATGCCATCTTGTTGAAAGAATAATGTTATGTTATTTTCTTCTTCAATTTGGTCTACTTGCAGGAAAATGTACTGTTCTAGCACGTCTAAGTAATCATCTCCGGTCCTATTCAATGGCTTCCTAGAAGCCCCGACTTGACACCCCTAGACTTTTTTTATGGGGATACAAAAAAAACATTGTGTACAGTGAACCAATCAGCGATCTGCAACATTTAAGGCAAAGGATCACTGATGCTGTTGCAACAATCATGCCTGCGATGATCCAGCACTGTTGGGCCAAAACGGGCTGTTGACTGGACGTTTGCAGAGCAACCAATGGAGCGCACATAAAAACATTCTAAGGCAAGAAAAAAAACTTTTTGAGTTAGTGAATTTAACAAAAAAAATACTCGTTCTATTATCTCAAATAGTTCCTGAGCTATGATTGTTTGAAATTGCTGCAATCTTTTTCAATGAGCCTGTGTGTGTATATATATATATATATATATATATATATATATATATATAAGTCAAATAAAAAAAATCCTTGTTTATGCTTAAGCACATGCATATGTATTAATGATATATTTATAGCATATTTATAATGCAATTCCAAAGGGTAATAAATATTAAATTTGTTTTGAACTATTGATAGAACATCTGTCATGAAACTACTGAAAATGTGATGTTTTAATACTAAATTTATCACTTCTCACTGAATGACAAATTAAATTTGAAGAGAAAAATATATGCCTAAATCGGGAATTGAACCCAATATCTCTGGTTCTGTACACCAGTGCTTTAATGATTTAAGCTATTAGGCATCTCAATTTACACATAGATTTTTCTCTTATACTAATATGATTCCCGCACGTCAGATAGCAGTGAACTTCATTCCACTAACACCATCTAGTGGCCTCTTCGAGAAGACTTTTAACCACAGATATTGGGTTCAAATCCTGATTTAGGCATTATATCTTTCTATATTTAAAAAGAAAAATATATGCCTAGACTGGGGTTTGAACCTAGGACCTTTGACTCTCTATGTCAATGCTCTTCCAAGTGAGCTACCTAGGTCTCCAATCTAAATGCGTATTTTTCTCTTCTACATAGTTAATTCCCTAACCCCAAATGCTACGAGCCGTTGCTACGATTTTTGCAAATGGCGGCTTCTTTATTAAGAAGATTTTTTATTGGGAATTTAAACATTACTTATAAAGCCAGTAGTGCTTCTTTCAATGTTCATATTATTCGTTTTTAAACATCTTAATGATGGACAAATTATATTTGAAAAGAATAATAGAAGTTTAGATTGGAGGCCTAGGTAGCTTACTTGGAAGAGCATTGACATAGAGAGTCAAAGGTCCTGGGTTCAAACCCCAGACTAGGCGTATATTTTTCTTTTCAAATATAATTTGTTCATCATTAAGATGTTTAAAAATGAATAATATAAACATATATATATATATTTTTTAGTTGTTTCTTGACTCACCTCATACTTCTTAACTCCCTCACAGATCTAGAATACGTCGCTGTATATGTGACATTCTCAATCAATGCTGTTCACATTCACAACTGACGTCCAATGGTCTCCTCTCCTGCAGACTGACCTCCGCGCCATCTGATGGCTGGCCGACGAACTTCCAAATCAATCCCCTCTCCTTATCATCAGGTATTTCAAAATTCATAGTTGTGTTTTTATTCTTGCATATGTAAATTTTTTCCCAAATTGTGAGTTCCTTCGGTTTTTCCAATTGTTTAAGTAATTTTGTTTTGGTTTCTATTCAATTTTTTTTTTGACCAGGCATGTGCAGCTATTGCAGATTTTTCTGATTTCTGAGGTGTTCCTTTAATCTTGTATTTAGATTCCTTGAAAGGATATACATAGGAAAAACAAAAAGGAATCTAAATACAAGATTAAAGGAACACCTCAGAAATGTTAAAAATGGAGAAACAGAAAAATCTGCAATAGCTGCACATGCCTGGTCAAAAAAAAAATTGAATAGAAACCAAAACAAAATTACTTAAACAATTGGAAAAACCGAAGGAACTCACAATTTGGGAAAAAATTTACATATGCAAGAATAAAAACACAACTATGACTTTTGAAATACCCGGTGATAAGGAGAGGGGATTGATTTGGAAGTTCGTCGGTCAGCCATCAGATGGCACGGAGGTCAGTCTGCAGGAGAGGAGACCATTGGATGTCAGTTGTGAATGTGAACAGCATTGAGAATGTCACAAATACAGTGACAAAATCTAGATCTGCGAGGGAGTTAAGAAGTATGAGGTGAGTCAAGAAACAACTCAACAAAATTAAAATAAACCTCATAGTGTTATTTCCTACCTACATAACTTAATATATTTTTCTCTTCAAATTTAATTTGTCATTCAGTGAGAAGTGATAAATTTAGTATTAAAACATTGAATCTCAGCTTTACTGGCTATAAATGTAACATTGATTTCCATTTAAAAGTCTAGATGGCATTAGTGGAACAAAGTTCACTGGTGTCTGGCACATGGGACTCATATTAGTAAAACAGAAAAATCTATGTGTAAATCAAGATGCCTATAGCTTAAAGCACTGGTGTACAGAACCAGAGATATTGGGTTCAAATCCCAATGTAGGCATATATTTTTCTCTTCAAATTTACTGAAGATGTAACCGTTTAGGTTACAAAACTGGTCTAAAAAGAAGACAGGATATGAAGTGAGGTGTAAAGAATTTTTATTTTAAATATTAGAAATATCAAATTTGCTCTTTAACTTACCTTGTATTGAGCCACAGTTCCTGATTGGAGATCTGATTCTATATTTCCAGGATCAAGATATGCAATGCTCATTAAGAATCCTGGACCAGTAAATGCCCATAATACTCTAAAACTAAATCCACTCTGAAATTAAGTTTAAATCATTAAATTAGTAATGCAAATAAATATAGGACTGTTACAAAAACAAATAAACAAATTTAATGTTTTAAAATATAAAAATATTCTGGAACCTGGAAGCAATTTGCTGTCTGTTTTGTAGAGAAAGTCTTGAAATTTAGTTTCTGAATTCACAAATCCTCAATGTGTGATCCATTACATCACACATCAAGTTCATTTCAAACTCGGTGTAACAAATTAAATAAGATTGAATGGTTTAAGATACTTAAAAATTACACGGACATTATATTATATATATACATATAGGCCTATATATCTTAAAGGAAATATGCTTTTAATACAAAAAAAGATTGTAATAATGTCAAATAATCAGAGATATAATTTTTTTTAATATGACCTACTTTTTTTCCCTCTATATAAACAACTATGCTTTGAGAAGAAAGGAAAAACATCTGTTAAAAAAGAACTGCATAAACTAAGTGAATTCTTCAGCAAGTCAAAAGTATGTGCTGATATTGCTGATTCACAAATATATCTTTTTTTTTTGTTAATTATATCCTATGGAAACATTTTTGTTAAAAAAAAACATAGCCACTAGAGCAATTTTTAAATGTTGGCTTTCAGATAAATTCCTACTTCCAAATATCAGATTTTACTGATGTTAGAGAGATGCCTTTCTCATTTTATTTCAATGGCTTATATCAAGTTCCATTGCTAAAATCTAAAAAAATTGTGATCAGTATAGCAGTTATTCTATTTTTATTTCAGGTAAACCCCTCCCACACAACTCTGGTTAACAAACATTCCTTTTTTAACTGATTGCTATATATCGAGAGAAAAATTTCAGCCACTAGTGCATTAACAGACATATCATATTTGAGATGTATGAAATGAATAATAAAAACATTGAAAGAAGCCATACTGGCATTTACAATGTAATGTATAATTCCCAAATACATGTCTTCTTAATAAAGAAGCTGCCATTTGCAAAGATAGAAGCAAAGGCTTCATAGCATTTGGTGCGCAGGAATTACAACGTATATAGAGAAAGATTTGCGTTTTGATCGGCACTTGCTCCGGTAGCTCAGTAGGTAGAGCACTTGGTTTAGAAAACCAAAGGTCCCGGGTTCAAGCCCTGGTCTGAGCGTATAATTTTTCTCTTCATCATTGAGATGTATGAAACTAATAATAAAAACATATATATATTTGTAATTGTCACATTCAGCATCTGCTAATGAAGATATGTAAATTAAAAAACAATGATTGAGAAAAATCTCAATAGCTTTGTTTCTTTGGAATTTGCTAAATGGAATCAAGAAAATAATTTTTTCACTCAATATTACTTATTTTTGGAGCATGCCATAGCATAGTTTATTAAGGTAATAAACAATATAATTTTTAAAAAATCTTATGAATATTTGATCCAGATATTTTGATTAATAAAATAAAATAAAATTTAAATATGTTGATAAAACCATTTCCAAAACCAAGTCTTTGGAATAAAACACAAGTGAAAATGTCATGGTTTCTAATCCCAATTGGGACAGGATTTTGAAACTGACCTAAACCTTTTGGTAATACTATAACTGTGGGGTTTAGTCTAAGGAAATTAGTACTAGATACATGTTCTAGGAAAAAAGTGGATGTCACACAGGGCTGACAACTTCCTGTTGATTGTCTGCAAAGTAGAAACATTAACTTCATACTATCCCAAGGCATTCTAAGGCTTGTAGTGGGATCACTTTATTTTTTGTTATTTATTTAATGTAATAACTACTTTTACAATTTCTGAATCGTCGCGGTGGACTAGTGGTTATGCTCCTTGCCTCTGGTCCCGAGGGTCATGGGTTTAAACCCGGCCAGGGTTGGTGGATTTTTTAGGATGGAAAAATCCAAGGAGCAAGTCCTCTGGGAGGGACGTTAAGCCGTGGGTCCCGAGTCTGAAGATTTCAGGCTCATAAAAGATCCTTAAGCCTGACTGAAAAGGCCTCTAAGCAAAATTTACCGAATTTTCCCGTCCTAGTACTACCTTGGTTTCCTAGATGTCAGTATGAGGCAGAACGCTGACCACGGACCACTCAAATGACATCTATATAAAACAAGTGTAACTAAATTAATATGGTTCAAATTATTTCCTTTAGGGGGAGAGCACCTAAATCTCTGTTAAGGGAAATATGGGCTTACAAGAAAAAAAAAAAGAAAGAATTTCTGAACTATGAATTATATTGTCTTTAAAATATGTCTGGCTAGCTCCTGGAGCTAACATGTTCCTACTACCCGAAAAAGCCCTTCTAAGGCCTGTAGTAGGATCACATTTTCTTTTATTATTTATTTTAATGTAATAAATACCGTTTGAGTTTCTGGAATATGAATTATATTGTCTTTAAAATATGTCTGCTTCGCTCCTGGAGCTAACGTAGTGTTCTCATTGGCAACAGATGAAGGAGTACTATCAAAATTTTGACTACTGCCATTGCTTTTGTCATTTGAGCTGTCTGTTGTTGGCTCCAGCATTGTGATGTTTTCTCTGTGGAAACAAAAAAACAGATATAAAATTCAAATCTGAAAAAAAAAGTTCATTCAGGGCTTGAGATGGAATTAAAAAAAGAAACGGGATGGTTGAAACCTATACTATGCCAACATAAGAAGCAAAAGGTCATTGGTAAAATGATTATGATAATAGATCAAGAGAGGAGAATGCATAGGATTACTTCTCCCCATATATATATATATATATATATATATATATATATATGGAGTGGATTTTTTAAAATCCATTTCCTTATAATTCAACTATTATATATATATATATTGTTTATTTTGTATTATTTCACTCACCTCATACTTTATATGAGGTGAGTGAAATAATACAAAATAAACAATATTAAAGAACCTCATAGTGTTATTTCCTATCTACATAACTTAATATATATATATATATATATATATATATATATATATAGGAATTCGGGTAATTTGGACCCCTGTTTTAAATTTGTTGTTTTTCTTCTTTCAATTAAGGGATTTGAATTTTGTTTAATTACAGTGATTATCATTAGCATTGTAACTATCAAATATCATCGTTATTTTATTCAAATATGGAAACATCTTCATAATTTATAAACTTTTTTACATTAAAATAAAGGATATATCCATATTCGGATAAAGTGGACCCCAGAGTCCACCTCAGTTTTTAGTCCATTTTTAAGTTTATTTATGCTAATAATTTATACAGAGAGGCACAGATTAATCTGAAAATATTTATGACTGATCATAATTAAAAAATGTTGATATTTATTTAATGTTTTAAAAGATTATTGTTGATTATAACATTCACACGTCATTCAACTGCAGAATGCAACGGTCTTTGGGTTTAGTAAAATTACAAGGATATTAAATAAAATTAAGTGAATGGTTTTTACAGACAGCATCCTCATTTATAAAATACACGTATTCATGTAAAGTGGACCCAGGTCCTCATGGAGGGTCCACATTAACCAAATTCCTTTGTTATGATTAATTATTTTATACAGCCACCATGTCACATAATATAATATATTTAGGATTTTTTTCAACATTTGTAATATTCAGTAGCAGAAATAATGAATTGATTCTTAGCTTGAAAAACTTTTAAAGTAGTAATTTTCATAAATATCACAAATAAACCCTTTTTTGCACAAAGAATAAAAGAAACTGAACCTTGAACCCGTCAAAGTTGATGAGGGGAAGAAATTGAAATATTTTCTGTTCGAGGGCAGCACCAATTAAAGAAGATATTAACAGGGTCCACTCAAACAGAAGGATCCACATTACCTGAACTTCCTTATATATATTGGTGGATTTGTTATATCAAATCAGAATATTGTTAAGTAACATTAAGCCATTTGGGATGCCATCAAGCCCAACCTCATGCACTAATTATACCTTTAAAAATGTTCTTCAAGCAAGATTTTGCCTAAATAGATTTGAAACTTTCCTTCATACATATGTTAAATTTTATATGGCAGGAAATATTAAATTTATGCTAAATAAAACTAGATGTGAGAGAGCTGCAAGACTTGGTCTATCAGCCAGCTACCGTCTCAGATGTACATGAACTGGACAAACATCCAGCCAGCATAGGGATGACATGTGATTAAAGTTTTTTTTTTTAAATTTGGAACCGCTACTTATTATGGCTACACAAATTTCTCATAATGCTGAATTGATCCCATACTGGCCTGGAATACCATGAGAAAATTTCTTCCCTCATAGGGACTCAAATCAGCACATGTCCTGTAGTCCTGCACCAATGCATGGTATTTGAGGCAGTTAGAAGCAAAGGGAGTAAAACAAATCTTCTGTTCACAACCTCAAGGAACCAGATTGAGAGGAAGAGTTAAGAATAGATGGTGGGATCTTAAAAAATGTCAAATAAACCATTGGGAAAGGCTTTCTACGGAGAGGGATGTCTGGAGGAGGCTCACTGAGGAGGGTATTGGGTTGTACTGCCATTTAAGGAGAAGAAGCAAGTGCAAGTTTTGTAATATTGAGAAAAACAGGTTTAAAGTTGAAGTTGTATTAGAAAATCATAGTTAATTGAAAATGTAATCATACTTTATCTAATCCTAATGCATACACTTATGTCCCTTTGCCTATAAATAAAATTATGCTTCAAGAATGTAATTATGCACTATACTTGTTTTTTTAAGTCACTTATGCACCTTTGCTTCTTACAGCCTTATTTTAGACCACTTGGTTATGACATGGGACATAAAATTCAACATATGGAAATTAATTTTTAGAGTAATTTTAAGAAAAGCAATAAATCTTACTATGCAAATAGAATACTATTCAAAGACTGATTGTAACTTATGGCTGTGGGTACTGAAGGAGTCTGATAAATAAAAACTATTAATCTTTGAAAGGAAGATCTTACGGAGAATTTTCGGACCAATTAGAGAATGTGATGGCACATGGCGTATACGAATGAACTCTGAATTAAATACTCTAATACGAAATAAAAATGTAATAAACCACATTAAAGCTCAAAGACTGTGCTGGTTTGGACATATAAATAGAATGCAGGAAGACAAGCTTGTAAGAAGAATATACAAATGGAAACCAATATGCACCAGAACAGCTGGACACCCAAAAAACAGATGGCAGGATGATGTTATAAAGGATATATTGGAGAAGAAAATTGGAAATTGGCCAGTCTGTATCCAGGATAGATCCAGGTGGAGAAAAATTGTTGAGGAGGCCAAAACTTCAATGAGGTTGTAGTCGCCTACTAAAGAAGAAGATTTTTAAGAAAAGCCAAAATTAGAAACTTTTGTAGAGGAAATTAAAAAGAATATAAAGAAATGGATTAAAATGATATGGACACATTATGCACATATTAGCAGAATGATTACCAAAAAGATGCTCCTGATAAAACTAAAAGGAAAGAGACCAAGGGGAAGATCCAGAACCAGATAGCTTGACCAATTAGTGAAGATATTGAAGACAGAGGAAAATCATAGGGGGTTAGAGGTCCTTTTATAATATTTGACCCAGTTATTGAAAATAATTTAAAGAAGAAGAATATGCTACTATTATTCCCTCTACTAACAAGTTAACTGTCAACCATTGCATGCCGAAACCTACCTTAAAATTTCTTCCAGAGAAGTGTTGTAATGTACAAAGGCCATGACCCAAAAAATATATGCCATTTTAATTGCAAGACACTAAAATTCAGTGCCAAATCTCTCATTTAAACTATAGGGAAGTAATACAACATCTGAATTAGTGGATAAACCTCACGACCTGTTGCCCGTGCTGCATCCACCTCACTTCACTCTGCTCTTATTCATGCAGGGGGACCATCTGCTCCATACAGTGGGTTGACGTTGCTGGATTCTAGCTTTGATTTTGTACCTTGCAGTTTAAAACAGCAGTTAATTATTTTTTTGGACACAGCCTTGGTACATCACAACGCTTCTCTGGGAGAAATTTCTAGGTAGGTTTCAGCATGCAATGGTTAACACTTCCATTGTAAGAAATAATCCCTGTTAAAGAACATATTTCCATAGAATTGTCATGATACTTTGAAAGACATTTTACTGCACATTTTAAACTATATTAGATTTATATAAGTATTAAGGTTCTTAATACATGTATGGTCCCGCGCCGTAGCCGAGCGGTTAAGGTAGGAAGACTTGGCGCAGAGCTACGGGACTTGCGCTGGTTCGAGTCTCCATGGGGGAAGAAATTTTCTCATGGTATTTCGGCCAGTATGAGACCGGTGCCCACCCAGCATCGTGAGGCAATTGGGTAGCTACAATAAGTAGCGGCTCCAGGTTGAGGAACCAGCTATAACGGCTGGGGGACTCGACATGCTAACCACATGTCACCCCTACACTGGCTGTTGATCATCTACCTCTGTGATTGACACATGTGGATGTGAAGGGCCAGCAGCCGGCTGGTAAAAGGGCAACCGCTGAAAAGTGGAAAGACCCTCAATCGGAATACATGTATGACCCTCAGGGGTCCCCATCTTGGTGATATGTGGATGGCAACCACAAGGTGCCCAAGCTGAGCAAAACATTGCTTCCACTTACTTATACCAGACTCTTTTAACTTTACTCTCTTGGTTAACTCTTGTTTTTTTCGACCCCGACGATATTAGGGCATCCGAGGGTTATGGAGTCTTTCCTTTCTTCCATTTCTTCTTTCCTTCTCCAGAAAAGCCTGACCAGAGGCCAATTTTGGAATATATTAAACAGTACCAACTAAATTGGAAACACCATCTTGAAAGAATGAGTTCAAATCAGATCCCCAAAGCTGTTTATAATTATATACCAAGAGGACGAAGATCTCTGGGCCGTCCTATGAAATGCTGGAGGGAAAATTTTCTATAGGATCATAACAGGCCTTGGCCTAATACTTGGAAGGTAGAAGAAGAAGAATACATGTATGTGTTCCAATGTTACTCACTTCGGATTTTGCACTAGGTACATTGATGGTGTAATCTATGGAAACAAACAAATGGAGAACCCATTTGACATGTAAATTAAAAAAAGAAAAAAAGGAAATGGAGATGGATTCCCCATACCCATAGGAAAAATCAGGATCTATTGAGACACTTTGAAATCCTCAATTCAAGATGAAAAGAGGAAGATCGGAAGTACAGACATGGAAAGTGTTGAAGATTTTAGCATGGAATCGGATGTGCTAGAGTTGCTTTGTTGAGAACTTATGATTCACTGGGCCATCCTATGAAACGCTGGAGGGAAAATTTTCTATGGGATCGTAACAGGCCTTGGCCTAATACTTGGAAGGAAGAAGAAGAAGAACTTATGATCTAGATAATAGCCTACTACACATAGATAGTGTGTTGTTTTCAAATGCTGGGCCTTGCCAACGAAGCCATTAGTGATCTTGCTCTCCAATATTTCTCTATGGTGGATCCAAGAGGTAATACTTCACAGGTTTGTAGATGTTCTTCGTTCATTTCTTCGTCTTTGTTGCATAGAGGACAATTTGGATTCGTGTAGATTCCTATATTATATAAATGTTTGGCCAAATTGTCATGTTCTGTAAGCAGTCTAAATTTTGCTACTGTAGTTTTACGTGGAATTTCTGGAATAATATCTGGCTTCTTTACTAAAATATTCCATTTTTAGTCTTTGGCTTTATTACATAGATCTTGGTTTTGTTTGATTTTATATTTGTTTTTAAGGCTGCGGAAAGGCTACTGTTTTTAACAGAGAGGAGACCCTTTAATTCCTTCCATCGAAGGCTTAAAGGAACCGACCTGGACAGTAACCTAGTGTCCAATCCCTCACCTTCTCGTGGTGCAGCTGTTAGTAATCATGCTTATGCATGATGAACGAAAGGGAAGGGCTACTCACCAACAAGCACTGGTCAGCTTGGTGAGTTTTTCTTTTTTGACCGAATTGGTATTACTTCTCCTCCCCATACCAATTCCCTCTTTCAACTTTTCTATCCAGTCTCCCTTGACTGACCTCTTGTTTCTCTCGACCCTGATGGTATTAGAGTACTCGAGGCCTAGGGGTTCATTTCTCCTTCCTTCCTATACCTACTTTCTCTCAATGGGTGACGTAACCACCACATGTGGTGCCTACTACTAAACGGTTACAACTAGTTTATTGTACTCCAATACAAACATGAAGCCCTAATGAAGCAAAATATTTAGGAATAACTCTGGACACAAAATTAACATGGAAGAAACACATGGAGAACATATGTACAAAGATAGAAACAAGGTTACCATTATTAAAACGATTAGCAGGGAAAAAGTGGGGTTGCAACACACAAACCCTAAACACCTTCTACCAAATGTACATAAAACCTGTACTTCAATATTGTGAAGAAATCCTAGTAACTACTAAAGTGGAAAAACTTAATAAATTGCAGAACCAAATCCTCCGTCTGATAACAGGAGCCGTTAAAACAACACCAATCACTGCCATGCAAATCTTAACAAATAACCCAAACATAGCATCTGAAATTGAGAAAACAGCAGTCACACAGTATGAAAAATTTTTAAGGCTACCCCATAATAACTGGACCCAAAGAAAACCACAAGTATGTTTAAAATCTCAGCAAAGCTTCCTAAGCATTGTACAAGAAATCAAACAGAAATTGCAACTTCCACATTCAAAAGAAAATATGCAGATGAGAAACAACCCTCTAGAATTTTTGGAAATCGAATATAACCTTCATTTAACAGAAGACATCAAGAAATCTGAAACTCCTCCATATATTTTAAAACAAATGTCACTGGAAATGATAAATCTAAGATACCCAGCTCCTGAATGGATACATATTTTTACAGATGGCTCCAGCCTACCAAATGATGGTGGCACTGGTGCTGGTGCAGTATGTCCACTTTTTTCCTTTTATCGTAAACTAAACACAAATTCAACAAACTTTGATGGCGAAATTCTAGCAATTTTCTTAAGTTTACAAAATCTTTTATATCACATCCAAAAATTTACAAAAGTTGTAATTCTATGTGACTCCAAAGCAGCCATTCTTGCTATAACACGAGACACAACACCCAAAAGCATCAAAATTATCGAATGTCACAAAATGATAAAACATTTATCCCGTCTACATAAAAAAGTTGTACTTCAATGGATTCCGGCCCATTGTGGAGTGACAGGCAATGAAATAGCCGATTTTCTAGCCAAGAAGGGTAGCAAAATTGTTTCAAACCCAACTTCTGCTCCAGTTTCCTTTCACTCTATCAAAAGAATTATCTCAAATAAATACATCAATAAACTTAGAGAAGAATACACCACCAAAACATCTGGAAAGGAATGGGAAAATCTACAAGCTTATGACATTACTACATTACAAAGAAAATCTGCAGTAGCAACATTCAGACTGCTAACGGGACATGACTGCTTGAATAAACACCTACACAGAATTGGCATAACAGATTCACCTAAATGCCCTTTTTGCAATTTAAATGAAGATATGGAAAGAAACCATCTCCTCCGTTGTCCAGCTTTTGTAGAAGAGACCAGCCTTTCTGCTAAATATTGGAGTGCAAGAGAGCGAATGATTTCATTATCAAGTGCTCGACATTAGATACCAACCAACCATATTTGTTTTTAATTATTATTTTTATGGATGCGAAAGGTAAGCTTTTAGTAGTATTCTGAATTAAATTGGAGCCTTTTTTGGCAAGAAAATCAGCAGTCTCATTTCCAGCAATTCCACAATGTGCAGGTATTCATTGCAATTGAATTCTTTTCTGTAGTTTTTGGAGTTGTTGAATCATTTTGTAGCACTCTTTAATTTGTATTGACTACATAGATAGTGTTAATGTGGCTTATTTTTAATTTATGCACCACTTCAGCAGAATACTTTATGTAGATGATGTATACTTGCAATGCTTATAGAGAAAAATGTAGGATAAGTGTACGTTTTAAGTATTCATGTAATGTAAGTGTGATCTATGAGAGATGATGACGAAGAGAAGGGAGAAGGTGATATCCTATGCTGTCATATAGCCTACTCCTTTCAAAAAAGCAACAAAGGATTGCAAGGCTTAACCCTCTGCATGCCAATGATAAAATCTCTTGTGTCAGAGTTTTAATCATATCTGCTGATGTGATCGGATTTGCAAGTAGTTTAAGTATATTACCTGGCAGGTAATGGACAGAAGCATCAGAGCCGATCTAATCAGCTCATGGCACCTAAATGGACCCTTTGAGATATGAATAACTCCTCCTGGCACAACAGGCCTAGAAGGCCCTAGCCTACCATCCGGTTGCTGGCCTCACATCCACATGTGTCAATCACAGAGGTAGATGATCATCAGCCAGTGTAGGGATGAGATGTCGAGTCCCCAAGCCGTTATAGCTGGTTTTCTCAACCTGGAGCCGCTATTTATTGTAGCTACCCAAATGCCTCACGATGCTGGGTGGGCACTAGTCCCATACTGGCCGAAAAATCATAAGCAAATTTCTTCCCCCATGGAGACTCGAACCAGTGCTAGTCCCATAGCTCTGTGCCAAGGCTCCTGCCTTAACCACTCGGCTATGGCACGGGACTGAGATGTGAATAACTTTCACCAATACCACATGTCTTCTCAACATATGTATTGCAAAGAGAGGTTTGGAATATAATTCTTTGATGCCCAACATACTGGTTCCACAGTTATCAGTCAAGTAGGACATGTCAAGTTAAACAAGTTTGCTTGCTATCACTGTATTTTAAGTAAAGGTCATGACTTTTTTTTTATAATTGGCTGTATTAGTGATGTCTTCTAAAAACCTGCTTAGATAGCAAGTAACATATTCAAGCTCATTAAGATTATTTTATACACACTAACTATAGCCTGAATTTCCTACAATATCAAATCTTTATACATGCATACATTCATGCACTACCATAATATTAAACAGCCGTAATGAAAAGGAAAAACAGTAAATATATCCACTGCTAAAATTGATGTTTTAATTGGAGCACACTACTGGTTGTGCTCTATCAATGTTTGATACTAGGCTCTTGGGAGATTGGAAATTCCAATTTTAACAAAACATGAGGGAGACTTGGGTAGAAAAATCCAAAATTGCTATTGTAGTTCCAGGTAAGTTGCCAAAAAAGCTGCTAACTTTAATTTATATTTTTTTCTCAATAGATCTTTTCACACAAGTAGACTTTATCGTCTGTAGGATAATTTTGCTCAAGTATTTTAATTGTACAAGCTTCTTGATGCTGGATTGAATTTGAACCATGCAAGCTAAACAGACTAAGACTGATTAATTTATTTTCAGCATCAGCCTTTGAAAAATTGAAGAAGATAACAAACCAGGAATTTATCAGATCAAATGCAGGAATTGTGACAAAATTTACATAGGAAAAACAAAAAGAAATTTGAAAACGAGGGTGAAAGAACATCTTAGCAATGTCAAAAGTGGTGAAGTGGAAAAGTCAGCAGTAGCTGCTCATGCTTGGTCTGTAAAAAACCCACAGTTTGTGAAAAAATTCACATTAAAAAAACAAAAAAGAAAAACTTATGAACTTCGAAATTCCTGTGGATTCTGACTGGATCCGTAGGTTTATCGGTCCATCAACATAGGGAAGAAGAAGTAGTTCTTCTGATCAATATAACATCAATCAATGAGAAAGTACTGAAGATGAAGTCGCCCAGGCTTTGAAACTGTGGTCTATTTAGAAGACTGGTTATGAGGTGACGCATGAATCATTTTAATTTAATTTTTAATCTTAGCCTTTCTTTTTTTTAATCTTTCCTATTTATCCGCTCTTTGATGGTTCTTATTTTTTTCGACTCCAGCAGTATTATAGCATTTGAGGCCTAATAGACATTTTCTTACTTACTCTCAATCTTCAAATTCTTTGGAAAACTATTCTTTGCAAATCCTTGACAGGATGAGAAAGCTTAACTTTTTAAGCAAACAAGAAAATATAGCCACATCCAATGTTGAGGAAGACTGAGATCTCAGGTACTCTATTTTTATATTATAAATATTACATAGTAACCTTAACGGTGTTTCGTCATGATTTTTAAAAGTATCGAAGAAAATCTACACCTAAGTTATGGACTCCTGCAGGGGTTACATATTAGTTTAAATAAAATATCATCAGTTAGCTCTCCAAGAATGCAATGGACTCGTGTCACCAGCTAAGGCTAGATACAAGTTAGGAATATTCCATACTATGGTAGTTATTCTTCAATCTGAAGTGATTTGTCTCCAGAGATTTATGTCTAAAGCATCTTCTTCCCTAAGAGCCCTTGCTTCCTTACTTCTTATTCCACCAATCCAATGTTCTCTTAATCTACCTCTTCCCTTCCTTCCTCTAGCCTCCCATTTAAGGACCTTTTTTGGTATTCTATCCTCTTCCATTCGTATGAGGTGTCCATCCATCACCTCAAACGACTTTCCTCTATTTCTTCCAATGTATCTGCATAATTTCTCTTCTTCTTCACTTCACGAGCTAGGCAAATTGCCTGTTCTGCCTCACAGTTGTTCTGTCCATCTTTTCACTGGCCTTCCTACATTCCTTGAACCTTTTGGCTTGTAGTTAAATGCTGCTTTTGGTAATCTTGTTATTTTGTTACATTCATTCTTTTTACATGTCTGACTCTTATTGTACTAATTCTTGATTTTATCCCATCTTGAAATTTATGTTGATCGCCTCCTAAAATTCCATTTCTATTCTTAATAGTTTGTCAACCTGTTGTCTACTGACTGTCCATGTTTCAGATAATTAAATGCTTTGTAACATATAGCAGTTTCTTCATTAAGTATAATATATTTCTATTCCAGAGTACTGAGATCAGCACACCAACGGTTCTTCTGATTACTTCATGATGCAACAGGGCTAGAAGCCATTGGCCTACCAGCCGGCCTCACATCCACATATGTCAATCACAGAGGTGGACGATCATCCAGCCAGTATAGGAGTGACATGTGGTCATTATGTTGGGTCCCCCAAGCTGTTACAGCTGGTTTTCTAAACCTAGAGTTGTTTTTGATTGTAGCTATCCAAATTCCTCATTATGCTGGGTGGGCACTGGTTCCATAATGGTCGAAATTCCATGAGAAAATTTATTTCTCCATGGGGACTCAAACCAACACAAGTCCCATAACCCTGGACAAAGTCATCATGCCTTGAAACTGCTTGCTATGCTACAGTACCAATAGTTCTTCTACCATCAATTATTCTTCTTTCAATTTTCAGAGTTGAATTCTCATTTTTATCTGAAATTGAATCTAAATATTTAAAATTTTCAACATTACATATTATCTCTGAGTCATACTTTAGTTGTTCTGTCATATCTGATGAAAGATGTTTGGTTTTATTAAACATTTATTTGTAATTCCCATTTTTGTATATTCTACCATTAATTTTCTTAACATGTATGATGCAGCATCCGGGTCTGGAGCAATCACTACCTGATTGTTATGAATAGTAAATGATGTAGATAATATTTTTCTTCAATTTGAATTTCCATAAACTGGCAGTGTCTTGACCAATTATTTATACAATTATATTAATATAAATATGTTTTGAACAGCATAGTGATGAACAACATCCTTGTAGTAAACCTTTAGATATAGGCCTGTTTCCTGTCTTATTTTAGCAATTGTTCTTTGAACATGGAGACTTGATAATACTGATTACTTTATCACTGATATTCATTTCTGTAAGAGCTTTTCAAAGCAGGGCCATTGGTATACTAATTAATAATAATAATAATAATAATAATAATAATAATAATAATAACTCACTGACACTAATAAACTCGAATGTTTATGGCCGTATGGAACATACTTTGCAACTTTCCCTACATAATTTATGTATCTCCCTTAAATCTCCCACCTCATTCTTGACCTACCTAGTGGGACTTTCTTGCTGGTTTTTCATGTCCCTCTTTCATTTCCCTTACGTGCTACATATCCTGCCTATCTCAGTCTATAAGATTTAAACTGTTCCTATTATATCTGATTTCCCATAAATATCATATAGATCAATGTTAAGTGGTTTTTTCCATTCACCTGGCTATTCGTCTTGATTTGACCCAAACTTAAGCACTTTATTCTCAACACTTGTAATTATTTATCCTCTTTTAAAGTAAGAGTCCATGTTTTTCTTCCATACAACTGGAAAAATAACCTTAATAATAATAATAATGATAATGTATGTGGATTATTACAGTATATTTAAATAATTGGCTGAGTGCCTGTGATGGGATATCCTCAAAGTTTTTGTACAAATTAATTGTGATTATACATAATATGGTCCACCATTCAGGAAAACAGTATCCTGGTTCAGTCCAAGATTGGGACATGTTTACTGAGTTTTGGATGTTTTTCCCTCATGTATACAACAAATGTCACAAAACTTTAAGGCCTATGCACCTGAACATCATTTGGTCATCGTAATCACCCTACTTTTATGAGTAAGTTTTGTCTCTTGTCTTAAATGTTTGTGTTGTCTCAGAGGTGCCCCTGGAATTAAACTGATCACTTATCTGGGAAGATCCTTAACGCCCTTGTGTGATTTAGAAGTATGTGCATGATTCAGAGTTTAAAAGGGGTCATTTTCCTGTAAGGCCCAGGAAGCATGTAACATGTAAAATTACTTACAAAGGAAGGCATTAAACTAAGGTAAAGAATGAAAAATATAATATATATAATTGGCCTATAGCCCTACATTACAAATAATACCAAACAAATATGTTCAAACTGTTTGCATCAGGTATGTTTGTAATATCTGAAAGTATGGCCATATTTTGGAATCTATTGAATCATTGTCTTAGTTCTAACCCCAAATATCTATAAGCTAGCTTTCATTTTTTTATCATCTAATCATAATGTCAGCATTAGATCTCAAGACAATGAAATATTAAATACATTGCATCATAGAACATCCCATTATTATTATTTTTTTTTGCAATCTCACTCTCCCATTAATGCAATTTATTACCACTTGAAATCAGAAGTCACTAGTCAATAATCTCAAATAAAATTTGATAACATTTCTAAAAATTCTAAATTAATGTTACTTGTAATTTTTAGTATCATGATTTATTTTAAAAATTAGAAATTATTTGTATACGTAATCATAAATAATAGATTATTTAAACCTACTCTGCTTATGTTTCATGTAAATAATCAATAGTATTCAGTATTAATTTTACAGTTAAATGGTTTAAACTAATTTTTGTTTGTCTTAGTTTTCTGAGTGATAGGAAAATAAGACCTTATAGATATAACCCTGTCAGTATAAATAAAACTTCTGTTCCAAAACTTCTATTATTATTATTGTAAACTAATTTAATACAAGTTAATAATAGTCATAATATAAAATATGCATATAATTGTTACCCTATACCATTCTATATGCTAAGAAATAATCAATGTTAGATTATTAAAAATGTTGTGAGTATACAAACGGACGTAAATTCCACAGAGAAGCATAATTATACATTATTTTATAGTTTTATTTCCCTGTTAGATATTTCTCAGTAAAATGTGACTATGACGAGTATGACCATGTGGCATTCCCCATCAAAGCCTCAAAAAGCAAACAGTTATTAGATATGTTCGTATTTGCAGTTCATACTATTTTTAATGCATAAATCAAATTTACATAAGAGTTCGCACACTACTTAAAAAAAAACTAAAGAAACTGAAGATAATGTTGAATTTTTTTCACGTGTTCGGATCATGAATACTGGCAAAGAAAAGAAATAAATCATTTCATTTTTGCCACCATTAATCGTCTACACTTTTTGATAAATAACATATCCACATTTTCTTTAAATCGATCATGAAAATATGTTAAAGTCCTTCGAAATGGAACATTTTCTCCGAAAAGTTGACGAAAACAATACTTAAAACAAGCAAAATTAATAGAGCTCTTCATAGCGAAATTACGGACTCACTTTTACCACAATTCGTGAATGATACGTTTTTAAAAAGTGTGTGAACTCACTTTATAACTATTATTTCTTGCACTAACAACGTAAGCACAACACTTCTTCAGTAGTGAATGTCACTTACTGAATTCCATAGAGCACGATAGAGCACCAACTGAATTTAGCCTTCTGTTTATCAGCTGATCTCTTCCCATCCCCACCCAGGGATTAGATGTCCCCACCATTATTACCGGAACTGCCGCCATTTTTTAAATGGAACTATAGATTAGTAAATAGTGAATTTATTTAATAACTAAGTTAATCTGAAATCGTTGGATGACATTTTACTGTTTTATTGTTGCACATTTTATAAAAATCGAAGGTGAACGTTTTACGACGTATACGTTTATTTCAAATTTTAAGCAATTTTAACAAATTTGAAAAAAAGACTATATCATGGATCAAGAAGATGGTACCTTAACAGGTATTAATTTTTACAATTTTATATTCTAAAATGTTATATTTTGCAATATTATTAGTTTTGTATAAACATTCCTCCGACATTAATGACACTTTTGAACGACAATCGACCTGAATTATCTTTATTTAATTTTTGAACTTATTATTTATGTCCATACAATTTCAATTGTTTTCCCTTAGGTCTACTTGTTTGAAAGGATTGAAAATTAGGATGATGAGATGATATGCTCCAGCCAGAATTTCGAAATGTATTTATGAAATACTTTCAATCGTTTTAACTTAAAATTTTTAATTTATATAGGCCTAATATCGAATTTCGTTACATTAATAAATTGAATATTAACACATCGTACGTATTCAATAATGGTACAAAATGTTAACCCTAAAATATGCTTACAACCTAATGTTGAAGTTATTATGACTATTTTAAGATAAAATTGGAATACAAATAATGTACGGTAGGCCTACCTAAGGCTGGTCGGTCAAGGGCCTTGTAGGCCTGTCGCGCCATAGATGAGATCTAAAATGTGTGCTAACATAATAATAATAATAATAATAATAATAATAATAATAATAATAATAATTATTATTATTATACTTACTTACTCACTGGCACTATCGAACCCGTAGGTTCATGGCCGCACGGACATAAGCTCTCCATACATCCCTATCCTGAGCTAATGCTTTCCAATCATTTCCTGTATAATCTACTTCCCTCAAATCATAGTTAATGTTGTTCTCCCACCTCATTCTTGCTCTACCAACTGGGCGTTTTCCTTCTGGCTTTCCTACAAGAAGTTTCCATGCACGTCTTTCATTCCCCATACGCGCAACATGTCCTGCCCATCGCAGTCTACGGGACTTAACTGTTCTTATTATATCTGGCTTCCTATAAGAGACCATGTAGTTCATTGTTATGTAGTCTTCTCCATTCACCTGTCTGTTCATCTCTCTTTGGTCCAAAAATTTTCCTAAGAACTTTATTCTCAAATACTCGTAATCTCCTTTCCTCCCTTAAAGTAAGAGTCCATGTTTCGCACCCATATAATATAACTGGTAGATAATATAGTTTTATATATTTCAGCTTAACATTTTTTGAAAGGAGTTGGGACATCAAAAGTCTCTGCAATGCATAATAGCATGCATTTCCAGAATTGAGCCTATGTTTAATTTCTTTGTGCATCTCATTCCTATTTGTGATTATTGTTCCTAGGTATTTGAATTCAGCCAATTCCTCAAAATTTCCCTCATTTGTCATTAGCTGTCCATTTCCATTATATAATGTATTTCTACGTTTGACCATATATTTAGTTTTACTGATATTTACTTCCAGTCCTAATTTCTTAGTGTTACTCAATAGTGTGTGCGTGTTGGCCTTTAGTATCTCCTCGCTATCGGCCAGTAGTACCACATCATCAGCATAAACTAACAGCTTATTAATCCATTCAGTTGTAAGCCTTCCTTATTCTCTAAAGATTTAATGGCATGCTCTAGTACAAAATTAAATAGTAGAGGAGATAGTGCATCTCCTTGCTTCAACCCATTCTGGATTTCAAAAGTGTCTGAAAACTGTTTGCATACACGCACCCTACTATTTGAGCCATTTATACATATTCGTATAAGTCTAACTAACTTTTTGGGAATTCCGAACTCCAGCAGGATACTATATAACTTCTCCCTCTTAATTGAATCATATGCTTTTTTGAAGTCTACATATAGTTGATGTACAGTACCATTATATTCCCATTTCTTTTCTAAAATCTGTCTTATACTAAAAATCTGATCTGTTGTAGACCTGTTTCTTCTAAATGCACATTGATGATCTCCTGAATGTCATCAATATAGGGAGCAAGTCTGCTTACTAATATATTTGTTAGAATTTTGTACGAAGTTGAAAGTAATGAGATGCCCCTATAGTTGTTGCAATCAGTTTTATCTCCTTTCTTATAAATTGGTACGATAATTGATTCCTTCCATTCATCTGGAAGAGAATAATAATAATAATAATAATAATATAATAATAATAATAATAATAATAATAATAATAATAATAATAATTATTATTATTATTATTATTATTATTATTATTATTAATGAGAATTTTCCTCATCATGAGTTTTAAAAAAATACATAAATGACTACGGACATATAGACTATCAGTTTGTAATAAACATTCACAAATTTCCCTTATTTAAAGTTCTCCATCGTTTTCTGTGTCCTCATCCGTTATACCAAATTTTCTCATTGAATTCTGAATGTTATTCTTCCAAGTTGTTCTTGGTCTTCCTTTTCTGCTCTTTCTTTCAATTTTCCATGCAAAGACAGCCTTTGATAGTCTTCCAAATAATTATTATTATCTTTGTATGAACTCATACAAATGTGAAGTCAACTATTTCGATATTACTTTTAACAAATTAATATAATTAAATCTGATTCATTTAATGCAGCTCAGTACTATCAATTAACAAAACCAAACGTAAATTCTATCATAAAAAACTGTTAAAACTATATTTCTCTAATATAAAATCATTACTTTTATTTAGATTTATAATGGAATAAGTATTCCATGATATAAACTTGTTTATAGTCATATAATGGGGGCACGCCGTAGCGTAGTGGTTAAGGCACTGAGCTACAAGCCGGAGGGTCGAGGGTTCAAGTCCCGTTGGGGTCAGGATTTTTAAACTGACCCAAACCCTCTGGCGGCACTATGGTCCTGGGGTCGACTCAGCCTCTAACGGAAATGAGTACCAGACGCTTGTTCTGGGGTAAAGGCGGCCGTCACGCAGGGCTGACAACCCGGCTGACATCAAGTGCCGATTGTCTAGAAAAAGTGGGAGCCTTAACCTCCTACTACCCCAAGGGCCTCCTGAGGCCTGTTGTGGGATCACTTTACTTTATAGTCATATAATTTATATTGATTACCGTTGCTTGTTTACATTTAAAAGTAATAATTATAATTTTATAGGCCTAATTACTGGTAGGCGTAATGAAATATAGAACAGATAGCACACTTTATATATCTTGGTTCTGATATAACATATAGTTATGATTGGATATATATATATATATATATATATATATATATATATATATATATATATATATATATATTTAATATGAAAGTTTTCTTGGATTGTTCGAGAAATTTAGATGCAAGAGAGCCAAACTTCTGTGCGACTTGGCGTTTTTAAAAAGATGTCCGGACACTTCAATAGTTCCAGTAACAACACGTCTGTCTAAAAACTAAAACCACGAAGAATATTCTCAATAAAGCCAGCCTAGCAGTTGTGAGGGAACGAATACACGAAATCAGATACGAATTGAACGAAGTCACTCGGAAAACCCAAGAAAAATTTCATATTCATACTTATATCCGCGAAAATCTACAATGTAACAGATATATATATATATATATATATATATATATATATATATATATAATCATCATCATCATCATCCGGTATTATGGCAACTGCCGCCGTCTTCCGGAAACCAAACGCCATTCCTCTTTGTCCATCCATTAGTCTTCCTCCAATCCTCTGATGTTCATAGTCGCTTGTACCCCTTCTATCCAAGGTTTCTTCGGTCTTCCTCTCTTCCTCCTTTCCATTGGGATCCATTCCATAACAATTTTAGGCAATCTTTGCTCTGGCATTTTTTTTGACATGGCCGTACCACTGTAATCTTTTTTTTTTTTTTTCTATAATGTCTATGATGTCCGGCTCCTCTTGTACACCCATCATTTCCCTTATTTCTTTATTTCGTATTTTATCCATTCTAGATTTTCCAACTGATCTTCTTAAAACATCCATTTCTGTACTTAAAATATATAATGTATAATAAATTAAACCGTTATCAAATTATGTGTGAACCCTCCGAAAGATAGAGAAACTCAGCCAAGGTTTTATAAGATAATTCCTGCTCTTGTTCTTTTGTATGGATCTATCTGAATCTTGGACACTTTAAAAAATATATATCTCACACATTCAAACTGATGAAATAAAATGTTTAAGATCCGTAAAGGATGTACAAGCATGGATAGATTACATAATGAGTCAATAAGAAATGAACTGGAGATATTTTCAATATTCGATAAACTAGAAGAGCACAAATACAGCTGGAAGGAACATTTAGAGAGAATGGACAATACAAGATTACCCAAAACAATCAACACCTACAAACCGCATGGAAAAAGATTATTGGGACGCCAAGAAAACGATGAACTTGAGACCAAAAGAGGTCGCATTGACCTAATCCTGGAAAGAAAGAAGAAGAGTTTATTAGCGTCGCAATTCTCATCTGGGTGTGAAGGGGTCGACCAGAGGCCAGACTTTATATTATTTTACGGTCCACCGCTGTGGTCTCGGGGTAAAGTGCTGCCTTGTCACGCAGCGGGCCCTGGTTCGATCCGCGGTCGGGACAGTTTTTCTGGGTGAGGTTTTTATCGGGGTTTTTCCTCACCTGTAAGACAAATGTCAGGAAAACTTTAAGGCCCAAACGGTCCCCGAAATCACATGGTCATCGCAATCATCATTCATATTCATCTTAGGTTAAGCTTAGGATTAGGGACTCTCCTGGCGCACCATTATCATCATCATCATCACCCATCATATCATTATCGGGGCAACGTAACCCCGCCTTCCAGGCGCCCTAACCTCAGAAGTGGTTTACAAGTGCGCCATGCCAGAAGAGAAACCAGGAATGTCGAAAGACAAACCTGGGGCATTTGAAATATATATATATATATATATATATATATATATATATATATATTATTTTACGTGCCGTAAATCCACGCCCTTCCTAAGGAACCCATACATGCTCCGTCTCACGGAGTTTGAACTTGTGAACAACGAAACCTGAGAACACTAAACTAACAATCTAAATTAAACATTACTTTTTCATTTGTTTATAGGCCTATTTAAAAATGTATAACGTGAACAAACATTTCACCAGAAATAGTTTGTACTTTAAAATTGAGTCACTAAACAATTGAATTACTATCGAGACGTTACTCTTCTTATTACTAGAGCCTACATTTCTATCAATTACGTATTTTTCTTTGATATCTGTATAAAAACTTAAAATTATAACGAATTAGATTGCTACAAGTCAACCGCTGTGGTCTCGAGGTAGCGTGCTGCCTTGTCACGGGTTCGATCCCCGGTCGGGATAGTTCCTCTGGGTGAGGTTTTATCGGGGTTTTTCCTCACCTGTAAGACAAATGTCAGGAAAACTTTAAGGCCCAAACGGTACCCGAAATCATATGGCCATCGTAATCATCATCATTGATATTCATCTTAGATTAAAGCTTAGGATTAGGGACTCTCCTGGCACGCCACTATCATCATCATCACCCATCATATCATCGGGGCAACGTAACCCCGCCTTCCAGGCGCCCCAACCTCAGAAGTGGGTTACAAGTACGCCATACAAGGAGAGAACACCAGAATTGTTGAAAGACAACCTGGAGCTAATATATTCACGTAGACTTTCACGGCCGGAGTTGCTATGATGATCTTGATGAAGATTTTCGGGCTGTAGGCCGTGGTCGTGAGGCTTGTAGTTCCCCGACGTTTCGTCAGAGACTGCGCCTGGCATCCTCAAGAGTTGTCTCAAGACCACGGCCTGCAGCCCGAAAATCTTCATCAAGATCATCATAACAACATGGAGCATTTGCAAAAAAAAAAATTGCTAGAATTGTTGTGTTTCACTGTAATGCTCATATTTATATTTGCATATTTCTCATAATATTACATATTTTAAAAATGGTTTCATATAAAACTAACGTTCATACCAAATTCTTTAAAATGAATTATATTATTTTTAGATTTAGATGAAGATTTAGAATATATGACTAGAAAATTAATAGAAGCATATGATAGATTAATTTTGAACATGAAGAAAACAAAATACCGCATTCATCAATTGGTAAACCAGAACAAAATGTAATTTTGGAGACTGGAGAAAAGTAAAAAAATCTTGTAGCGAGATCACATATTTAGGAATTGAAATAAATAAAAATGGAAATTATGAAGAGGAAATAAGAAATAGAAATAATAACGGCAAATTTGTAATTGCTTGCCTCAATGGAATATTGTGGGATAAAAAAATAAGTAATAAAAATAAAATGAATATATACCCATCATACAATTGTTAAAAGCATCATTACCTATTGAGCAAAACTTTGGCCATTAAAAAAAAAGTACATTTTGGCAACGGAAATGGATTTTATACGAAGGGCAGCAAGAATTTCAAGAAGAGAAAAAAAATAGAAACTCAGTTATAAGGGAGAAAATGAAGATTGAAGACAGTGCTTTAGATTATATTAAAATTCAGCAATTAAGATGTCCACTGCTGTGGTCTCGAGGTAGCGTGCTGCCTTGTCACGCAGCGGGCCCGGGTTCGATCCCCGGTCGGGGCAGTTTTTCTGGGTGAGGTTTTTATCGGGGTTTTTCCTCACCTCTAAGACAAATGTCAGGAAAACTTTAAGGCCCAAACGGTCCCCGAAATCATATGGCCATCATCCTTATCATCATCATCCTTACCATTATCATTATCATCATCATCATCCTTCACCGGTGTGGAAAGCAACGGGAAGCTACCACACCTACACAATTCCCTAGTAAAGCTGCAAGCATAGCATGAAAATGCTATGATTGCAGTGAAGGACCTGCCTTCGGGCAGAAATACTATGGATGGATGGAAGATGGTACGGACATGTCCAGCGAATGGAAGAGGATCAGCTACCAAAATGTCTTTTGGAATGGAAAGCTGGAGGAACACGAGGCAGGGGAAGATCTAAAACCTCCTGGAGACAGGAAATATATTTATACCTGAAGGAGGAACATCTACAACCAGGGGATTGGATGAACCGATAAAATTGGCTATTAGGAATCGGACGATGTCAAAAACATTAATCAACCGATGATCTATAAATCTAAAATATTATTTTACATTATACAGTAAATCTTAAAGCGAAATTTGTCGGTCGGTCTACATAATTCCTCTCTGTCCATCCATTGATCTTCCTCCAATCCTCTGATATTCATAGTCGCTTGTACCCCTTCTATCCAAGTTTTCTTCGGTCTTCCTCTCTTCCCACTTTCCATTGGGATCCATTCCATAACAATTTTAGGCAATCTTTGCTCTGGCATTCTTTTAACATGGCCATACCACTGTAATCTTTTCTTTTCTATAATGTCTATGAGTCCACCGCTGTGGTCTCGAGGTAGCGTGCTGCATTGTCACGCAGCGGGCCCGGGTTCGATCCCCGGTCGGGGCAGTTTTTCTGGATGAGGTTTTTATCGGAGTTTTTCCTCACCTGTAAGACAAATGTCAGGAAAACTTTAAGGCCCAAACGGTCCCTGAAATCATATAGCCATTATTATCATCATTATCCTTCACCGGTGTGGAAAGCAACGGGAAGCTACCACACCTAGAATTCCCTAGTAAAGCTGCAAGCATAGCATGAAAATGCTATGATTGCAGTGAAACACCTGCCTTCGGGCAGAATTACTATGGATGGATGTCTATGATGTTCGGCTCCTCTTGCACACCCATAATTTCCCTTTATTTCTTTATTTAGTATTTTATTCTTAAGGGTCGGTTTCACCAACAGAGGTAACTGTATTACGCCAGTTTAAGCTATGCATTATACACGGGGAAAACTGGCGTAATACAGTTGCATCTGTTGGTAAAATTGGCCCTAAATACATAGCTAATAACTGGCGTGTGTTACTACGCTTAAATAAATTAAATGCGTTTTTATGTTTAGTTGAATAAGTAATATATACACGGATTGTTTTCAATAAATAAATACATGCATACATTTTTGTCATAGCCATTTTTCGGTGTCTATTAGATAGGATCGATGAAGATCTATAAAAAATTTAAAAAAAATATTTTCATGAGAACAACCTCAATAGCTTCATTCCTTTTGAGTTCGCTGAAATAGGAAAATTGTCAAATGATCTTATCAAATTACAAGGCTATTAACTATTGCTGGTAATTATTTGTAAAGCGAATGGCGACTGCATACGATGTTTTGTTATCGAAGATACGTATCTGTAATTTATTACCACTCCAACACAGAACAAACACGCGGAGTGGTGATGTCATTACCGATGCATTTGAGAACAAAGAATACTGGCAATGTACCGAGATATAATGTCAAGCATCTGATGAAGTTTAGAACATTGGATTATTACTACTTTTTTTCATCTTCATTCGTATCACCCCCCTCCCCCATCTCAATGATGGCTGAATTTGGATTTAAACGGAATCCGGAGTGTCCCTATTCATCTCAACGACTCCTAAAATTGTAGATTCGATAGATCTAGCAAAATCGATCGTTTTCGGTCAATTTACATGATATCACCTGTCATCCCCTTTCCCCGTAGGAGGCGCTAAGATTTTTTTATCCTTTACAGCATCTTTTCCAAATTGTATTTCATATGTTTATCTGGATTTGGTTTGAATTGCTACATGCGTTCGAGAGTAGTTCCAGAGAAAAAGTGTTCAATAGGGTGATTTTTAGGAATTATTTTAAAATTAATGAACGATTTGAGATGTATAAAAGTACATATTTATTTTAAAGACCAAAATTGACACAAACATTGTAATAATGCCAGACAATTAATATCAGAGATGTATATTTTCTTTTGTTATGAGTCATCTTTTGTTCGTCTTCACAATCGACTCCCATTAAAAGCTTCTTCTTCTTAAATGGCACTACAGCCCAATAAGCACCTTCGCCTCCTCAATGAGCCTGCTCCAGAATCCAATCCTTCCGATGCTTCATATTTGGGTCCCTAACAAGACAGTTTTACAGGATGGGTCGTCAGTCGCATGCCTAACCCCCTACCTGGAGGGCCAGGCAATCTTCTGTTGGGGTTCCATACTCTAGCTGAGACGGCCTCGTTTGAGGGCGCCAGGCATCGCCCGAACCAATTCCCAAGGTCTTGGCATGCTGGATAGGTGGCTGTTGTAATGCCTTCTGTCTTATATCTAGGTATTTATTAGTGCATCTACACAGCAGTTCACTGACCAGCAGTAGGTATTTGTATAAGATGGATAATTTAGGAAAGGTAACTGGAGATTATGAGCTACTCAATCACCAGGGGTATAGGAAGGTTATGAAATGAAAGGATATTGGGTTAAGGTCAGCGGTTTGTTGCTCCTATTAGTCGCCTTTTGTGACATAGTGCTATACTACAACCCGGCACCACACGGGACCATTAAGGGGCGGGTGATGGGTGAAAAATAGACCATTTGAGATTAAAATTGGCATTTTTTTTGTTTTTTGTACTAAAAAATAGCCTGTACTCTAATGTATATGTTGGCAAAGTTTCAGAGGCCTATGGCGCTTTTAAGTGTCCTAAATTACGTCAGAGCTAAAAGGCCTACGCCTGTTAAATACTACCTGCATGCAAATCTTTAAACTTGTTTTTCCACACTTTTATTTGCACTGCATTTTTGTACATTCAACATTGAATGGAATTCAGAAATTTTGTCCTAGAAGATTCAAATTTTTCCCGCATGTCCTAAAACCAATGGGTAACAAAGTAGTGCATGGGTTTCATGATTGAAGTAGTATTTTAAGAAATAAAAAATGAAATGCATGCAATTATTATTTTTTTTGTAATTCCACACATGAGGTACAACATTATTTTTTTTCTCCCTTTGTATTCACATTATAAGAATTCTAATGCTTGATGTTTTTTTAAATATTTTAGGGGTCTTGTAAATAAAATCAAACATTTTAATAAAACATTGTGGAACCCATTTAATTATAATATATGCAATTTTTTTAAATATAATATTTAATAACTCATAAAATAAATGTCTCACAAGAATAAAACTTAAACACATCATTAGGTATCATACAGTGAATGTTTGTACAAAAAATCAGGTCTCTAGATCAAAAAATATAGATAGAAAATATAAATTTATCCCCATCACCCTCCTTAAAAGCTTTTGATTTATTATTAACTCCAAAACAATGAATGTGGGGTCCCATAGTGCCAGGTTATTAAGATTGTAAAGGTCTGTGGAGTAATCATTCATGATCGTCGTGGAAACCACAATTACACATAAAAAGTATATCCCGCAGAACAGCATATATTCAGCCAATTCCACAGCAAATTGAACTAATGGTATGAGTTTGCTGGTTTACGGAACAAGTATTTCTCTAAATGATGGTGAAAACTCCATTCAAATCAGTCATGAAGATCACACAGACAGACTCATCATCAACATCCAAGGATTAAGCCTGTTGACTCGTTCCGGTTTCATGAAAGCTAGAATTGTTATAATTGTTCAGCTTATCTTCTGTGTGGGCGTCCAGCATTTCTCTTTCCGTGCGGTTCATAATTTAGCAATAATTTTGGAAATCTTTGTTCTGGTATTCCATCAACATTTTCTTTCCAGTCGTTCCTATATTTAATTATTCGGTCGGTAAGTTTGAAAATATTTAGTTTCTTTCTTATATCTTCATTTCTTTTCTTATCCAGCAGAGTATATCCTGCTATGTTTCTTAAAAATCTCATCTCAGCTGCTTTAAATCTTTGTTCTTGTCTTTTAGCGATCGTCCATCATTTTGATCCATTCATCAATACAGGAACAGCCAGTACTTTATATAATTTCATTTTTTAAGGGTTCTTTAATTAGTGACACGCATTACATTAAATTTATTTATTTTGTCATTAATATCTTCAATTTTAACATATGATAAATTGAAACGTAGATAAACATATTAAGTTTAATATGATTTTCATGGTATACCATGGTACTCGTCTGAAAAAGGTACAAAGTACTGAAACAGCTGGAACAAATTTGTATTTAAATAAATATGTAAATCATGTAAAATTTCAACAGTTTTATTTTTATTTAATAAGTAAATAAATAAATAAATAAATAAATAAATATATATATATATATATATATATATATATATATATGTGTGTGTGTGTGTGTGTGTGTGTGTGTGTGTGTGTCATAGTCATTTCCTGTGTCTAATAAGTAGATTGTAAAACTATTAAAAAAATATTTTCATGAAAGCAATCTCAACAGTTAATTTCCTTCAGAATCCGTAAAAAAACGGTTAAATTGACTTTCTTTAAAGGCCTTTCAGCCATCTTCACTATCGTTACTAGTAACAAATAACTATCTCCAAAATGTAATGTGCTTCCGGTTTTGATAATGTTTAATAAGAATGTTGTACATCACGTATAGGTAATATTCCTCTCATGGTCGTTGTGGAAGCCATAATTACACATAAAAACCAAAAGAACCTACTTATGATTGAAGTGGGTTACTTGAGACATTAACTGATAATTAGTACAGTACACGGTGATTACAAATGATTGGAGCGATTTCATGATTTTATTGTAGCGATCTTATTTGACATATCTTCACAGAACTTTAAAGTTATGTATAAAAACTCATAAGTTTTTTTTTTTGTTTTCTCTCGCAGCCGTGTTTCAGCTTTAAACCGAGAGAGCGCAGCAGTTATCAAAGATGGCGACAGGCGAGGAGAAAGCATATGCTGTGCTTGAATTTCATTCAACTCAATCTGTGATAACTGTGCAACGACACTTCAGAACGAAGTTCGAGAAAGATGCACCGAGTGCCAACTCCATTCGGCGATGGTATGCGCAATTTAAAGCTACAGGATGCCTCTGTAAAAGGAAATCAACGGGTCGTCCTTCAGTGAGTGAAGAAAAGGTTGAGAGTGTGCGGATGAGTTTCACACGTAGCCCACAGAAATCAACACGAAAAGCGAGCAGAGAGCTGAACATTCCACAACCGACCGTTTGGAAGATCTTGCGGAAAAGATTGAAGCATAAACCTTACCACTTGCAATTTCTACAAGCCCTTACGCCCATTGACAAAGTGAGTCGGTTTGAATTTTGTACACAAATGCAGCAGTTTATGGATGAGGATGGTTTTTGTGAGAAACTTGTCTTCAGTGACGAAGCAACATTCTTTGTGAATGGCAAAGTGAACAAACACAATGTGCGAATCTGGGGCACAGAAAATCCCCGCGTTATTGTGCAGCACATTCGCGACTCCCCAAAAGTTAGTGTGTTCTGTGCGGTTTCTCAGTTCAAAGTTTATGGCCCTTTTTTCTTCTGCGAGCAGAACGTTACAGGACACGTGTACCTGGACATGCTGGAAAATTGGCTCATGCCGCAGCTGACGACCGACAGTGAGACCTTCATCTACCAGCAGGATGGTGCTCCACCACACTTCCATCACGATGTTCGTGAATTTTTAAACATGAGATTGCCAAACCGATGGATCGGTCGCAGTGGAGAGAATGATCAGAAAATTGTTGTCATGGCCTCCACGCTCCCCCGATTTGACGCCGTGCGATTTTTTTGTTTGGGGGTATGTGAAAGATTCAGTGTTTGTGCCTCCTTTACCAGTAGACTTACCAGAACTGCGAGCTCGCATAATCAATGCCTTTGAACAAATTAATAGGGACATGTTACGTCGAGTATGGGACGAACTTGATTACAGACTTGATATCTGCAGAATCACCAAGGGGGAGCATATGGAGCACCTGTAACATCTCAAAAAAAACCTGGGAAGTTGCTCTATGTATCTGTAAAAGTTCGTGAAAATATGTCGAATACTACAGCTACCATAAAATCATGAAATCGCTCCAATCATTTGTAATCACCCTGTATATGGTGATAATAATAGTTGGTAGCCTACGTGATCTAAACCATGATTTTAACTGTTCCATCATATTTATCTGAAGTGTTTGTTAAATATGTAACCTTTTTTTAATAATTTTACAACAATATCCACTTGTGTAGACCCTCCTTTTCTCAAAGATAGTACTGACTTACTGAACTACTCTTCAAGTCTTACATGGCTTTTCCTTAACGACAGGCACATTTCATTTTCTCTCTTTTCTTTTCGCAAATTCCGAAGGGATTATGTTGTTCTCACAAAAATGTTAACAAACTTCCTGCCCTCGGGCAGAATTACTATGGATATATAGGCCTATATACAGTAAAACTTGCTCAAAGCGGAATCGCGTGGGACCAATTTATTTGTCCACGTTAGACAAAATTCCGCATAATAAAAAAGACAAAAACGTATTAATAACCTTAGATTATAGAGTACCGTATATGTCTTTTTACATATCTTGGATTAATTGTAGTTCCGCTGCCTTTGAAAAGTGAGATATAGTATGTGTGAGCGACTTTGACGGTAAGTTGCGAAATGAAGTCCTGTTTCGTCAGCGTTAAAAATGTCTCTTAGTCGCGAATCCTGAAATTAAAGTATTCAGTTTCGGTTTCCACTCATTAACTACAGTTTCCACTCATTAACTACAGTTTCGTCCACATCCTTTGATTCCATGAAAATTCCATTCCACACTACATTGTGTTGTCTTTTAAAAACTATCTAACCAACCTGAAGATGCCTTGAAATTGTTATTCTCTAGGGATTTAGCAACAGCTAGAGCTTGACTTTGGAGCATCGGTCCGAAAATTTGGAGATTTATCTTCAATTACTTTCACTTTTTCGTTTAATGACAATGATACATACATTTCAGCCATCTTTATTCCGTAAATTCAGACGCTACCTGTGAAAGATCAATCTCAGAATTTAAACTAATTTAAGATTTTACAGTGCAATTATTTGTAAGACAGGTATTTGTATTTCGCATACCAGGTGTGCAGTGAACTCAAAAGAAAATTTCAGGTACAGGTAGAATCTCTACTTCACCCAACGGCAGGAATCGTTCCTTATCATTTTCTTGGCCTAAAACGGGAATTCAATAAAGTGGAAACTAATTTATCTCTCTGCCTTCCGCTTTATAAATTTGTTTTTTCATGAATTGTGCAGAAATATCCTTCGATTTCCGCGTTGGACAGATTCCGTTTTATGCCAAATAAATACACGTGAAATTATTATTATTTCGCCAGGACTAATAAACTTGTTCACATTGGACAGATTTCCGCATTATTCACGTTTCGGATTAAACAAGTTTTACTGTATATATGTATATATATATATATATATATATGTGTGTGTGTGTGTGTGTGTGTGTGTGTGTGTGTGATTCTGTGGTCAGAGCTTCTGACTACAGTTCATGAGGTCCCGATTGCGATTCCTGCTTAGACCATAGGATTTTTTCCTTGAAGGGAATTGTTCCTGTGGTTTTGTAATTTAAATTAAATATAAGTTTAATTGATTTCTTACATCTCAATGATGGATAAATCATATTTGAAGAGAAAAATTATACGCTCAGACCGGGACTTGAACCCGGGACCCTTGGTTCTCTAGACCAAGTGCTCTACCAACTGAGCTACCTGAGCAAGTACCGATCTAAACGCAAATCTTTCTCTATATACATTGTAATTCCCGTCCACCAAATGCTATGAAGCCATGCTTCTATCTTGCAAATGGGGGCTCCTTTATTAAGAAGACATATTTGGGAATTATACATTACAGCCAGTACGGCTTTTTCGATGTTATTATTATTGATTTCTTACATCTCAATGATGGATAAATCATATTTGAAGAGAAAAATTATTATAATACATATAATATATAAAATTATTATAATACATAATACATAATTCCCAAATATGTCTTCTTAATAAAGGAGCCCCCATTTGCAAGATAGAAGCATGGCTTCATAGCATTTGGTGGACGGGAATTACAATGTATATAGAGAAAGATTTGCGTTTAGATCGGTACTTGCTCAGGTAGCTCAGTTGGTAGAGCACTTGGTCTAGAGAACCTAGGGTCCCGGGTTCAAGTCCCGGTCTGAGCGTATAATTTTTCTCTTCAAATAAGTTTAATGATTCTCCTGTTGGTCGGGGGCACGCCGTAGCGTAGTGGTTAAGGCACTGAGCTACAAGCCGGAGGGTCGAGGGTTCGAGTCCCGGTGGGGTCAGGATTTTTAAACTGACCCAAACCTTCTGGCGGCACTATGGCCCTGGGGTCGACTCAGCCTCTAACTGAAATGAGTACCAGACGCTTGTTCTGGGGTAAAGGCGGCCGTCACGCAGGGCTGACACCCCGGCTGACATCAAGTGCCGATTGTCAAGAAAAAGTGGGAGCCCTAACCTCCTACTACCCCAAGGGCCTCCTGAGGCCTGTAGTGGGATCACTTTACCTTTACCTTTACCTGTTGGTCCGTTATCATATATCAGCCATCATATTATCATAAATAATGCCACGAATGATTTACAAATTATCTAGAGGATTTGGAAATGAAGAGTGGCATTTGTTAGGACTATTTAACGAATAAAATTAAATAATCAATTGAGTTGGTGTTTACTTGATGAAAATCCATATTTATTAATTAAATAAAAAAAATTGTTAACATGTCTGAAGAAGGTACAGTTACCGAAACAGCTGTCACTGAATTATATAATAAATATGAAAACCAAATAAAATTAAGCTGTTTACTCACAAATAATTATTTGAATATAACTATTTTCAAATATGTATATATTTAATGTTTTTTTAATATATCTAATGTAAACTGCGATGTTTGAAAACAAATGAGAAATGTTTGACTATGTTAAATTTGTTCATCCATTACAACTAGATCATACAGTGGTGGAAATTGGTATAAAGGCACTCGTTAGAAGTGTGAACACAAGTTTATTTACTCTTTCTTTGGCATTTTTCTATCTTAACTTAGGAGGTGATTGAGTATAAAACACACACAAATAATGTCAAAATTAATTATCCATTTCCGTCCAAAAAAAAGTATATGAAAACTGAAACCACTCTCACATATGTGTGGAAATTAGTATAAAGGCACTTTGTGTATTTCATTATTCACGTTTCGGATTAAACTAGTTTTACTGTGTATATATATATATATATATGTGTGTGTGTGTGTGTGTGTGTGTGTGTGTGATTCTGTGGTCAGAGCTTCTGACTACAGTTCATGAGGTCCCGATTGCGATTCCTGCTTAGACCATAGGATTTTTTCCTTGAAGGGAATTGTTCCTGTGGTTTTGTAATTTAAATTAAATATAAGTTTAATGATTCTCCTGTTGGTCCGTTATCATATATCAGCCATCATATTATCATAAATAATGCCACGAGTGATTTCCAAATTATCTAGAGGATTTGGAAATGAAGAGTGGCATTTGTTAGGACTATTTAACGAATAAAATTAAATAATCAATTGAGTTGGTGTTTACTTGATGAAAATCCATGTTTATTAATTAAATAAAAAAAAATTAACATGTCTGAAGAAGGTACAGTGTACCGAAACAGCTGTCACTGAATTATATAATAAATATGAAAACCAAATGGGGCACGCCGTAGCGTAGTGGTTAAGGCACTGAGCTACAAGCCGGAGGGTAGAGGGTTCAAGTCCCGTTGGGGTC
Source organism: Diploptera punctata (assembly GCA_030220185.1). Classification (NCBI taxonomy): domain Eukaryota; kingdom Metazoa; phylum Arthropoda; class Insecta; order Blattodea; family Blaberidae; genus Diploptera; species Diploptera punctata. The sequence continues at coordinate 626,756 of JASPKZ010001217.1, read as the reverse complement.
AGGATTTTTAAACTGACCCAAACCCTCTGGCGGCACCATGGCCCTGGGGTCGACTCAGCCTCTAACGGAAATGAGTACCAGACGCTTGTTATGGGGGTAAAGGCGGCCGTCACGCAGGGTTGACAACCCGGCTGACATAAAGTGCCGATTGTCTAGAAAAAGTGGGAGCCTTAACCTCCTACTACCCCAAGGGCCTCCGGGTCTGTTGTGGGTTCACTTTATATGAAAACCAAATAAAATTAAGCTGTTTACTCTAAAAATAATTATTTGAATATAGCTATTTTCAAATATGTATATATTTAATGTTTTTTTAATATATCTAATGTAAACTGCGATGTTTGAAAACAAATGAGAAATGTTTGACTATGTTAAATTTGTTCATCCATTACAACTAGATCATACAGTGGTGGAAATTGGTATAAAGGCACTCGTTAGAAGTGTTAACACAAGTGTGTTTACTCTTTCTTTGGCATTTTTCTGTCTTAACTTAGGAGGTGATTGAGTATAAAACACACACAAATAATGTCAAAATTAATTATCCATTTCCGTCCAAAAAAAGTATATGAAAACTGAAACCACTCTCACATATGTGTGGAAATTAGTATAAAGGCACTTTGTGTATTTCACAGATTAAACCAAAAAGATTGAGCACAAAGTTTACAACTAAGTTCTAAAATGTAGTTGAACCTCCATTGTTGTTAATTACTTGGAAGATTCTCTTTGGCATTGACTTGATGAGGGTGTTTATTTCTTCCACTGAGATTGAAACCCACTCTTCCCGAATAACATTTTTCTGCTCAGTCACTGTCCCAAACTGCCGTCTATTGCGATACACAGGCCTCGCCAGGGTCCCCCATAAGTTCTCAATCAGGTTTAAATCAGGACTTCTGGCTAGCCACGTCAAAAGAGGCATTTCTTTCTTCCTGAACCACTCCTTTGATTTGACAGACACGTGAATGGAAGCATTATCTTGCTGAAAAATTAGATCTTCGCCAAATTCCTCATACATTCGTATCAATTAGGACTCCAGAAGCTCCTCAGTGCAGGACTCAGAATTCTACTTGGTGCGTATCCATGCCAGTTTCGATCTTCCTTTAAAGCAGAATGCTGCCCAAATCATAACACCTCCATCACCGAAGTTTCTACTCATTCTAACTTGCTCTTCAGTCCGGAGGTCATGCCACTAATACTGAAAGCCATCATGCCCGTTCAGATTAAACTTCTTCTTGTCACTGAATATTACTTTATTCCATTCTGAGGTCCAGGACATGTGTTCTTCAGCAAAAGTCATTCTAGCTGTCTTATGTGCATTGTTCTGAGGTGGTTTACTAAGACGTTTTTTTTTAATTTTAGGTTCTTGTCTTCTGACAGAATTTGTCTTACTCGTCTGGCTGTTACTGACAACTTCAAATCAGCCTGGATTGGAGAAGAAAACACACTCTTACCTTTTGCTTTACGTAAAATGAGACGTTTAGTGCGCCCAGACAATTGTCTTGTCCGTCCATACTTCCCGTTTTTTTCATATTGTGAGCCCAGTTTGACAAAATTATCAATGACGCATCTTGAAGCTCCAATTTCGTAGTTATTTGTCGTTTGGAAAGGCCCATCTCCTTGAAGGCACTAACTCTTGATTTCTCTTCATTTGATAGAGGCTTTCCACGCGGCATTGTGCGTACTACTGACTTGTAACTGATGAACGATGCTCACAGACACGTCGTCTCCATGTAACTGCAGTGTTTTGTTTACATTTATGTATCTGTAAGAGCCAGAAGTTGACCTGCCTGTATACCGATTTCAACCCCTAGGACAGCGTTTTCTTAGTTTTTACGTAATATTTACGTATATAATAAATACAAAATGTGGAGACCTATATAAAATTATGTCCAAGATAATTATATGTAATATATGACACACATACGGTATTTGCATAAATATTTCAGGTTGTTTTACTACTATAATTTAGTGCTTGTATACCAATTTCCTCCATTGTATTATTTGTTGCCAAATAGGATCGCAACACAAATTAGCTGGGATCGCAGTATTGTAAGAATGTACCCTAGTGGAGAAAAAATTAAACACGTCAAACTCTAGGCCAATATTAAATCCAACATTATAGGTTATTAATTATTTTTTTTGGGAACAACTCAGTAAAATCATTATTTGAAAACACAATTATCAAATGCGTACTTTCGAAGGAATCTGTTCATTATTTGCTACATTCAGCGTATTTGTTGGAGAGCCAGTCACTGCAAAATAATGTTCAGACCTGTTCAAAAATATTAAAAAGGAGGAGCTTTCTTTATTTTGGTAAATAGAATTCGATAAATATCGAGGTGAAATACTATTGTCATTGGTTGTAAAACAAAATTCATTGAAACGTGATTGGGCATTAACTCCCATTTGGGGCATGAGTTAAATAGTCAGAAGTAGGATACAATTCCTCCAATGACAGGAGAGATGCCATAAGACAACCTATATATAGGCCTAATTACATGAAAATAAAAATTTAAAAATTAACGCCTGAACCGGAATTTTAACCAAAGACCTCTAACTTTATATGTTAGTGAGGTACCATCTTCTCCACTCAGGCTCCATTAAGTATAGAGTTAGAGATCCCGGTTCGGGTCAATTTTTCTTTTCATGTAATATTTGATCTTCATAGCTAAATTACAAAATGTAATTATTACATCCACCGCTGTGGTCTCGATGTAGCGTGCTGCCTTGTCACGCAGCGAGCACGGGTTCGATTCCCGATCGGAACAGGCTCCTGAGTGAGGGTTTTTCAGGGTTTTTCCTCATCTGCAAGACAAATGTCAGGAAGCTTAGGGCCCAACGGTCACCGAAAATCGTCCGGCCATCATTATCATCCTTATCATTATCCTTCACCGATGTGGAAATCAACAGGAAGCTACCACACCTATAATTCCCTAGTAAAGTTGCAAAGCATAGCATGAAAATGCTATGATTGCAGCGAAAGACCTGCTCTGGGACAGAATTACTATGGATGGATATGTATATATGTGTCTGTGTGTAAGTTGTTTGTTTGTTTGTTTGTTAACGCTCTAACGGCTGAAATTTTGTTTTACGGAACTGAACTCTACATATACGTAGCGATCAATAAAGAAAAGTAAGGTCAAGTTAGTTAACCAGCATAAACATACCATTACGAATTTGGGTTGACCTGAAGCGAAGATTTAAAAATTATTCTAGAGACCATAATCTTAGATTTTTTGCAACTAAACTCGGTATCCATCCATAGTAATTCTATCCGAAGGCAGGTCCTTCTCTGCAATCATAGCATTTTCATGCTATGCTTGCAGCTTTACTAGGGAATTGTAGGTGTGTTAGTTTCCCGTTGCTTTCCACACCGGTGAAGGATGATGATGATGATGATGATAATGCTAAGGATGATGATGATGGTCATATGATTTCGGGGACCGTTTGGGCCTTAAAGTTTTCCTGACATTTGTCTTAAAGGTGATGAAAACCCCCGATAAAAATCTCACCCAAAAAAACTGCCCCGACCGGGGATTGAACCCGGGCCCGCTGCCGGACAATGCAGCACGCTACCTCGAGGCCATAGCGATGGACAAACTCGGTATATAAAACAATAAAGATATTGATGATCTTGAAGAAGATTTCCGGGCTGTAGGCGTGGTTTCGAGGCTTGAAGTTCCCTGACGTTTCGCCAGAGACTGCCTCTGGCATCCTCAAGGGTCTCTGGCGAAACGTCGGGGAACTTCAAGCCTCGAGACCACGGCCTACAGCCCGGAAATTTTCTTCAAGATAATCAAAGCTACTCCGGCCGTGAAAGCCCAAGTCAATGCAATAAAGATATTCTCCAAAAATCTGCAAAATCTGACCATTGAGAGTAGGGGTTTGCTTAAAAGCCATAATTTTAAAATAGCTTTACCGGATGCCATGTTTGCTTTCTCGCATTATATATATATATATATATATATATATATATATATGGTATGATAAGAAAAATAAATGCGTGCTCAATGTTAAAGATTTAATTATAATATATATGATTTAATAAACAAAATAAACGTAACTTATATTCCGTAAAAAATAGACCAAACATTTAATTTGTTGATGAATTATCTTAGTTTACGCAGTTCCTGCGAGGCAGACCTTGTTGAGAAAGGCTGTATCAATAAAACATTACCTCCCACAACATGAATCGTTTATTCAATTTTTTAATAAAATTATTTTACGCGTTTTAAAGGAGACGTCTGTGAAGTGAGATAAAAAGTAGCACTTATTCAAAAAATTATATCTTTACTTCTAATTATCTCACATTATCAAATTGTTTGTGTTAATTAAGAATAGGTTTAGCTTTAAGAATATGTGTATTCTTAAATAACTTAAATCATTCAGTCTGAATTAATGTATAAATAATTTCTGAAAATCACCTCCTTTTTCTAATAATAGTATATCATCATAATGAATTCCCATTCTTTTTCATTATAAAGTGTAACTCTTTTGATTTTTGTTCCAGAAATATATACAACTTAGTATTGAATATAATATGGTGATTATCCATTCATAGTAATTCTGCCCGAAGGCAGGTCCTTCACTGCAATCATGCTATGCTTACTGCTTTACTAGGGAATTGTAGGTGTGGTAGCTTCCCGTTGCTTTCCACACCGGTGAAGGAGGATGATGATGATAATGATAATAATGATAAGGATGATGGTCATATGATTTCGGGGACCGTTTGGGCCTTAAAGTTTTCCTGACATTTGTCTTACAGAAAAACTGACCCGACTGGGGATCGCTGCGTGACAAGGCAGCACGCTACCTCGAGACCACAGCGGTGGACTATGGTGATTACAGAATCCTTAAATAAATTTATGATTGAAGATCAATATTTTTTACAATAAAAATTTAACCTACGTTTTATATTAAATTATTGATTTATTCAGTCGGTAATTTTTATCATTATTTTTATTTTTATGTTAATATACTCTTATTATTATTGTTGGGGAGGACTGGGATATATTTTGGATGCGATTATATTTCTTTTGGGCTTATTCTATTAAGGTTATGTATTTAAATACGAATTACATTAGCTACAGGAGTAACGATAACCGTACGTCCTACTTGAAACGTAATATTTAATAATTTAGTTTCGGACAATTTTTGTCTGAACTTAATATACTATTGGCAAGCCTGTATTTTTCTCAGGAATGACTCGAAGTAAGACTATGAACTTTTCAGCACACTTTTCTCTATAAATTATGAAGATCAAGTAGCAGATTCAGTGAAATTATTCTTTAAAAATCATCATCATCATCATCATCATCATCATCTTCTTCTTCTTCTTCTTCTTCTTCTTCTTCTTCTTCTTCACTTCACGGGCTAGGCAAATTGCCTGTTCCGCCTCACAGTTGTTCTGTCCATCTTTTCAGTGGCTTTCCTACATTCCTTCAAAAATCATATTATTATAAATAGTTTATATTAATTACTTTAAAATCTAATCATATCCTGCATTCTAAATATAAATATTACAGGTACGACAATAAAGCTTTTAGAACAGATTTTTATAGATGATGATCAATTGTAGTTAAAATTACATAATCTTCTTGGTTTTTACAAAAAATGAGAAAACTGTATCTCAATATAGGAACGCAATGGTCAAACTTCGATTTCTATTAATTAATTAGTCTGAGTGGTTTAAGATATAAAAAAATATATGCACATTTTAAAAGCAAAACGTATTCTTAATTAACTCACTGACTCTATCGAACCCGTAGGTTCATGGCCGCGCGGACATTAAGCTCTCCATACATCCCTATCCTGAGCTAATCTTTTCCAATCATACCCCTGTATAATCTACTTCCCTCAAATCATGGATAATATTATTCTCCCACCCCATTCTTGGTCTACCAACTGGGCATTTTCCTCTGGTTTTCCTACAAGAAGCTCTCATGCACCTCTTTTATCCCCATACGTGCCATATGTCCTGTCCATGGCAGTACGAGACTTAACTGTTCTTATTAGATCTGGCTTCTTATATCAGGTAGCTCACTATTATGTAGTTTTCTGCATTCACCTGTCTGTTCATCTCTTTTTTAGCCTAAACATTTCCCTAAGAGCTTTATTCTCAAATACTCGTAATCTTCTCTCTTCCCTTAAAGTAGGAGTCCATTTTTCGCATCCATATAATGTAACTGGGAGAATAATTTGTTTTTTCTGTTTAGTCTTTTGAAAGGAGTTGGGGCGACAAGAGTCCCTGTAATGCATAATAGCACACATTTCCAAAATTGAGCCTATGTTTAATTTCTTTGTGCATCTCATTCCTATTTGCGATTATTGTTCCTAGATACGGTACTTGAAATCAGCCTCTTCTTCAAAATGTCCTCCTTAATTAACACAACAAATTGTAGTAATGTTAATTAATTAGAATCAGAAATAAAAATGTTTAATTAGGAGCTATTTCTACTTCTCTTCACAACCAACCTCCCTCCCCTTAAATGAAGTTTGCGAAGTTTATAACTTGTCTGTACATTCGGATTTCTAGGCTTGTTTAGCGTAGGCTGAACATACGTTCCTTAATGCATCAAATTTTACAAAATATCATCGCCTGATAGTTTATCGTGTTAAGTATTACACATTTAGGAATTTTATAAAACTATGTAAATAAATAGTAACCTAATGATTGTGGCATTGGTCCCAAGATTTTCAGAAGTCGGTGCCTATGATCACAGACCTTCAATAATGGGGGTTTATCTCTTCCCTCCGACCTGGAATTACGACGGACACGAGTAGAGGATTTGCTTGAAATATATCAACAATATATCTTGTGTGACAAGGCTACAATTTATTTATTTAGCCTGGTGGAGTTACAACCACTTAACAGGACAAGCATATGTTACAAAAAATACAGAAATCACAATAATAGGTCTATTAGATATTAAAACATTATTTAGCCAAACTGAACAGTAATAAACGTAAGATATAATAACACAATAAGGTTAATGGCAATAAACATTAAAACGAATATTAAACAATACTAGGTGTGATAAGGACATTTCCTCAATCATAAACTGCATATTGTAACCTTGGCACGTCTTGTTTTTAACATGAACGTTGATATCCTTATCAGAAAAAATGTTAAAAATGTGACTCAAAGTCACATTTCGTTTTCTGTTGTATACAAGAGAATGACTGTCAGCTGTTTTAACGAATTCAGAAGGAATTAGGTAATTCAGGTGTAACCATGCAAATGAACTTCTTCTTCGTCAAGTTTTAGGCTTTTTGATAGCCTGTTCCGGCTCCAAATTGATGCTCTTTCCATCTTTTCTTTGGTCTTCCCAAACTTCTTCTTCCTCTTGGTGAATAGTTGTATGCTGCTTTTGGTATTCTGTTCTCAGTCATTCTTGCTAAGTGTTCTTTCCAGTTTGTTCTGTATTTCACTATTATTGTGTTTAATTGCTCTATATTTAGTTGCTGTCTTATTTCTGTGTTGTGTTTTTTTTTTCTGATCTTTGATATAAAAATGAACAATAGACTATATATTTTCATTGATCTTTACTTACCAAGCACAAAAAGTGGCGATTATATGTGAAAGTGTATAGGGCCTATTGCATCCTGGTATCAGTTTTCTTCATTTTAGAAAAACAGGATTTCATTAATCAGTGTACAAAGAATCAAGATAACTTAATATTGATAATCATGAAGATATGCATTATCCTAAGTGATGTTATTAATTGTTGATGTATCTTAAATACAGAATGAAGTTTTTTTCTTAAGAACCGCGTACTTTACTCATTTTTGTAAAAAAAACTGGCACCACTATGCAAAATACACTTACATATATACGTGTGTGTCTGTTAAAGTTCTAATGCCCCCAGTTTTATTTTTCAGAACCAAACTCGGCATATAAAAATTTAAAAAAAGTCATAGAATTCGTTAACCAGCAGCATCGGACCATTAGGAGTAGGGTTAACCTGAAGTGAACATTTAAAAACTAGTCTAACGGATAAAATGTTCGAATTTTCGCAAGGAAACGCGATGCATTCCATTAAATTACGAGACAAATATTCTCCAAAAATCAGTGAAATCCGAAGATTAGAATCTATATTTATGACATTCATTTTATTATTATTTTATATTACATCATTGAGGCTATATTTTATTATAAATAAATTGTATATACCTTTTTTTTTGTTGTATTTTTACACTCCGTCTTCCTCAATATTTCTTTATTATTCTATTATTAATATAAAATAATAAAACAATATTGAGGAAGACGGAGTGTAAAAATACAAAAAAAGTACATACAATTTATTTATAACGAAGATTAGAAATGGGACTTTACTTGAAAGTCGTAATTTAAAAATCGCTCTAGCGGCCGCCATGTTTGTGTCTACTTGTGCTCTAAGCTATCAATTTATAAAATTAATTATGATAGGTATTAAACTATACAATTCCATTTTTTGACAGGACTAGAAATCCGTTGATCTTCTAAAGGGCTTCTGGCCTCCCATTCATTTGTGTTAATCACAGAGATGGACGATAGTCCAGCTGTATATTGATGACATATGGTCTCCAACCGTTATAGATGGTTTTCTCAACCTATTGTAGCTATTCACATTTCTCGAGATGCTGGTTGGGCACCGGTCACTTCGAAATTCCACGAGAAAATGGGCTATTTGTGGGCATTTCTGACTACTGTTCATAAGGTCCCGGGTTCAATGCCCGGTCAAACCATAGTAATTTTTCCTTAAAGGAAATTATGCCTGTGGTTGTCCCGGTCTGGAATTTAGGTTAAGTTTAGGTTAAGAACTCTCCTGGCTCTTCAATATCATATATCACCCATCATATCATCGGGGTAACGTAACTCCACCGTCTAGGCGCCCCAAGTTTAGAAGTGGGCTACAATTAAGCCATACCAGGAGAAAACACCAGAAATGTTGAAATGGTAACCTTGGGGCATTGAATATTTTTGTTTTTGCAAATTCCCCAGGTTGTCTTTCGACATTCCTGGTGTTCTCTCCTGGCATGGCGTACTTGTAACCCACTTCTGTGGTTGGGGCGCCTGGAAGGCGGGGTTACGTTGCTCCGATGATATGATGGGTAATGATGATGATGATGATGATGATAATGGTGCGCCAGTAGAGTCTCTAATCCTAAACTTAATCTGAGATGAATATGAACGATGATGATTGCATTGGCCATATTTGTTCGGGGACCTTTTGGGCATTAAAGTTTTCCTGACATGTGTCTTACAGGTGAGGAAAAACCCCGATAAAAACCTCACCCAGAAAAACTGTCCCGACCGGGGATCGAACCCGGGCCCTAAGCGTGACAAGGCAAAAAAAAAATATATATATTTTATTCCATGGGGACTCGAATTAGTGCATGTCCCGTAGCTCTGCCCTAACGCAATGATGTTTTAGGCCATTCGGCAACGGTGCGGGACAAGGACCAATACATTTGTAGACATTACAAAAAATTATGAGTATGGCCTCAGTAGCTACATCCTTCAGAAGTCGATAAAGTGGATTATGCTGTTATCATTATTACACAAATAATTTTTCCCCGTGATATAATTTTATAATATAAAGTAATGGTACGTGCGATTTTCAATGTATCTTGTATTACAAGATAGGATAACAGTAAATTCTGGACCGAAGTGATAGTTCTTATCACTCCAGGTTATTCTGACTTCTTATCTAAGTAGTGTAGAATAATGGACGATTGTAGGTCATCATTATACAATTATTTGTATTTTATCTGAACTAATACACTATACATATGTTCACAAGAATTAATAGGAATGTTCCGATAAACCACTATTATTGGAATTTCGCTTTCAACTAAATATGAAGCTTATTGTGGAAATTATTCAGTGACGAAGCGTTCCATGGTAACAATTTTAAGATCATCATCAACTTACAGCATAGGCTTTCTGTCCTGTTCCGGTTCTTCGTTCTATCGCCTTCTCGATTTTTATTGGGATATATTGTTTACAGGTGCATATTTCCAGGCTCTTTTTTTTGGGTATTGGGCTCTCTTCCATTCTATCTAGATTGAATCCATTTTGTTCTGTAAGTTTTACTTTATTTACTCGTAGGAGGGATGTGAATTGCAATTTTTACGTATATCTTCACTTCTAATGCGGTCTTTTAATTATTATCCTTTTATTACTCTTAAAATTTCATTTCCGATGTAATTATTCTGCTTTCATATTTTCAGCACTTAACATTCAATGATAATAGAAATTATTGCACAATAATTTTTATAAAATTTTAATTGAGTGTCCTTACTTGTTTAGATAGATAGATCATCGGTTGATTAATGTCTTTGACATCGTCCGATTCCTAATAGCCAATTTTGTCGGTCCATCCAAACTTCTGGTTGTAGATGTTTCTCTTTCATGTATAAACATATTCCCTCACTCCAGGAGTCGGGCCATATGGAGATTTGGAGAAAAATGACAATGGTAGAAGATTGATAGGATTTTGTGAACAATATTCACTTAAAATCCTAAATGGATTTTACCAACATAGAGATACTCTTAATCTACAATCGATAATAGATTTTGTAATAATTAAGAAACATTCAATTTTAAAAACCCAGGACGTAAGGGCATACAAAGGATAATCATGCGGAAGTGATCACTATTTATTGAATGCAAAAAAATATTTCCTTTCTTGTTTTGTTTCTTAACTTTTTCTGATTGTTCTGCACACTCTTTGAAAACGTGAGATTTTTTATTTGCACATCTTTATGTTAGTTATAAGAAATGTGATTTCCAAGATACTTAAAATAATAAGAAATTTACTCAAGCTTAAATTAGTGCCTCTGACCAAAATGTTTTAAATAAATGTTCGGACAAAAGAGTGACGGACAAACAATGAATGGAGAAAAAAAAAACATAACGGTGATCTACATTATCTTCATGGAAAACGAGATATCTATATTAAGAACAATTTGGTCATCTAAACTATGGCACGAATGGACAATGTCGATCCTGGTTTCCTCTGGTTCTAAAATTCGTGGGTTCAATCCTGGCCGGGTCGGTAGATTTTCAGGTGACAAAAATCCTAAGTATGGGTTCCTTCGGAAGGCAGATAAAATCGAAGGCCGAGTGTCATATATTTACGACACGTATAAGAACCTCAAATGGAAAAAAGTCCCTGAACTATACTTTGCTTTGGTTCCACGACTACTTATCAATTGTTACGCTAATGAACGTAGCTGTTAAAGAACGTCATTAAATAAAAATAGCACAAAGAACGGGGAATGAAAGAGGGTAAGTACTTAATAGGCAAATAATGCGGTGAGAGAATGATATTAACCATGATTTGAGGGGAGGAATGATTGAAAAAGTATATACAAGTTGACTTTATGTGCAAGAGGTCAAAGAAGCGTACCGTAATAGATTATACCACAGTTAATGAAAAATGTTCTAATCTTTATAAAAGGGTATACAGAGGCTGTGAAGTTGACACTGACCATTACTTTCTAATTACCAAGATAGCATTTCTAGCTAAGTGGGAAAAGTTAAACACGAAGGACGACAGATGTAACTAGCGTTGATACATTTAAAGTACACTTATTGCAAGACGATTCTAACTAACTAACTGTTCTTATTATATTTGAAGAGAACATTTTTTTGCCCAGACCGAGACTCGAACCTGAGACCTTGGCTTTCCGGGCCAATGCTCTACCAGCTGAGCTACCGAAGCAAGTTGTGATGTAGACGCAATTTTTTCTCTTATATACGTTGTAATTCCCTCGCGCCAAATGGCTTGGAAAGCCAAATGTCCCGGGTTCGAGTCTCTTCCAATATAATTTGTCCTTCAGTGAGAAGAAGTGTTAAATTAATAATAAAAACATTCTTATTATATCTGGTCTCCTATAAAAATCATGTAGGTCAATGTTATGTAGTTATCTCCGTTTACCTGTCTGTTGATCTCTCTTTGGTCCAAACATTTTCCTAAAAACTTTATCCTCAAATACTCGTAATCTTTCCTCCTTTAAAGTAAGATTCAATGTTTCGTATCCATATAACTGGGAGAATGAGTCTTTCTAATAGAAATATTTATCGCCAACGATTAAATTTATATTTCAAGCTGCAGCCTTTTAGTAGAAATATTAATGGAGAATGAAACGATACAATAATTAATACAAGCTGCCTCAGAATAACTAGAAACAAGAAATAAAAACTACAATATAAAAGTTTAAAATTTGAGAAATATGTAGGACCTATAAATAGTGCAGTCTCGTAGAATGCGATGAGCAGGACAAGTTGCACAAATGAGGAATAAAAGAGAGGCATGGGAGTTTCTCGTATGAAAATCAGAGGGAAAACGTCCAGTTGGTAGACCAAGAATGAGATGAGAGAATAAAATTAACCATGATTTGAGGGAAGTATATTATACAGGAGATGATTGTGGAAAACATTAGCTCAGGATGGGGATGTATAGAACCCACGGGTTCAATAGAGACGTTGAGTTACTCGTAGTTAGATAGAGCAAAACAGAAAGGTGCAGGATAGAGCTCAACGGGAGAACTTACAACAAATTACTACGTCACCATTGGTTGATCGATTTGGATTTTCTTGCTTTCAATTTCTCAACAATCAAGCTTTTTACAATAGTGGATATATCAGGCCTACGTCTAAACCTCCAACCTGGAGAACCTGCAAACTTTATTTCAGGGTTACCATTCCTTAGCCGAGATAGTCCCTGTTTATAGGCGCCGGTAAATATTCGTCTTCGCCTTTCTACAAAGAGTAGGATTTTCAGATAACATATGTAGAAACTACCAACTAGAACATTTCTTAGAATTTTTAAGAAAATAGAAAATAAGCTCATGTTTCCCTCAAAGAGATTTAGGCGCTCTTCCCCTACAGGGAAGAAATTGAACCATACTAATTTAGTTACACTTGTTTTCGTATAGATGTCATAGGTGTGGCCCGTGGTCAGCATTCCGCCTCATACCGACATCTAGAAAACCGAGCTAGTACTAGGATGGGAAAATTACATAAATTTTGCTTAGAGGCCTTTTTATTCAGGCTTAAGGATATTTTACGAGCCTGAAAATCTTCAGACTCCGGACCCAGGGCTTAAAGTCCCTCCCGAAGGACTTGCTCCTTGGATTTTTCCATCCTAAAAAATCCATCGACTCCGGGACCAGAGGCAAGAAACATAACCACTAGTCCACCGCGGCCAATCCTTAGAATTTTTTTCAGAAATTGAATAGTTGCCCCGAAATGAGATATGACCCACAAACTACAAATTGTTGGAAAAAAATATAATCTTTATTTTGAGGCTATTACCTTTATTATGTGATACGGGCTACATTTTAATATCTTATCCCATTGGAATCATATACAGCCAATTTGTATACAAAATAACACGTTTATATATATATATATATATATATATATATTCAAATGCCCCAGGTTTGTCTTTCGACATTCCTGGTTTCTCTCCTGGCATGGAGTACTTGTAACCCACTTCTGACGTTGGGGCGCCTGAAAGGCGGGGTTACGTTGCCCCGATGATATGATGGGTGAAGATGATGATAATGGTGCGCCAGGAGAGTCCCTAATCCTAAGCTTAACCTAAAATGAATATGAATGATGATGATGATTGCGATGGCCATATGATTTCGGGGACCGTTTGGGCCTTAAAGTTTTCCTGACATTTGTCTTACAGGTGAGGAAAAACCCCGATAAAAACCTCGCCAGAAAAACTGTCCCGACCGGGGATGGAACCCTGGCCCGTAATAAATAAATATTAACAATTTAATACAGAATTGAGTGCAAAAGTAATCTATCTCTATAGAGTGAAAAAATGATCTAACACATATTTATCAAAAAATGCTATAATACGAAATAGAAAATACACATTGAACACTAATTCAGTTAGAAAAAAAATCAGTTTTCAGAATTTATTTTCCATTTAATGTATTTCGTTACATTCTTTGTGTCCTTATTTTCACTCAATTTCTCTAAGATTCTGAGTAGAATTCACGGAACTGTGGTGAATTGAATTTGAACATGTGCAATAATTGTTTTTCTGCACTGCTATTAATGTCTTAACTAACTGCTTCCACCATTTTGTTACATATAGATCACTATTTACTTGAAAGCCAACTTTTAAAAATAAATAAAACATGTCTGGAAGAGAGTATGGATAATTTTACATGTACCATGCCGTGATACTCTCCGGATAGATCACTAATCCACTGAAAACTCAATTTTCGAATTGTTGTAGGTTAGATCTCTTTTCGGGACAACTATTCAATTTTTTTTTTCAAATGCCCCAGGTTGTCTTTCGACATTCCTGGTGTTCTCTCCTGGCATGGCGTACTTGTAACCCACTTCTGAGGTTGGGGCGCCAGGAAGGCGGGGTTACGTTGCCCCGATGATATGACAGGTGATGATGATGATGATGATGATGATGATGATAGTGGTGCGCCAGACAGTCCCTAATCCTAAACTTAATCTAAGATAAATATGAATGATGATGATTGCGATGGTCATATGATTTCTGGGACCGTTTGGGTCTTAAAGTTTTCCTGACATTTGTCTTATAGGTGAGGAAAAACCCCGATAAAAACCTCACCCAGAAAAACTGCCCCGACCGGGGATCGAACCCGGGCCCGCTGCGTGACAAGGCAGCACGCTATCGAGACCACAGCGGTGGACACTATTCAATTATCATCATCATCATCATCATCATAGTACATTCACGAATTTAGGTCATTTGTTGACCTGTTTCGGCCTCAAGAGAAACACCATCCAGAAGTCTTTTGAGTGGACGTTCTGGTCTTCTTCTTCCTGCAGGCTGATATCTTAACATTTGTTTGGGTATTCTGTGATCTTCCATTCGATGAACGTGTTGAATCCATCTTGACTTATAATCAGAAATTTTGTTTTCTAAAGGTTCCATGTGTAATTCTTCTAAGATGTCTTCATTTTTTTTTGTGATCTAGTAGTGTGTATCCTGCAGTCCTCCGAAGGTTTATTCAATTATAGAGCATCTAAATTTGAACTCTATTAATAGCTGTGATAGTAGTCAGCTGTCCATTATTGTGCGAACTTTTAAAAGATTAAAACCACAAAGTGACAACATTTTCCAGTTTGAAAATCGGATATTTGTTCCTGGATGTGCTATAAGGAATTTTAATGATTCACAATGTCGTATCCTTCGTTATTACCCATGCATTTGAATCGGATGTGCAACGACGTAAGCATAGTTCGGGTTTTTGCTTGTATTTGTCATGACTTCCGTATTTCTTTATAAATAATTATCTTGTCTTCCACCTTCCACATTTATGCAATTGAAGGTCACTGTTATTGAAAACTAGCTGATTACTCAACGTTCCCTTGTTATGTATTTAACCCAATCTTCTTGTCACAAACCAGCTCAACGACCTCGAAAATTATGGATTTGACACTAGTATCGGCCATTTTGGTCATTTAATTGTTTTACGCATTCTTACCTCTTTGCCAAAGAGGATTGTATCTGGACTTTAAACGATATTTAAACTGTGGATGACGATCATTTTCGATTATTTTTCACCGATTATCGGGACTGTTACCAGTGAGATTAGCGACCCTAAAAACTATGAGTTCGACATTAATCTTTATCAAACTTGTTCGTTTTGGGCATTTTATTTTTCCCTCTTCATACTCGCTCACTCCCCTTGCGGTGCTAGGGATCAGACATGGGCTTAAATGGCATATGGACTGTCACCAATATCATTAATGACCAAGGCACTAATCGGCCGCGGTGGACTAGTGGTTATGCTCCTTGCCTCTGGTTTCGAGGGTCGCGGGTTCAAACCCGGCCGGGGTCGATGGATTTTTTAGGACGGAAAAATCCAAGGAGGGACTTTAAGGGACTTTAAACCATGGGTCCCGAGTCTGAAGATTTTCAGGCTCGTAAAAGATCCTTAAGCCTGAATGAAAAGACCTCTAAGCAAAATTTGCCGAATTTTCCCGTCCTAGTGCTACCTTGGTTTCCTAGATGTCAGTATGAGGCGGAACGCTGACCACGGACCACTCAAAATGACATCTATACGAAAACAAGTGCAACTTAATTAATATGGTTCAAATTCTTCCCTGTAGGGGAGAGCGCCTAAATCTCCGTAAGAGAAAACATAGGCTTACAATACAATACCAATGCACTAAGCATTCCGCACTAATATCGGTCGTTTTCAGTTATTTTTACACATCACTCCCTCTCATTCCCCTCCCAGGTTTATAGGAGTATCTTAACTTTCACAGTTATAGGCCTATGTATACCGAGTTAGGTTGAAATTATTGCAGCCGTTGCAGAGTTATGCTGGTACATATACAGCACACACATATATACATGCATTATGCAGGAGATGATTGGACAACATTAGCTCAGGATAGGGACGTATGGAGATATTATGTCTGCGCAGCCATGAACCTGCGGGTTCGATAGAGCCGGTGAGTTAGTTATACATACATGCACAAACATATATATATATATATGTTTGTGCATGTATAAGTTATATTCTGGCCAGCCTCATGGACTAGTGGTCAGCGATCCTGACTACTGTTCATCAGATCCCGGGTTCGATTCCCGGCCAAACCATGGACATTTTTTTCTTAAAGGGAATTATTCCTGGGTTGCCCATGGTTAAGTTAATTAGATTAAGTTTAGGTTAAGGACTCTCCTGGTGCTTCATTATAATTTATCGCCCTCGTATCATCGGGATAACGTAACTCCGCCTTCCAGGTGCCCCAACCTAAGAAATGGATTACAATTCTGTCAAAGCTAGAGGAGAAAGCCAGAAATATCATAAAAGACAACCTGTCGGCATTAGACAAAAAAATTATATGTATACTATATATTTACGGGGATGGTTGAGAATACGGTCCAGCGACGCTTTATGGATGCCCTATGCTCCTGATAGGAGATCAAGGAGATGATGTTGATGATCTCAAAATATCCTAAAGCGTTCTCTATGTCCTAAAGAATCACTTTGTACGAACACTTCCATCCATCCATAGTAACTCTGCCCAAAGGCAGGTCCTTCACTGCAGTCATAGCACTTTCATGCTATGCTTGCAGCTTTACTAGAGAATTGTGGGTGCGGTAGTTTCCCGTTGCTTTCCACACCGGTGAAGGATGATGATAATGATAAGGATGATGATATGAACACATAAACAACAATAAATGCATCATGACGAAACCAAGAAAAATAAATGTAGCACAACTGATATTAATAACAGACCGTGATTACCTGACGGATTGAATAAAAAAATTCAAGACTGGTAGGCTAACTATTGACCACTGTGCAAGAACAAATACTAAAATCTGAATAAAGAATATCTACTTGTATATAACAGTGACTATTAAAATAATGGAAGTCTTTATTCGTACAGGGAGAAAGTTATTAACATCAATATCTCAACAAGCCACTAGTATTCAACCTCAACATATCAGGTCTTAACCTTTCAGTATCAGGATATTTGATCATTGAATAACTTTTCAATTATCTCCTATAAGCCGGCTAGCCATCTATGACATAAGCATTATTGTCTTTGATCTTAAACTTTATAAAAATAATACAGGATTAAACATAGGCCTAGTAAACATTATGATTAGTTGGTCAGACTGCTTGCAGGAGATAATTAAAAAGTGTGTCCATGATGTTGGATACTGGTACTGAAATTAAACTATATTCATGGTAAAAATATAGATACATTATTTTAATTTTGTTCATGTAATAGGCCTAGTAACATTTTTTTTATTTGGTCTACTTGTATTTTAAACCATTCATATGCAGATTTAATTTTGGAATATTTTAACATTATCTAATTTTAACTAAATACACCTGAGATTTGATTAAATAATAATTATGATATCGTTATTATCAATTTTTATAGAAAGATTGAGATTCATTGATAAACCAGTTCGCGTATTTCGACTTGAGACCCACTTGAATTTAAACAGTTTTACATAGGCTCATTATTCGCTAATATTATTATTACTATTAGATACTGGATTTTAAAGGGAAAATGTGTTAATTGAAAAGGATAAAAAACTATATACACTTAAAAAACATTAAAAATAGGCATAAATAATACATAAAATAAAAGTCCGTCACGCAGTAAATGCGTAAACTAAGCTAATTTCTCAGCAAGTCAAATTTATGGTCCGATTTTGCTGATTTAAGGAATATATCTTTCATTTAGTCCACCGCTGTGGTCTCGAGGTAGCGTGCTGCCTTGTCACGCAGCGGGCCCGGGTTCAATCCCCGGTCGGGGTAGTTTTTCTGGGTGAGATTTTTATCGGGGTTTTTCCTCGCCTGTAAGACAAATGTCAGGAAAACTTTAAGGCCCAAACGGTCCCGAAATCATACGGCCATCATCAACCTTATCATTATCACCATCATCATCATCCTTCACCGGTGTGGAAAGCAACGGGAAGCTACCACACCTACAATTCCCTAGTCCCTGCAAGCATAGCATGGAAATGCTATGATTGCAGTGAAGGACATGCCCTCGGGCAGAATTATTATGGATGGATCTTTCATTTCTTACTTGAATTTTATGGTAGCTTACATTTACATTGTGAGAAAAAATGGCGGCTGCTAGAGCTTTTTTTTTTTTTTTTTTAATTTCGGGTTTCAGGAAAACTCCCAATTTTAATGTTTATATTTCACTGATTTTTGGATAATATAACGTTCTCGTTTTATTTAAGTAGCATAAAAATACTGAGTTTCTTTGTGAAAAATCGAAAATTGTGACGGCTATGCTAGAGCGATTTTTAAATTTTCAATTCAGGTTAGCCCCCACTCCTAACGGTTCGATTTTGCTAGTTAACGAATTCGACCTTTTTTTTAATTGACTGCTATAGGCCTATGGCGAGTTTTGTTCCGAAAATAATTTGCGTAGAATGTTAGAACACACACACACACACAGACAAAATCGTGTTCTGCCTTAGGGCAGATCTTTCACTGCAATCATAGCATTTTCTTGCTATGCTTTGCAGCTTTACTAGGAAGTTATAGGTGTGGTATGTATGTACTGCATACAGTATATAAAACTCCATGGCGCAACAGGCCTAGAAACCCCTTATCCTACCAGCCGGCAGTTGCCCTCACATCCCCATGTGTTAATCACAGAGGTGGATGATCATCCAGCTAGTATAGGAGTGACATGTTGGGTCCCCACTCGTTATAACTGGTTTTTTTTTCAACCAGAAGCAGCTTCCTAATGTAGCTATCCAAATATCTCACAATGCTGGGGAGTCACTGGTTCCATACTACCGATATTCCATGAGAAAATGTCTTCTCCCATGTGGACTCGAACCACTACTAGTCCCGTAGTTATGCACCAAGGCATGGTGCCTTAAACCTCTCGGATAATGTGCTGGTCATATAGGCCTATTGATAGTAAATCCGTTCGGCCATTAAAGCGTGATTGAGTAATAAAATTACACTTTTGCCTTTATAATATTCCCTCAGGGGTCCTCATCTAGGGGATATGTGGACGGCGACCAGAAGGTGCCCAAGTTGAGCAAAACATTTCTTCCACTTACTTGTGTTTTGCACTCTTTTAACTTTACTATCTAACCTCTCTTGGTTAACTCTTGTTTTTTTCGACCCCGACGCTATTAGGGCATCCGAGGGCTAGGGAGTCTTTCCTTTCTTCCATTTCTTCTTTCCTTTATTTTCTTTTCTTCTCCAGAAAAGCCTGACCAGAGGCTATAAGATGGCAGCCCCACCACTGGTCTTGCCTTCCTTTGGCCAGCAACCAATCGAAGGGACTATTATTATGCTTTCAAGTCTTATACGAGAATTTCCCGGAAGGATCAAAACGCTGGAGGGAAAATTTTCTATAGGATCGTAACAGGCCTTGGCCTAATACTTGGATGGAAGAAGAATAATATTTACGTTATAACAGATAAAGTAAATAATCGATCTCTAATAATAATTAGCCTATTATTAACCTACATGTTGCCATCTGCATTAAAACAAATGCACGTTCTGTTGAATGAATCAACAATAGACTATAAGTACGTAGGTGTTTCCCTTGACATTGTATACATGGTTGGAAAAGGTGAATATTGTAATTTCCTTATTGCACAGTTTATAAACTCACTAGCTGCAATAATGCGAGTGGTGATTCCCCAACTGCAAGGAACAAGTTATCCTTGTTATGTAACATTACGTGCTTTGAATGTCCTTTGCGTTTCGTACAATGACGCGATAACTTTCTCACTGTTTATTGCACAATAATTTATGTGAATTTACACTCTAGTAATCTGACAGAAACAATTTCCCATGAAGAATTTATTAAAAATAGCAACTATTAAGAGAGGAGAAAATATTACGATAAACGAACCAAATAGAGATTATTTTAACTATTCGAAGATATGACAGAATTAAAAAAAAAACGCCTACTTAGGAAAGTAGTTACTGGGGTTAGGATTTTAGGTGCAATTTTCATGATGAAAAAGGAAAGGAACAACTCTGTTATTAGAGAAGAATGTGAAATTGAACCTATAAACCTCTGGATAAATTAGAACGATCACATAGATAGAATGGAGAACAGTAGACTAGTGAAGAAAGTGCGTGACTAGACACCTCAGCACAAAAGGCCTTTAGGAAGACCGCAACTACGATGGAAGGACGTCACCATACCCAGGGCCTAAAGTGAATGAACATGCAACAAGCTGCCACCTTTCATGCGTAGAGGAAGAAGAAGAAGCAGAAGAAGAAAAAGGTCCTAAAATAAACTAAATAGATGATCTTGCTTTTAATTATCATTTATTTAAAATTGGAAGTGTACAAAATATAAAATGCTAATATATTTAAAACAAAGGATTTTCTTAGTCCACGCGGCTACAGTATAATGCAGTGGTAACATCTTTGTCTTAGACCTAGCGGCCCAGGGTTCAATCCCCGATTTGGAGAAGTTTATTAGTGAGCTTTTTCAGGTTTTTTCTCACCTATAAGACAAATGTCAGAAATAGCGTCGAACACCATCTGACCACCATAATTATCCTTTCACATTCACCTTGTTCAATACGAATATATGAGTGAATGGTGTCCCTCGTTCTCAATCTCAGGCAACTCTTCACCCATTGGCTTCTTGTCTTAAATGTTCGTATTATCTTGGAAGATCCTAGGATTGAGCTGTTTGCCCCTTGTCCTTGTGTGGTCAAATAAAGTAATAAAGTATGTGTTTGATCGAGACTTTAAAATTCTCTCGACAAGTCGTGTCCCTGTAAGGTCCTGGCGTGTAAATGTATCTAGAAAGGGAGAGATTGAAGTAAAGAAAGAAATAAAGAAAAAAGTTATTTTATCAAATATAGATCGAAGTATTTATGCTTAAGATCCTAGGACTGAGCAGTTTGCTCCTTGTCCTTGTGTGGTCAAAGAAAGTATGTGTTTGATCGAGAGTTTAAAATTCCTTTGACAAGTCGTGTCCCTGTAAGGTCCTGGCATGTAAATGTATCTAGAAAGGGAGAGATTGAAGTAAAGAAAGAAATAAAGAAAAAAGTCATTATCATCATCATCATCATCATCTGCATTCATGGATTTTTGACCCGTTCCGATTTCAGCCCATCTCTTTCTAGGTCTGCCCACATCTCGGGTGCCTTTAGGTTTGTATTTTGTTATTTGTTTTGGATATCTATCTTCATTCATTCTGTCTATGTGTTGCTTCCATTTTTGTCTATATGTATCTATTTTATCAGTTATTGCAAATATTTCAAGTTCCTGTCTTATTTCTGTGTTCTTGATTCTGTCTTCCTTAGTGCACCCTTTAACAGATCTAAAAAAATTCATTTCTGCCGCCGTTATCCTACTTAGATCTTGTTTTTTTATGTATCCAGGCTTCTGATCCATAGAGCAGAACCGGTACTGCCAATGTTTTATAAAATTTCAATTGGGTCTCTCTTGTTGTTTTATTATTTAGTGATCGTTTTATCGTACCACATATTCCCTGGAATTTTGCTATTTTATTAGTTATATCATTATCATAATTAAATTAAATGTCACATCCTAGATAATTGAGATGGTTCACCTGTTCTATGATTTTGTTTCCTATTACTATTTTGGATCTGATTTGATTTTTCCCTTGGAATGCCATTGCCTTAGTTTTTTCTATGGATATTTTGAGATTATATTGTTCACATATATTGTGTAATTTAAAAATATTCCTTTGAAGCTCGTCTTACGTATTTGCTATTATTACCTGGTCATCAGCATATAATAATGTTTTCAAGTAGTGTGTTTTATCTAATTTTATTCCTTTATTTGTTTCTTCGTTCCATTTTTTTATTATATCATTGATGTATAGGTTAAAAAACTGGAGAGATACTTCATCCTTGTTTAACTCCTTGAGTAGTATGAACTTTATTTTTACCTACTTTATTTTATCAAATATAGATCAAAGTATTTATGCTTAAGATCCTAGGATTGAGCTGTTTGCTCCTTGTCCTTGTGTGGTCAAAGAAAGTATGTGTTTGATCGAGAGTTTAAAATTCTCTCGACAAGTCGTGTCCCTGTAAGGTCCTGGCGTGTAAATGTATATAGAAAGGGAGAGATTGAAGTAAAGAAAGAAATAACGAAAAAAGTTATTTTATCAAATATAGATCAAAGTATTTATGCTTAAGATTCTAGGATTGAGCTGTTTGCTCCTTGTCCTTGTGTGGTCAAAGAAAGAATGTGTTTGATCGAGAGTTTAAAATTATCTCGACAAGTCGTGTCCCTGTAAGGTCCTGGCGTGTAAATGTATATAGAAAGGGAGAGATTAAAGTAAAGACAGAAATAAAGAAAAGCGTTATTTTATCAAATATAGATCAAAGTATTTATGCTTAAGATCCTAGGATTGAGCTGTTTGCTCCTTGCTCTTGTGTGGTCAAAGAAAGTATGTGTTTGATCGAGAGTTAAAAATTCCTTTGACAAGTCGTGTCTCTGTAAGGTCCTGGCGTGTAAATGTATCTAGAAAGGGAGAGATTGAAGTAAAGAAAGAAATGAAGAAAAAAAGTTATTTTATCAAATATAGATCAAAGTATTTATGCTTCGAAGTAGAAATGTTGAAGGATATGTCTCCCTTGTGTTTAGCATCCAACACGATTTCTGGATCACAAACAATGTATTAAGTTATAATCATATTGGTTTCAACCTTTTGGTGCAATTTTGCTTTAATGTCTGATACAAAGCTAGCTACCTTTGGCATGGCGAACACTAAACTTGTTACGCAGTAAGGAATTTAGATTCAGAAACGGAAGCGAACTGAGAAAAAATCGTTCATTTTTATTCCCTTGTATTTAAATTACGATCTGAATAAAAGTCAGTGCTGACTTGCGAACATTAGAATGTGTAAATTCACTGCATAATAATAATGTTAATAATTATAATATTAGTGATGATGATAATAATAATAATAATAATAATAATAATAATAATAATAATAATAATAATATAATAATAATAATAATAATTTAGATACTGTCGTCCACACCTGTTATATATTTTAGAGTTATATTCGTGTAATTTGAAATATTATAGCACCTACTTGTTTAAACCATGTTTGACATCCATAAATGTAACTGGAAGAATAACCATTTATATATATATATATATATATTTTTAATATCTTCGTTAAAAAGAGCTCTAGGGATATTTATTTTTTTTTATCCAGACATTATGGAATACTTTAACTCGGGACAAAGAAAAAGTATCTTCTAAAGAGAGGATTGCTTATCTGGCTGTAAACTATGCAAATATCAATATACCAAAAAATGTGAATTACAGCAAATAGAGCAATAAAATGTTTAATATTATATATGTACATGTGCAGTACACAATAAAAATATAATGTAGATATAATTGTGTGGGGAAACCATATTAAGAGTGAATATTGTGATAGAGTAGAGAACAATATCATTGAACAAGTAATTAATTTTTAGTATTTAGGCAATTACTTACTTACTTACTTACTCACTGGCACTATCGAACCCGTAGGTTCATGGCCGCACGGACATAAGCTCTCCATACATCCCTATCCTGAGCTAATGCTTTCCAATCATTCCCTGTATAATCTACTTCCCTCAAATAATAGTAAAGTTATTCTCTCACCTCATTCTTGGTCTACCAACTGGGCGTTTTCCCTCTGGCTTTCCTACAAGAAGCTTCCATGCAAGTCTTTCATTCCCCAAATGTGCAACATGTCCTGTCCATCGCAATCTACGAGACTTAACTGTTCTTATTATATCTGGCTTCCTATAAAGACTATGTAGTTCATTGTTATGTAGTCTTCTCCATTCACCTGTCTGTTCATCTCTCTTTGTTCCAAAAATGTTCCTTCTTCTTCTTCTTCTTCTTCTTCTTCTTCGACTTTTCCCCACTTATAGGTTTGCCGTCTTCAGTTTCCATTTATCTCTATCATTCCAATCTCCCTCTTCCAAATTCCTACCATCCATTATAGTTCTGACATAGGTTTTCCATTTCCATCTTGGTCTGCCACGTTTATTTCTTCCAGGGGGTGACCATTGGTATATATTTTTTGGCCATCTTTCATTTTCCATTCTTTGTACATGGCCATACCATTTAAGCGTTTGATTATCAATCCTCTTATCAACAGATGTAGTGACATTTATATCTCTCCAAAGGAATTCATTCCTTACTTTACCTGTGGGGCACGCCGTAGCGTAGTGGTTAAGGCACTGAGCTACAAGCCGGAGGGTTGAGGGTTCAAGTCCCGTTGGGGTCAGGATTTTTAAACTGACCCAAACCCTCTGGCGGCACTATGGTCCTGGGGTCGACTCAGCCTCTAACGGAAATGAGTACCAGACGCTTGTTCTGGGGGTAAAGGCGGCCGTCACGCAGGGCTGACAACCCGGCTGACATAAAGTGCCGATTGTCTAGATAAAGTGGGAGCCCTAACCTCCTACTACCCCAAGGGCCTCCGGGCCTGTTGTGGGATCACTTTACTTTTACTTGTTTTTTTGGAGGCTTCTTCTAAAATAATCAAATTCAACTGTTCTAATTTTATTCTTTTGTAATTCCGTCAGAGACCAAGTTTCACTTCCATATGACAAAACATTCTGTATTATGCTCTTATAAATTTTCATTTTAGTTTCCTTTGTAATATTTTTATTCCAAATTATTCCATGTAATGTCTTAGTTGCATTTTTTGCCATTGCAATTTTAGTCTGTACATCTCTCTCACAGGTACCTAAACTTGTAATTAGTGACCCAAGATATTAAAAAAATTCACACTTTTTTATTTTCCCTGTTTCAAGTATAAGGTCATCCGCATCCTTCCCCAAACACATATATTCTGTTTTCTGTAAATTTATATTCAGTCCCCATTTTTTATATTCTTCCATTAGTTTATTTATCATATATTTCATATCATCTTCATCCCCTGCAAAAATAATTTGATCATCTGCAAACAACAAAAATGCAGTACTTTTCCTCCTATAGGAATACCCATTTCAGAACATTTTTTATACCACAAGTTAAGAGCCTTGTCTAAATAAATGTTAAAAGGAATTGGTGATAAACTGCATCCCTGCTTCAGGCCTTTATTCATTGTGAATTCCTCTGTTAAAGTATTCTGTATTTTTACTTTAGCTTTTGTATTACTATAGATCGTCCCAACAATATTAATCCATTTATCACAGATATTCAGATTTCTCATTGCCGTCCATAACAATTGTCGAGGTACACTATCATATGCCATCTCTAAATCAATAAAGGTCATATGCAGTTCTTTATTTTTTGCTAGGATTTTCTCTTGTAATTGTCTAATACAGAAAATATTATCAATACATGATCTTCCACTCCGGAATCCACATTGTTCTTCTCTTAAGTTATCTTTTATCTCCTTAAGTTTAAAAAATTTTCCTAAATACTTTATTCTCAAATACTTGTAATCTCCTTTCCTCCCTTAGTATTTAGGCAATTTGATATCAGAATTCAAAACTGATTTAGATACCAAAATACAAACATATAATACAATTAACGGAACCATTAAACGTCACTTTGGAAAACATGAATTATTTTATAAAATTGCGAATTCACAATATCACAGCGAAAGCAGCCTTATAATTTGCCAGTGAAATATGGATATTGGGAAAGAGAGATATACAAAGATTGGAAGCAGCACAAATGGAATTTCTCAGAGATATAGGAAGTGGAGTAACACGTATGGATCGTATAAGAAATTAATATATCAAGCAAAAATGTAATGCAATACGTAAATATTCTCTATCTTCGGGTTTTTACAACTACTGCCGTCTTCCCGTGCCCAACCTCCAAAGCCTACGATCTTGGGCATCTTCGATGCTTAGCCCTCTAGCTTGCATTACTGTCTTCATGTTTTCCTGCCATGTTAACTTTGGTCTCCCTCTTTTCTTCTTTCTGATCGGATGCCATTGATATAGATGTTTCGGCCATCGCTCTTCTTCCATTCTTAAAACATGTCCTAGCCACTTTAATTCCTTCTTTTCAATTCTTTCAATTATGCTTTCTTCTGCTTCCATTATGTTTCTAGTTTCCTTATTTGTGACATGTTCTAATTTTGACTTTCTGGCACTTCTGCGTAAATAATTCATTTCTAGAGCTATTAGTCTATTCTTGTAGTACTTATTGATTGTCCATACCTCACTTCCATACATTACAACAGATTCCACCAATGTTTTGCCAATATATTTTTTTGTGTATTTCCAAATATGCTTATCCCATCATATGGAATTTAACGATGATATTATTTTGCTACTCAA